>CM027090.1:14649594-14693703 GCA_015343265.1 Pao palembangensis | reverse complement strand
AATATGGAGGAGATTCCTAAACTGCAGCTGGAGTCAGAGCTTCAAGAACCACCACACAAAGATGTATCAAGGACATATCAAGGTCAGGACATTCCAGTTCCACGTTGACTTTCTATGTCTTTTGAAATTCTGAGTGTGAAGGAAAGTGACTTATTTTCCTTAACAAGTAGTTTCTCTCATCTAGCCTACATGCAACTCACCTTCCAGCTATCTTACAGCTTATGTACGTCTCGGTATGAATGATGTATCTGTTTCAAAACCGTACATGAAGGTCTGGAGATGGAACACCTGCAGAAAGATATATAGAGAGAGAAAGAGAAGAGGAGGAGAGAAACACAAAACAGTGAGAAAGACTGGACACACTGATAATCCTGTTAAGAAGAAAAACAGGAGAGGAGGTGAGGGAGTAGAGATGGTGGTTGGTGTTGAGGAGGTGGGGAACTGCTCAGTGGATCATGTTTGTGTCACCAGCAGCGTAGCCAATAGCAGCATAGCTGTGCTAAAGATTGAAGAACAACAGTTTGATGGCCCTATTCTAGCGGTAGCTGTGAGAACTGACTGTAACTAGGGTTCTGAGGGTTCTTTTAGGAATATACGGAACTATGAGATCCTGCAGGTATGATGGAGATGGTCCACTGAGAGCTTTAGATGTTAGAAGGAGAATCTTGAAATCTATTCTAGATTTGACTGGAAGCCAGTGAAGAGAAGCTATAACTGGAGAGATGTGCTCCCTGGAGCTGGTTCCTGTCAGAACTCTGGCTGCAGCGTTCTGGATCAGCTACAGGTTATTAACGGAATCATCTGGACATCCTGACAGTAATGAGTTGCCGTAGTCCAGTCTAGAGGTAACAAAAGCATGGACCAGTTTTTCAGCATCACTCTGTGACAGGATGCTCCTGATCTTGGCAATAATACGGAGGTGAAAGAAGGTGGTCCTAGAAACCTGTTTAATATGAGGTAGAAATGACATGTACTTCTTAGTAAGGAACTAAGTATCGGCAATCCGATTACACTTCTGAGTAAGAAAGTAACTAATCTGATTAGACTTATTAGTAAAGAACTAAATAACTATAATCCGATTACACTTCTTAGGTAAGAACTAGGTAACAGTAACCTGATTAGACCTCTTAGTAAAGAACTAAGTAAATGTAATCCGATTAGACTTCTTAGTAAAGAACTAACTAACTATAATCGGATTACACTTCTTAGTTAAGAACTAAGTAACTGTAACCTGATTAGACTTCTTAGTAAAGAACTGAGTAAATGTAATCCAATTAGACTTCTGAGTAAAAAACTAAGTGTAATCTGATTAGACTTCTTATTAAATAACTAAGTAATTGTAATCCAATCAGTCTTCAATGTAAAAAACTAGCTGTATTCTGATTATACTTCTAAGTAAAACCTATGTAACTGAAATCTGATTAGACTTCTTAGTAAAGAACTAATTAACTGTAATCTGATGAGACTTCTTAGTAAAGAACTAAATAACTGTAATCCGATTAGACTTCTGAGTAAAGAACTAAGTAAATGTAATGCCTTAACACTTCTTAGTAAAGAACTAAGTAACTGGAATTTGATTAGACTTCTTAGTAAAGCAATAAGTAACTGTAATCCGATCAGACTTCGTAGTAAAGAAACAAGTAACTGTAATCTGATTACACTCCTTAGTAAAGAACTAAATTACTGTAATCCGATGACACTTCTTAGTAAAGAACTAAGTAACTGTAATCCGAATACACTTCTGAGTAATAAACTAACTGTAATCTGATTATACTTCTAAGTAAAACCTAAGTAACTTGAATCTGATTACACTTCAGAGTAAAAAACTATCTGTAATCTGATTATACTTCTAAGTAAAACCTAGGTAACTGGAATCTGATTAGACTTCAAAGTAAATAACTAAGTAACTGTAATCCGATTCGACTTCTCAGTAAAGAACTAACTGCAATCTGATTAGATTTCTTAGTAAAGAACTAACTGTAATCTGAGTAGACTTCTTAGTAACGAACTAAGTTACTGTAGTCCGATTAGACTTCTTAGTAAAGAACTAACTGTAATCTGATTAGATTTGTTAGTAAAGCACTAAGTGTAATCTAATTATACTTCTAAGTAAAACCTAGATAACTGAAATCTGATTAGACTTCTTAGTAAAGAACTAAGTAACTGGAATCTGATTAGACTTCTTAGTAAAGATCTAAGTAACTGTAATCCGATTAGACTCCTGAGTAAAAAACTAAGTGTAATCCGATTAGATTTCTTAGTAAATAACTAAGTAACTGTAATCCGATTAGTCTTCTGACTAAAAAACTAACTGTAATGTGATTAGACTTCTTAGTAAATAACTAAGTAACTGTAATCTGATTACAATTCTTAGTAAAGAACATACTAACTGTAATTAGAATACACTTCTGAGTAAAAAAATAACTGTAATCTTATTAAACTTCTAAGTAAAACCTAGGTAGCTGGAATCTGATTAGACTTCTTAGTAAAGAACTAACTAACTGTAATCTGATTAGACTTCTTAGTACCTAATTAACTGTAGTCCGATTAGACTTCTTAGTAAATAACTAAGTAACTGTAATCCGATTAGACTTCTAAGTAAAGAACTAAGTAACTGTAATCCAATTTGATTTCTAAGTAAATAAGTAACTAACTGTAATCTGATTAGACTTCTTAGTAAAGTACAAAGTAACTGTAATTTGATTAGACTTCTTAGTAAAGAACTAACTAACTGTAATCTGATTAGATTTGTTAGTAAAGAGCTAGGTGTAATCTGATTATACTTCTAAGTAAAACCTAAGTAACTGGAATCTGTTTAGGCCTCTTAGTAAAGAACTAAGTAAATGTAATCTGATTAGACTTCTGAGTAAAGAATTAACTATAATCTGATTAGACTTCTTAGTAAAGAATTAACTATAATCTGATTAGACTTCTTAGTAACAAACTAATTAACTGTAGTCCGATTAGACTTCCTAGTAAAGAACTAAGTAAGTGTAATCCTACTTGACTTCTTAGTAAAGAACTAACTAAGTGTAATCTGATTATACTTCTGAGTAAAAAACTAACTGTAATCTGATTAGACTTTTTAGGAAATAACTAAGTAACTGTAATCCGATTAGAATTCTCAGTAAAGAACTAACTGCAATCTGATTACACTTGTTAGTAAAGAACTAAGTGTAATCTGATTATGCTTCTAAGTAAAACCTAAGTAACTGGAATCTGTTTAGGCTTCTTAGTAAAGAACTAAGTAAATGTAATTTGATTAGACTTCTTAGTTAAGAACGAAGTAATTACAACCTGAATAGACTTCTTAGTAAAGAACTAAGCAACTGTAATTCGATTACACTTTTGAGTAAAAAAACAACTGGAATCTGATTAGACTTTTTAGTAAAGAAGTAACTGTAATCTGCTTATATTTCTAAGTAAAACCTAAGTAACTGGAATCTGATTACACTTCTTAGTAAAGAACTAACTGTAATCTGATTATACTTCTAAGTAAAACCTAAGTAACTGTAATCTGATTAGATATTTTAGTAAATAACTAACTGTAATCTGATTAGACTTCTTAGTAAAGAACTAACTGTAATTTCCGATTACAGTTTTGAGTAAAAAACTAACTGTAATCTGATTAGACTTCTTAGTAAAGTACTAAGTAACTGTAATTTGATTAGACTTCTTAGTAAAGAACTAACTAACTGTAATGTAATTAGACTTGTTGGAAAAGAACTAAGTAACTGTAATCCAATTAGTTATCTGAGTAAAAAACTAGCTGTACTCTGATTATACTTCTAATTAAAACCTATGTAACTGGAATCAGATTAGACTTCTTAGTAAAGTACTAACTGTAATCTGATTATACTTCTAAGTAAAACCTAAGTAACTGGAATCTGATTAGACTTCTTAGTAAAGAACTTACTGTAATCTGATTAGATTTCTTAGTAAAGAACTCAGTAACTGTAATCCGATTACACTTCTGTGTAAAAAAACTAACTGGAATCTGATTAGACTTCTTAGTACAGCACCAAGTAACGGTAATACAATTAGACTTCTTAGTAAATAACTAAGTAACTGTAATCCAACTAGACTTCTGAGTAAAAAAAACTAGCTGTACTCTAAATATACTTTTAAGTAAAACCTACATAACTGGAATCTGATTAGACTTCTTAGTAAAGAACTAAGTAACTGTATCCGATTAGACTTCTTAGTAAAGAACTAAGTAACTGGAATCTGATTAGACTTCTTAGTAAAGATCTAAGTAACTGTAATCCTACTAAACTTCTTGGTAAAGAAATAAGTAACTGTAATCTGATAAGACTTCTTAGTAACGAACTAAGTAACTGTAGTCTGATTAGACTTCTTAGTAAAGAACTAAATAACTGTAATCCTACTAGACTTCTTAGTAAAGAACTAACTAACTGTAATCTGATTAGACTTGTTAGTAAAGAGCTAAATGTAATCTGATTATACTTCTAAGTAAAACCTAAGTAACTGGAATCTGTTTAGGCTTCTTAGTAAAGAACTAAGAAAATGTAATCTGATTAGACTTCTTAGTTAAGAACGAAGTAACTATAACCTGATTAGACTTCTTAGTAAAGAACTAAGTAACTGTAATTCGACTACACTTCTGAGTAAAAAAACAACTGGAATCTGATTAGACTTCTTAGTGAAGAAGTAACTGTAATCTGTTTATATTTCTAAGTAAAACCTAAATAACTGGAATCTGATTATACTTCTTAGTAAAGTTCTAAATAACAGTAATTTCATTAGACTTCTTAGTAAAGAACTAACTAACTGTAATCTGATTAGACTTCTTAGTAAAGAACAAAGTAACTGTAATCTGATTAGAGTTCTTAGTAAAGAACTAACTGTAATCTGATTAGACTTCTTAGTAAAGAACTAAGTAACTGTATTCTGATTACACTTCTTAGTAAAGAAGTAAGTAACGGTAATCCAATTAGTCGTCTGAGTAAAACACCAACTGTAATCTGATTATACTTCTAATTAAAACCTAAATAACTGGATTCTGATTAGACTTCTTAATAAAAAACTAACTGTAATCTGATCAGACTTCTTAGTAAAGAACTAACTAATTGTAATCTGATTAGACTTCTTAGCAAAGTACTGTAATGTGATTAGACTTCTTAGTAAAGAACTAAGTAACTGTAATCTGAATACACTTCTGAGTAAAAAACTAACTGTAATCTGATTAGCCTTTTTAATAAAAAACTAACTGTAATCTGATTAGCCTTCTTAATAAAAAACTAACTGTAATCTGATCAGACTTCTTAGTAAAGAACTAACTAATTGTAATCTTATTAGACTTCTTAGCAAAGTACTGTAATGTGATTACACTTCTTAGTTAAGAACTAACTAACTGTAACCTGATTAGACTTCTTAGTACAGAACCAAGTAACTGTAATCCGATTAGACTTCTTAGTAAATAACTAAGTAACTGTAATCCAACTAGACTTCTGAGTAAAAAAAACTAGCTGTACTCTAATTATACTTTTAAGTAAAACCTATGTAACTGGAATCTGATTAGACTCCTTAGTAAAAAACTAACTGTAATCTGATTAGACTTCTTAGTAAAGAACTAAGTAACTGTAATCCCATTACACTTCTTAGTAAAGAACTAACTGTAATCCAAATACATTTCTGACTAAAAATTAACTGTAACCTGATTAGCCTTCTTAGTAAATAACTAAGTAACTGTAATACAATTAGACTTTTGAGCAGCGCCAAGACGGACAAACTGCGGCCTCTCTGTCAGGTAGTCAGTAACCCAGGAGACCGTGGGTGAGTCAACCATCATCGTCTGCAGTTTCTCTCTCAGTTAAAGTGGCTGGATGGTGTTGAATGCATTGGAGAAATCAAAGAAGGTGACTCTCACTGTGCAGCCAGCACCATCCAGACGTGAGCGAGCCACGTCCAGCCACCAGGTGGAAAGGTAGCAGGGCTAGAGGTTTAGGAGCACGGTTCAAGTTGTTCTATCATGGTGTAGATAGGAAGCTGAATGAAGTAGGAGTTATTTTGAAGGAGGAGTTTGTTAGTAATGTCCTGCAGACAAAATGGTGGAAGCTGAAATGGTGGAAGCTGAAAAAGGAAGAGTGTTGCATGACTTTTAGGAAGGAGTTGAGACAGGCTCTGGGTGGTCAGGAGGTGCTTTCAGATGACTGGACAACTACAGCTAATGTGATCAGGGAGACAGGTAGGAGAGTACTTGGTGTGTCATCTGGAAGGAAAGTAGATAAGGAGACTTGGTGGTGGAACGAGGAGGTGCAGGAGTGTATACAGAGTAAGAGGTCAGCTAAGAAGAAGTGGGACACTGAGAGGACTGAAGAGAGTAGACAGGAGTACAGGGAGAGGCAGCGTAAGGTGAAAGTAGAGGTGGCAAAGGCCAAACAAGGGGCTTACGATGACTTGTATGCTAGGTTGGACAGCAAGGAGGGAGAGACTGATCTATACAGGTTGGCAAGGCAGAGAGACAGAGATGGGAAGGATGTGCAGCAGGTTAGGGTGATCAAGGATAGGGATGGAAGTGTACTGACAGGTGCCAGTAGTGTGATGGGAAGATGGAAAGAGTACTTTGAAGAGTTGATGAAAATGAGAAAGAACAAAGAGTAGAAGAGGTGACTGTTGTGGACCAGGAAGTAGCAAAGATTAGTAAGGAAGAAGTGAGGAGAGCACTGAAGAGGTTGAAGAGTGGAAAGGCACTCGGTCCTCATGATATACCTGTGGAGGTATGGAAGTGTCTAGGAGAGGTGGCAGTAGAGTTTCTGACTGTGTTGTTTAACAGGATCTTAGATAGTGCGAAGATGCCTGAGGAATGGAGAAGTGTGCTGGTGCCCATTTTTAAGAACAAGGGAGATGTGCAGAGTTGTGGCAACTACAGAGGAATAAAGCTGATGAGCCACACAAGGAAGTTATGGGAAAGAGTAGTGAAGCTAGACTAAGGGCACACATGAGCGTTTGTGAGCAGCGGTATGGTTTTCATGCTAAAAAAGAGAACCACAGTTGCAGTATTTGCTTTGAGGATGTTGATAGAGAAGTACAGGGAAGGCCAGAGGGAGCTGCACTGTGTCTTTGTAGATCTGGAGAAAGCTGATGACAGAGAGGAACTGTGGTATTTTATGAGGAAGTCTGGAGTGGCAGAGAAGTTAGAGCGGTGCAGGACATGTACGAGGACTGTAAGACAGTGGTGAGGTGTGCTGTAGGTGTGACAGAGGAGTTCCGAGTGGAGGTGGGAGTGCATCGTGAACCAGGTTCCACAGCATTTTTCCTCTATGTGGCTATAAAATAGCTGCCTTGTGTGAGGATCGAACTCACAACCTTCAGATTATGAGACTGACGCTGAAACTAGGTGAATGACCGTGCCAATGACCCTGCCAATGACCCTGCCAACGACTCTCAGGTGACCATCTGGGCCATTAACATGCCGATGGTCCACAGGGCTGTATTTTCAAGCTCTGCCCCCAGCAAGCTTAGAACTGAAGAAGCTCTCTGGAGAGAGGGAGAAATGTTTTCAAGGAAACATTTCAGTCCAGGTGACACAGAGAGATCTAATTTTGGATAACTATGACCTGGATGAGTGAGAATCTACACAGACACCAATGCAGCAACGCTTTCTGTGTATAAATATTAAAGAGCCATCATAGGCCCGAAGAGACAACATGGGATCCCCCTTCCGTGGGCTCACCATCTGTAGGAGGAGCCAAAGCAGGGACTGTGGCGGTCCGATCTCCGGCTGCAGAAGCTAGCTCTAGGGACGTGGAACATCACCTCTCTGATGGGGACGGGGCCTGAGCTGGTGCGCGAGGTTGAGACGTCCGATTAGATAGAGTCGGCCTCACCTTGACGCATAGCAAGGGCTCCGGAAGCAGCCTTCTCGAGAGGGGTTGGACTCTCTTCCAATCTGAAGTTGCTGATGGTGAGATGAGATGGGCAGGGGTGGCAATTCTTGTTGCCCTCTGGCTCAGTGCCTGTACATTGGAGTTTACCCCAGTGAACGAGAGGGTAACCTCCCTCCGCCTTCGGTTGGGGGAACGGATCCTGACTGTTGTTTGTGCCTACGGCCCCAACAGCAGTTCAGCGTATCCACCCTTTTTGGAGTCCTTAGAGGGAGTCCTGGAGAGTGCTCCGCGTCCTCCTGGGTGACTTCAATGTTCACGTCGGCAGCAACAGTGAGACCTGGAGGGGTGTGATCGGGAAGAATGAACCCCCCGATCTGAACCCGAGAGGTGTTCTGTTGTTGGACTTGTGCTTGTCACAGATTGTCCATAACGAACACCATGTTCAGGCATAATGGTGTCCATATGTGCACTTGGAACCTGGACACCTTAGGCCGCAGTTGACTTTGTGGTTGTGTCATCAAATTTGCAGCCACATGTCCTGGACACTCGGGTGAAGAGAGGGGCGGAGCTGTCAACCGATCACCACTTGGTAGTGACTTGGCTCCGATGGTGGGGGAGGATTCTAGTCAGACCCGGCAGACCCAAATGTATTGTGAGGGTAAAGATCTATTTAACCTTGCTAAAATCTGCTGTTAGCAAGTTTAATAAATGAATTCATTATTGATTCTTGGAAAAAGGCTCCCAAATATTGCAAAATCTAGACAATAATTTAGATAAATTGGGTTTGTCGTCTCGGGTAGGAGGGTTGTGTTCCTTCCTTGTCTTGCTCTCATCTCGAGCACACACCCTGGTCCAACACTCTACCCTAGGGGTGGGCAATTATTTAGCCTGAAGGGCCACATTGGGTTTTAGATCTTGATGAAGGGGCCGGCCAGGTGGTGCAGGTGATTTTCAGTTAATCTCTGATGAGAATCAGAAGTTAACTAAAAATCTAAAAATCCTGCTTGATGGACTATTGACTGAGAAAATATTTAGAAGAGCCTGTAAATTGATCCAACTACAGATGGATGATGACACTCCAGATGATGTTTGGCCCCACCTTCTTGAGAGGACATGTTAGCATGCTAGCTGAAGGGGAGGTCTGAACCTTTTTCTAACCAATCAAGCTGACAACCCTCTTCATTTGGCTGTTGGAGGAATGATTGTGAAGGCTCTGCGGGTCGGATTAAATAGTTCATAGGGCCACATGTGGCCCCCAGGCCTTAGTTTGCTCACCTCTGCTCTACCCCATCCTTGACTGTATGTGTGTGTATGTAGGCACAATTAAAACCATAACCATTATTTGGTCAACAAAAAAAAAAAAGTAAAACATTTATTTTTTGCACATTGGTTATTTTTCCCCTCTTCACTCTGAGCTACCTAAGCTGTTCACATCAAACAGGAGCTACAGCAAAGTTACAGTATAACCTTTAAACCAGGTAAAAACTCCCCACATTTAAACTGTTGAGTTGTTACATTGACTGCATGATATAAACATGTCCTCCATCATGGATGGTTAGTACTTCATTTTTGCGCTCAGAAAAAAATTCACATTTTCAACATACTGTATGTCAGACTGCATCTTCCATTTTTGTACTGATAAACAAGTCCTGACTCCAGATTCGTGAGACGTTAAATCCAGCTGGTTTCAGCAACAAATGTATGCTAGCCTAATGGACTGCTCAAATGAAGCACTAACAATAAATTAAGTTGAGCCCTGGCATCACAAAGACAGACTGTTGCGTATCTATATTATTATTCACACTTCTGAAAATCTACAATAACAGTTTGACACAGTGAGGACATGTCCTCATCTGAAATCGAGCTTCTCATGTCAGTCAAACTAGATTCTGGACACTTGGGGATTTTTGCTTTTATGATTTGTAGATCTGGTGGTTTCCTCCAGCAGCACTAGGGGGCAGTGCAGCACTCACTCCCCCCTGGACATCAACAAATCCCATCCTCTGCCTTCTCTTCCTCTGCTCTGTCATCTACAGGGCCAAATAAGACATTTGGAGACGTCACAATTTATATAACATTGTTTATCCTCGCTGGTTTTAGACTGAAAATGAATATAAGACGTGCGCTGCTGTACCTGCTCTTTTAGCTCCGTCAGCTGTGTAGTCAGTGTATTCACTACTTTCATTGTTGCTCCCAGTTTGTCCTGCAACATCCTCATCTCATTTTGCTCCCCATCACCATCGGTTACCACCAGAGACATCGCCTGCATCCGTGGAAACCAGTCCAGGTTGTTGTTCTGCAGCAGAAAGACAAGCTAGCAACCTTAGGCCACTGGCAGAAATAAATTCATGCACTACATCTCCCACAGCACCAAAATAAAGCCCAAAGCAAACTGAATATGGGTGGGTGGTGTCGATGTCTTATGAAGTACAAGCTTGCCCAGTGTTCATGGACTAAAACTGATTGTTAATTTCGACTGACTCTTAGTTATAATACTATATCAGGGGTGGGCAATTATTTAGCCTTTAGGGCCACACTGGGTTTTAGATCTTGATGAAGGGGCCGGCCAGGTGGTGCAGGAAACTAAACCCCCGAGGATCAGGGGTTAGCTAAAAATCCTGCTTGATGGACTATTGACTGAGAAAATATGTTGAAGAGCCTGTACATTGGTCCAACTATAGATGGATGATGAAGCTCCAAATGAAGTTTGGCCCCACCTTCTTGAGAGGACATGTTAGCATGCTAGGTGAAGGGAGTGTCTGGACCTTTTTCTAACCAATCAATCTGACAACCCTCTTCATTTGGTTTTTGGAGAAATTATTGTGAAGTCTCTGTGGGCCGGATTAAATAGTTCTTCGGGCCACATGTGGCCCCCGGGCCTTAGTTTGCCCTCCTCTGTACTATACTGTGCTATTTTTAGATTCCTGGGGGGATATTACACATTTTTCTTCTCTCCTGATCATGAACACTGTGATCACGAGGCCATCAGAGCTTCTTGCCTTTATCATGTGCGCGACATAGCTCTCAGGGCCGGTGTAATCTGTCTTGTTCTTCTCTCGCAACAGGACAATAAAATAAAGGTAGTTCCAGATGTTGTGCTCTAGCTTGATGTGCTCCTCAAAGGACACGGTCTTGTTGTCAAACTTGTCTCTCTCCAGACCTGTAACCACACGAGTCTCTGGTGAGATATGTTGCTCACAGCTAAAATAGCGTGATGAGATTGCCTCTGGCACTCACAGCAGATGAAGCACGTGGTCTTCAGAATCTCCTCCTTCTTCTGCTTCTCACTACGCAGGTCAGCAAAGGTGTCGATGATGACACCAAAGATCAGGTTCAGGACGATGATGATGACAATAAAGTAGAAGAGCAGGTCATACACCACACGGGCTGGAAACAACGGCTCCTACACACACACACACACACACACACACACAAACACACGCATAAACATGAAATGCAAAGCACAAGCAGACGTGTCTATCAAAGTGCAACTTTACAAACTAAAGTCTTTTTTTCAATAACACAAGTAGGGTTAATTCAAAGTTGGGCTAACATTTTTGGACGGCTTGCGGAGAACGTCCCCAACCCCTCCTCCGTTCCTCAGGCCGTGGTTCAACACAGTGACGATGCACATCAGCAGCGTGTCGCACGCACGCTCTGAGTTAGCTTCATCTAGGAACACAAACACGCTAACACTAATCAACACTTGCACACTGGAGCGTTTAGGAATCTCAGCGACAAAAGATCCGTTTTCGATCCAGCTTACCGTCCTCCTCAGCCCCACTCTCAGCCACGCAGCTGACTTCTTCTGCAGAGCAGGATTTAAGAAAGTCCTGAGAAGCTTCACTCTGCCGAGGAGCTGAACACATCGATACTAAACGTTAAGCTAGTAAAATACACAAAGACCTGCACGCTGATTCCAATGTTTCTCAACATTTCAATCGGTACTTACTGATTTTGTGCTTCTGAATCTTAGCTTGTCGTAATTACTAAATCAAGACATTTAGATTTTGATATTACCAGCAGCAATCTGCGCCAGCGGGTCCACCTCCATAATGAAGTCCTCCTTGAGGAACAAGAAGCCAACAATGGAAAAGAGGTACACCAGGATGAGGGCGAGCAGCGCCGTCAGCAGAATGGACCGCCCGTTGCGGGTGACGCTTTTTATGACATTGAACAGGGTCTCCTCACGGTAGATCAGATCAAAGAGCTGCCAAAAAGATTTGGATGGTTAGAGATCTTGATGAAGGGGCCGGCCAGGTGGTGCAGGAAGCTAACCCCCCAAATGATGATCAGAGGTTAGCTAAAAATCCTGCTTGATGGACGATTGACTGAGGAAATATTTAGAAGCGTCTGTAAACTGGTTCAACTAGAGATGGATGATGAAGCTCCAAATGATGTTTGGCCCCACCTTCTTGAGAGGACATGTTAGTATGCTAGCTGAAGGGGGAGTCTGAACCTTTTCTAACCAATCAAGCTGACAACCCTCTTCATTTGGCTTTTGGAGGAATTATTATTAAATTAAGGCTCTGCGGGCCGGATTAAACAGTTCATCGGGCCACATATGGCCCCCAGGCCTCATTTTGCCCACCTCTGCACTAAAGGAAACTCTGTGTGTGTGTGTGTGCATACCAGGATGCTGTAGAAGAGCTCGTGCACAAACAGTCCTAATGTGGAAGTAAGAACATAGGCAAGGTGGTACAAGAACTCCACATCCATCACCATCGCCTTGTAGCCCATGATGAAGGTGCCGTTGTTCCCCACAAAGCTGACCACAAACACCACCTTATTGATCAGCTGCACAACAACAAATCAACAGTTTCACTGGGAGAAGCTGTGGTGTTGTTAGAAAATAGGAGCAGCCAGGGACAGTGTGACGTACGTTGAGCGAACCCAGCAGGATGAGCGTGTTGCCGAGGCCGAAGTGGTAGATGGATCTGATAATCAGAGCGATGGTGAGAGGCTGGAGGCCGTAACGCTGAGAGAACAAGCCCAGCACGGAGAGGCCGGTCAGGATCCAGAACATCATCAACAACAAGGAGTCATCAATCGCTCCTACTGAGAGGAGGAGGGCAGGGGGGAGGACACAAAGCAGGAGGAGGAGGAGAATACACTTACTCTGTGAACTCTTTACACACTCATTCACACACACACACACACACGCACAGGCAGAAAATCACTGTCAGAGTGAAATAATCAGATTCTATCCATACCTGGGGTTTCACCTTCTACTCTCTTACTGTCAATCGTAGAAGGATTTACATATTTTACAATGATTTAAAACTATTTTTTAAATAGAAATATGCATTTATTTAAAATGTTCAGCTTTTGAAAATAGGTACTGAGTACAGAAGTTGGTGTAGCCTAAGCCCCAGGACATCTGCTACCTTGTCCAGAGTCGTAGGGGTAGAAAAAGGCGATGATGAGATTTATGAAGACAGCGAGGTTGAAGGAGATGGTTCCCCACAGGGACATCCTCCTGGAGAACCAGTACAGGACTGGCATACCTGCAACACAATCCCAGTTCAGTGTGCATGCGTGTGTGTGCGTGTGTGTGTGTGTTTGTGTGTCCTCTCACTCCTCAGCTTCTTCTGCCACTCCATCTCTCCATGCAGGAAGGAGGTTTGCTCAAAGAAGTGTGTGACCTTGGAGCCCTGCTCGTCCTGCTCGGTGGTGTTGAACACTCGGAACTTTGAGTCCTCAGTGAGGAACTCACAGATGGGATGAACAGGAAATACGATCTGCTCCATGCTGCGGTCCTCTCGAACGATCTGCAGGCGGGCACGCAACAGTTGGGTCAACAATTTTCAGGTCTTTCAGGTGGATGTGGTGGGCATGGTTCAACATGGAGGATTGGACATGACATCCTCAGCACATGGTTGTAGCGGGTGGAGTACCTCGATCTGTGCGGTGTGCTGCTCGTAGTATTCAAGCGGGTCCTGTTCCACGACGTCGGCTGGAGCCGATGACTTCAACATCTGAGACAGAGGACGGTTGTTCAGGTTCAGCTGTGGACAGAAGAACAGGGACAAAGTTCTGACGTGCTCTCCTGCATCCACAGCAACACCTCACTGTCGTAAGAGATGGGTGGGTGGGTGGCTTGGTGGATGGATGATGGGTGGGTGGATGAATGGGTGGGTGGGTGGACGGATGGATGGGTGGCTAGGTGGATGGATGAGTGGATGGATGGGTGGGTAGTTAGGTGGATGGATGATGAGTGGGTGGGTGGGTGGATGGATGGATGATGGGTGGGTGGATGATGGATGTTTGGGGTGGCTAGGTGGATGGATGGATGGATGGATGGATGGATGGATAGATGGATGAATGGATGATGGGTGGGTGGATAATGGATGGCTAGGTGGATGGATGAGTGGATGGATGGATGATGGATGGGTGGGTGGACGGATGGGTGGATGGATGGGTGAATGAATGGATGGGTGGGTGGATGGATGATAGATGGATGGATGGCTGGATGAATGGGAGGGTGGATGGATGGGTAGATGGGAGGGTGGATGGCTGGATGGATGGGTGGATGGCTGGATGATGGATGGATGGTGGATGGATGATGGCTGGATGGATGGGTGGGTGGGTGAATGATGGATGGATGATGGCTGGATGGATGGGTGGGTGGATGATGGATGGATGATGGCTGGATGAATGGGAGGGTGGATGGCTGGATGATAGATGCGTGGGTGGATGGCTAGATGGCTGGGTGGATGATGGATGGATGATGGCTGGATGGATGGGTGGATGGATGATGGCTGGATGGATGGGTGGGTGGGTGAATGATGGATGGATGGTGGATGGATGATGGCTGGATAGATGGGCAGACAGGTGGCTGGATGAATGGATAGATGGATGGATGGGTGGATGGTTGTTACCATGGAGGAGATCCCCTCCTCGCCCTCCTTACTCTTCTTTTGAGGCTTCAGCAGGTTCTGGAGGATCTTATTGTGTCTGGCCAGCTGCAAACGTGTTTTAAATGAATAAATGAAAGGAAATTAAATCAAAGGGCTGATGGAAGAGAAGGATTCCAGTATTTATCAGTAACTTTTCAGTCACCTGCTGAGCCAGGATGTAGATGTTGTGTCCCACCTCACGGGGAGAAACCTCGTCTTCCTCAGAAGCTTCACTCTCCTGGTTATAAGCCTTTTTCATGATCTCCACCTAAGCACACAGAGAGCGAAAGTCGAAGAGACCATCAGTGACTCCAGGCAGAGTCTACACCAAGAACGGCCTCCCACCAGCTCTCGTGGTCTGAGGTTGATCATGATCCTCTCTGCGTTCTCGCTGTCATGGCGACTCTCCATCAGAGCCAGGAGGAGCTTGGAAGCATTATCCTGGTGAAAGGTGCGACACAGCACTAAGAAGAGGCATCAGAAATAATAATCATGACCTCTACAACATGCTATCATGTACCCCAGGGGTGGGCAATTATTTAGCCTGAAGGGCCACAGCTGCACCACCTTTCCAGCCAGGAAACTAACCCCCCAAAAGAGGATCAGAGGTTAGCTAAAAATCCTGCTTGATGGACTATTGACAAACTAGAGATGGATGATGAAGCTCCAGATGATGTCTGGCCCCACCTTCTCGAGAGGACATGTTAGCATGCTAGCTGAAGGGGGGGTCTGAACCTTCTTCTAACCAATCAAGCTGACAACCCTCTTCATTTGGCTGTTGGAGAAATGATTGTGGAGGCTCTGCGGGCCAGATTAAAGAGTTAATCGGGCCACATGTGGCCCCCAGGCCTCAGTTTGCCCACCTCTGGGGTAAACTCTAGGAAAAGACGTATTTAATTATTCATATTTAAGATTATATCATCATCCCGCCAGGGGCCACACTTATGTCTTCACTAAAAGAGCACCCAGGCCAGGCGGCGTACCTTCAGCCGGAGGACCATCTCCATGCGATACCGACACAGCGGGCTGATGTCGTTCAGGATCAGAGCCGTGATGATGTCGATTCCGTTGGACTCATGGGTCACGATGCACGTCTACGACACAGACAGCAAACGTGCGCGTTACCCTGCTGGGCTGAAGACCGCTTTAAAAACAACGAGGCAACTTCAACGGGCTCGTTCTACCTGGTTCTCCTGGCAGGGACCCTGGCAGTATTCAGTCAGGGTCTCTAGTGTCTGAATAATCAGGTGGACATTTGATTCATTGATGTAGAGGCCCAGCAGACCCAGTCCTCCTGTGGTGCTTCCACACATGATGTCCAGGAACTGCAGCGTCTCACACACCAGGTTGTAGTTGGTCTTATTATTCTGGCAGCGCAGGAAGTTCTGAAAAGCCCCAAATGACATCAGAAACACACCTACCGGTACGCACCGTCGGCTTCATCAGGCAGGTAGTGGAGGCTGACCTGCAGGTCCTGGTTGTGGTTCTCACAGAGCAGCTGTAGGAACCTCAGGATGGGCTTCATGATGGTCACAGCTGGGCCCATCTCTGTCTCCACCTCCTTCTGCTCTGCAGCTGGTTGAACGGGAAGCACAGCTGGGATAGGGGCAATCGACTGACCATGGACCAGCAGGGGATGGCCTGCATTAGGGAGGACTGTACCAAGCGGGAGGGAGGACAGTTCAACACCATACACGGTTATTAACATGTAACTACTACAGATGAGCTCCGAGGCAGGTCACGCTACGGGCCTTACCGGTCTCCAGCTCCTTCTCGTTGGCTTTATACGTCATCTCGCCTACGTTGACAGACACTGTTGCTTTAATGTCTGTCTGAGCCTCTTTCATCCGGTCATGGAGAACCTTGAAGAACTTCTCAGACTTGTTGTCACCCATCATCAGTTTGTAGAAGGAGTTCTACAGGAAAGAGGTAACATCACTTTATCACCACGCCTTTAACAGGAACAATTTACTATTATGGACTGTTCTGGCCACAACTGGACATTACACAGGACTGATGGGACTTTCCCAACAAGCTATGTACTAGAGCTGAAACGATTACTCGAATAATTTGAGTAATTTGATTACTAAAAATTATTTGTGTAGAAGCTTTGTTTAAATTTGATCCGTTCTACTTCCCACTGTGTTTCACACGGATCCTCATTTCTGTCGCTGCCTCAGCTGCTGATTCGTCACTGAAGATCCACGTGAGGGCGGATCGCAAAGAATTTAACATTAAAAAGAAAAGAAAACGTAGAGCAACGTGTCTGCTGGAAGATGCAGTTAGCTTAGCATAATAGCACAACGCTGCTGCTGCTGCACCTCCAAAGGAAACATCCGGTCTCTGCTAAAAGTCCGCAGAGCAGACCGGAAAAGCGAGCTAAGCTAACGATAATTAGCAGCAATTAACAGAAATCAGTGTGTGAGCTATCACATTTCCCCAACTCGGCTAAGTTTTTGCTTAAGATAATTATATAATAATAATAATCCACGGTAAATAAAGCACTGTAGTAAGTTTGTTAAAGCCTGAACTTCAGTTAGTTAAATTGTAAAAGCAGCCAGTGTAATTAACTCCGTATGTAAGTTTGATGTTATTTTGAGCAGGTTCAACGGAACAAGAACGTTACAGAAGCTTTTCAATAAAGTTAGAGTGATGTAAAAAAGAAAAACACATTTCTTATCCGATTACTCGATTAATCACCAGAATAATCGATAGAATACTCGATTACTGCAGCCCTCCTACGTACACTACTAGCACCTTGTCCTAGCATTGGACAAGGTGCTCCTCTCCTCCCTGGATGTTGCTCTCTCTCTCTGTGCTTGCATGTGCGTACCTGCCTACAGGAGTCTGTCAATCACCTGTATCTCTGTGTTTCCCCCCTCCAGCAGGCAGATGGCCAGCTGGATGCTCTCCTGGAAGATCTTGTCATTCTTGGTGCTCATCACCAGATCGGTGAACAGCTTTGTTCCTCCTTCTCTGTCCAGGCGACACTGAACCGCTGCCACTGCCGCCCAGTCTCGATCCTGCTCCCCACCTGACTCACATCAATAAATATTTGTTTATCGCATTTTGCGGGTGTGATATGGTTTAATAAATATGCTGAATTATTTCCGCTATTGCAACACTGTAGCGTGAACCTTTGTGAAGTTTACCTGCAGCTCCAAGTTCAACAAGGTCATTTTTCGGGTTGTTTTTCTTATTTGGAAACAAGTAGTTCTGCAGCAGAACTTTGCGTAGTGGAATTCCCTGAAGAAAAGAAAGTCCCATAAGTTGTTCCGTAAACCATTATTAGCCCAATGAAAACAATGTCTTGCAACAGGAATCTCATTTTTCAGGAAAAATGCTCAGACCATGTTGCACTGCGGGTGAAAATCACAAAAAGAAGAATGCAAGAATGTAGCTTGTCTTCCTCATAGTGGGTTTTTTTCAGTCTTGATGAGATTGAACTGACCTTTTCATCAAAGTCCAGAGTTCTGATCAACATCTCCTGCAGAATCCTCAGCACTTTGATACACAGCTTTTCCTCGGCGGACATTAACGCTTTGGTGTGCTGGATTAGCCTACGCACAAACACACACATTATCCCCGCTTCTCTGCGTCTGAGCCTTGGGTTTATGACCCTGGACCTACTTGGAGATGAACCCTCCGGACTCGCAGCGCTGTCTAGCATCCGTCCCCTCCAGAAAGAGCAGCTCAGGCTGATGGAGAACATCCACCAGCACCGAGAGTTCAGCATTAACTAACGGCTTGAGGCGCTCCTCAAGAGTGTTGATGACATCCTGGAAACACACCAAGTATGAGCAGATCAAAAATAGAGTTAGGATATCAACCAGAACTGCTCTGAAATGAACCGTTAACTGTCAGCTCAAAGCAAACCAACCAAAAATTGTTAACGGCAACAAATGTAAATGTGAGAGTTTGTGCTTTAATTAGATAACCCACGATTAATTGCCTATAACAATTAGCGGTCTGTTAACTCCATTGATCACCAGGAAACTTGGGTGTGACTGGTGGTGCTGTTGGACTGGGAGTACCTGCAGTTTCTCAATGATGTTCTTGTAGTCCCAAGGGTTAGTCGACGCCACAGGTCTGGAGGAGCGTGACGTGGGCCTGTAGTTGGGGTTGGTGCGGGACAACGAGTTGAGAGCAGAGGTGGACAGCATCGAGCCGATCTGGGCTTCCAGATCCAAAGGAAGAGAGATGGAACGACTCTTTGCTACAGAGGGGAGAATCACGGTCATCCCTACTCACAGGAGTGTGTGTGTGTGTGTGTGTGTGTGGCAGGGGCGGGCAATTATTTTGCCTGAAGGGCCACATTGGGCCGGATGAAATAGTTCATCGGACCACATGTGGCCCCCGGGCCTTAGTTTGCCCCCTCTCTGGTGTGTGGTGAGTGTGAGACAGCGAGACCTGTCATGGCGAGGGTCTTGATGCAGGCCTCCACCTGACCTCGGTGCTGCTGCTGCAGCCACGGACAGTCTAGAAGTCTGACGGACGACTGCAGCAGCTGCGTCACGATGGTGTGATGTGTCTGGCGGAAACGTACAGCATGGTGAGTCAGGTGAGGGACAGGGGAGTTCCCTGCTGTGCTCAACTACACTTTCTGAAAGCTGAAAAGGCGTCCGTCATAGCACATTAGCAGTGAACAGGATGCATTGTGGTCCTGACCTGCAGAGAAGTGCTGTTCTCAGAGAAGGGCGAGCTGAAGAAGGCATTGATAGTGTCAAAGACCACGTTTATGATGTATTTTTCCAGGATGGGATCAGTCAGGCGCTTCTCTCGTTTATTGCAGACCTGCTCAATCGGAGGAAGGCGTTAAAACACACGCTGGTGGTTCTGTTTGAGGGAACGGCTGCACGCTGTGGACAGTTACCCGAGCCATATCCACCGTAAAGTCTTCAAAGAGGTTCCAGATGTGGTTGGAGGTGTAGATCTCTTTCATCTCCACTTCTGTGTCCACATAGCAATGATTGACAAAGTTTACGTAGGCCATCTTCACCTGGGACGGACACAGATTCAAATGAAAACACGGGCTTCATATGATGGAGAGGGAAAGGGGTCAGGCCAGTACCTCAGTGATGCAGTCCTCGTGGGTTACCACTCGGACCACGTCCTCCAGTGGCAGCAGAGAGGTACATTTGATCTCAGTGTAGACGTTTTTGCCCTCAGCACAGGCGGCCAGCAGCTCCACCAAAGAGATGTGATATCTGAACAGGGTAGACAAAAATCCATGAATGGTGTGAGGGACATCACAGCACAGCAGCAGCTTCACTGATGGTTGATGGACCTCATCTAGTTCTAGATCTGGCTTTTTGACAAAGCTTATAGCAGAGGTGGGCAAACTAAGGCCAGGGGGCCACATGTGGCCCGATGAAGTATTTAATCTGGCCCGCAGAGCCTTCAATATAATTGAAGTAATTTGTCCTAGAGCCAAATGAAGAGGGTTGTCAGCTTGATTGGTTAGAAAAAGGTTCAGACCCCCCTTTAGCTAGCATGCTAACATGTCCTCTCAAGGAGGTAGGGCCAAACATCATTTGGAGCTTCATCATTCATCTCTAGTTGGACCAGTTTACAGGCTCTTCACAATATTTTCTCAACCCAATGTGGCCCTTCAGGCTAAAGAATTCCAGACTTCCAGAGCCTGTGGCTGGACCTCCTACCACCACCCTCCTGAGGCCTGGTACTGCTGGTGGATCCAGAACCCTCTCCATGGCCCTGCCTGGATCCTGCAGCTTCTGCTCACTGTTCTCTCTATCCTCCCCGTCTCACCTCTCCCCCCTCTCCCTCCCAGGCGGTCGCAGCAGAAGGCTGGGGCTGGTTCTGCTCGAGGTTTCTGCCTGTTAAAGGGATGTTTTTCCTCGCCACTGAGGCTTACTTAGTGTGGAGTTTTGCCCTGGGACCTGTTTGTCACTGTCTCTCTCAGACAATGTTATGAATTGGCACTTTTAAATACAATTAAAAATTGAGTGAACCATTACAACACTTTAAAATCCTGTTTCCCTTTACCTGAGGGGGCTGTTCTCACCAACCCCCTCCCTGCTCTCCGCCATCAACTCCAGCATGACGTTAAAGGAGGTCTTGTCATTGTAGAAGACAACGACATCCTCCCCAGCATTGGTTAGCTAAAGAGAGACAACAGCAGTTTGTCAGCTTGTGGACACTTCCTGGAGAAAGGTGACACGGCTTCCCGGTGCTCACCTCCGTCATGATCATGTCCTGACACTTCTTCACATACTTGCCCTCCGCCTTGATGATGGTGTGAAGGAAGTTGAGGTACTGGACGTGGCGGCCGTGCGTGGCTAGACAGTGGATGAAATGCTGCAGGACACTCTCAGAGATCTCAGTGCAGAGCTGGTAGTTGTTGCTGAAGATGTGCTGCACTGTCTCCGCCTCCAGCAGCTGTAGGTGCAGCAGCAACCGTCAAAAGGCCAAACATTTCCTTTCAGTTCATTCAGAGACTATTTAAAAGGTTCTAAACAGTCATTAGTGCTTCGTCTTCCCTTCCAAACACATCATGCAGTTTTTTTATTACTTAATTCACTCAGAAATATGACATATCACTGATGCTGGATGATATAGGTGAGGTGGGCAAACTGAGGCCCGGGGGGCCACAGGTGGCCCGATGAACTATTTAATCCGGCCCGCAGAGCCGTCACAATCATTTCTCCAATAATTTCTTCTCTTGTGCCCGTTCATCAAGATCTAAAACCCAATGTGGCCCTTCAGGCAAAATAACTGCCCACCCCTGATTTAGGAAATATCGCTTCACACATCTAAGTTCTGTAAGAACGTGATCACACATAGAAAGAAGGTACCCCAGGGTTCAGGAACAGATTTAAGTTTTTGTGCAGCAGAGCCTGGTTCTCTTGGTTCCCCGTGCAGAACTTCTGCAGGAACAGATGAGTGTAGCGGATGATCTCCTGCATCTTCACATCGTTCTGCATACAGACAGACAGGAAATGACCTGCTGGAGGCGCTCTTTCCAAACAACAACAGAGTGGATGAATCAGACATCGTAACAAGACAGTCAAAGCTTGCCTGTAACATTTGATCTGTTTTTTAAGGCCTAAGATATGACACCTATTAGTTAAAGGCAATAGCCCTCATTTATCAATCTTGAGCAGAAACGTGCGCAGATATGAGCGCATGAGTCGTGGTACAAAAAGACATCAGTATCATTCATGAAAATTTCGTAAATGACCGATCCTAGCGTACAACTTAGCGGGTCCTGATAAATGCGGCAGCTGAAAATGATACTCATTAACATGTTCTGCCCTTAAATATTCGTGTTTCAGAGGCCCCGCCCACTGAAGTCAAACCCCGAGAGGAAAAACCTGAAAAACCAGAAGAACACGCTGTTTGGAAGCATGAAGAATGGTGTTAAAGTTTTTGTCTAATAAGTATTTTTAGATTTATTGAGACTTTTCCTTGTAAAGTTGAACATATCTTTTCAAATTTTTGATTTGAAGTTAACAAACTTGAACGTGACCCTTCAAGGCAGGTCTGACCTGGTCGTAGGACACTTGCAGCAGGTCCAGCATGACTTTATGAGCCCCCATGTTCTTCAGCAGCCTCTGCTGTTTCTTCCAGACTCCGGTGCTGCACATCTTGTTGAGCCGCTCCAGAATCTGCAGGCGACAGACATGAAGGTTCCATGACCAAGAAGGTCACCAAGAACCAAGAAAAAAGTGTCTAGAGAGTGAAAGCTGGTGAATTTCTATCACTCTGCATCACACAAGCAAAATATTCCCAACTGTTTGCTGGTCTGTGAACGCACCGTAGACCGAAGCTGACTCAGCATGAATATAAGTGTGCACGTGATAAAAGTTTAAACATTAGAGACACTGGCATGCTGTTTCTGCTTTCTTCTTTCCTCAGTTGTCTGATTTCTTCTTTCTTACATGAAGATGATCATAATATAATAATCATAGTTTTGGTTATAAAAACAAAACCACTTTTGCCGGGAAATGTTAATTTTTTTTCAAAACTGATTATCTGTGATTGTTTTGTCTTATTGGTCAAAATGTTTTGATTATTTTGTCCTTGTTGGACATGTTGTCTCCCATTAAATAGCTGCTATTTCAGAACACAATGTTAATAAGGTTACAACGTTTCAACGAGCTGTAATAAGCTGTTTCTGTTGTCTTTATTCATGCACTGAACATTTCAATGGTTTATGTTGAAGGGAAACTCCAATGATCTCTTCAAGTCTTCTCTGCCCACCCCTTTAAACGAGAACGCTCCTTTTCATGGCTCATTAGCTGAAGTTGGCTCAGGTTTTTGCCATAGATGGGCAGAGACATGAGGGAAGACGGGGCTGCTGCAAGAAGAACAGGATTACTTGTCTGCAACATTTGTAACACCAATAATAACAATACACCAAATGCAAAACTATCAAAATAGGCTGATTAGAGCAGGAACAAATGAGTTTTTAAACCTGTTACTGGAGAATAATGAAGTTATTTAGTTCTAACAAAACAAAGAAAAAAACATTTCTGTTAAAATACAAGAAAAACACATTTTCAGTGGCTGAATATAATTTGTACTAATCTTTAAACATTATTCTGAGCAATAAAGCCACCACTGGTGAAGCCATAGACAACAGCACCGCATGAAGCACCAACAGCAAAAATAAATGATAATAATAATAATAAATTAAAATAAAATGCATGCCCCACCCATATGGCTTGATTGACAGGTGTTTGGTGGAGGAGATCCAGGAGACTGAACCAGGAAAATGCTTGTGAAAATGGCCTCACCTCTTTGACCTTCTGGTAGTTCTCGTTGCCCTTGTCCACTTGTTCCTTCTTTGGTGGTGCATCCTCAGATGCCCCCTGCAGGATGCAGAGGGTGAGACAGCATCTGCAGAGTGTTCTGGGTAGAGCGCTCCGTCACACAAACTGGGGTCATTTCACTTTATAACATCACATATTATGATAAATCTGGCCGAGTCTCACAAAAATGTCCATAAGATGTGCTGACGCATAAAAACGAATTGAATTTTCCTTGATCCCGTTGAAACTATATCATCTACATTTTATCAAAGAATAAAAAAAACAATAGAAAGTAATGTTCATGAAAGTTGGAACGACATAATTTAAATAACTATCTTTAATAACTATCTAACTGTTGGTATCATACTGTCACACCTGGCTGCTGCTCAGTCTGTCCTGTATTGTGGAATAAAGATTGTTTATAAGAGAACGCTCTCTGGGAGAAAGACCTCTAAATATCGGAATCAAAGATCGCAGCTTTGCTGATGGGATTAGCTTCACCTTTCCACCAGATATGGTGTTCCACAGTTTAGTTTCAGACCCATCAGCAGCATTTCAGGGCTGCGCTGACACTTAAATGCTGTCGGTGTGCATTTGGTATCTGTTTCCAGTTGCTACAATCAATTTGGTTTTTTTATCAGTATACAATATGTGGCTGGATTTACTCATCTTTCCATACTGCTTTGTGAAATGATTTGGCTTCAGAAATTTGGCTCAGAAATACTGTTTCTGTGTTTACTTTGGGCTGCAATAACCTGTTTGTGGAGCAAAACTGAAAGGCTTAATGGGACAATGACCACAGTCACCTTTAGCTGTCTCACTGGAATGTGACTGGTGGAAATATGGGATTAATACTATGACTGGGAACAAGGGATTAGTTACTTCGCTCTGGAGTCGTAAATAAGTCGTATCAGTCAAAAAATGCGTCATGAAGGAGAAAAAAACATATATAAATCGCACTGGACTATAAGTCACATTTTTTTGGGGGGGAAATGTATTTTAAAAAATCAAGACCAACAACAGACGTTTCATCCGGAAAGCCAAGTTGTAATAACAACAATAGAATACAGAACAACAGGTTGAACAGGTGTCAGGTATGATAACATAACACATTAACAGTTATTCAGCTACACAGTAGCATAAAGAACATACGTGGGAGGCTGAAAAGGCAGAATTAACATAACAAGCTCGCGACTCCAACAAGCTAGTCACTGGTTAGCAAGTTTAGCTAAACCTCCATCTCATTCCACATCACTGAATCCAGTGAGTTCTTCATCCTCGGTGAAGAGGACTTTCTTTTGGGAGCATTTGTGTTCAGTCTTTCTCAGCTGTCTTTAAGTTAATGTTTAAATTAATTTTCAGTGGTACAGGAGTAGCACATACTGGTAGTTCTCTGAAGCCTAGAGCGCCCTCTCGTGGATATAGGTAATATTTACTCCTTGGTCATGTCGCTCAGTGTGAATTAACACATTTTAATATATATAAGTCACACCTGAGTATAAGTGGCAGGAGCAGACAAACTATGAAAAAAAAGTGCGACTTATAGTCCAGAAAATCCGGTAAACATAACAGCACTTTGTTGTTATAACCATGGTAACTGACACTATTAATTGTGACAACACACCAGAATTAATCCTGGTTAGAGAAAAAGAAAAGGTCCAAATGATGTCTTGGAAAATGGCCAGCATTGATTTTTGTGTCAGCAGCTTGAAATGCAGTGAAAGCGTGTATGAAACACAGTTTAGCACTTTTAGAGCACTGAGTATGCAGCGGAAAGACATGACAGAGAAAGAGAAGCGTGACATGCAGAGAAGGTCCAAAGTAAACCTGATCCCAGAACATCTAGTCACACCTGAGGCAGCGCCAAGCCCCGTGCCAAAAGGATGGATGCAAAACATCAGAAAAATTCCTGTTACTACCTATTAATACTTGTTAATGAGGAGGACACAGAAGTTAATTGTATGTGGTTAGTTTTCACTGTTAGTGAAAGCTGTGAACCTCACTCAGACAGTTTCCCTACCTCTTCCTTTTCCTTCTTGCCATCTCCTCCGCTTGAATTCTTCTTCTCCACCCACAGTTCAGATTTCTCCACCAGCGTTCGGAGTCGATCCAGATCTGCCTTGATCAGCTTGTAGTTCTCGACATCCTGAGACGAGATCAATAACTGGACCTGCAGCCACACAAAAACACACCTGTAGGATTCATCTAGGACACACAGCGCTGTTTGTACCATAACAGTAGGAATGATGGTGTTAGCAAAGCTAAAAACACATCTAAAAGTAGGTTACAATTAGTCTAGTAAATTCATTTCTGTAAATCCTATTAATATGTGTTGTTACACATGGCGTGGCGCTCGCAGTGGGAATCCAACCACAAGCGCTATGGTTGCACCCAAGCAGCTATTACAGGCTGTTATGTGTGGTTAGTTGATGAGTTATAACATCATTTATGGCCAGTAGGAGTAGAGTAATAGAGACCACCGGTATGTGAAGACATGAGCAGTAGGTAGCACGTCGGTCTCATAATCTGAAGGTCGTGAGTTCGAGCCTCACACAAGGCAGCTTTCCTTTTCCCTTTAGAAGCCATATGAAGAAAAAACTGTCACTGAACGCCTCAGCATGGAGATTGACGTTGTTAGGTCGTCTTGACAATCAATGCTGATGTTTAGGAAGCTACTCTGCTAACCCCAAGCTGCTTCTGCTGTGCTGCTACACCAGGGGTGGGCAATTATTTAGCCTGAAGGGCCACATTGGGTTGTAGATGTTGGTGAAGGGGCTGGCCAGGTGGTGCAAGGAAACTAACCCCCACATGAAGATCAGAGGTTAATTGATCAGAGAGAATATATTTTGAAGAGCCTGTAAACTGGTCCAACTAGAGATGGATGGTGAAGCTCCAGATGATGTTTGGCCCCACCTTCTTGAGAGGACATGTTAGCATACTAGGCGAAGAGGGGGGGGTCTGAACCTTTTTCTAACCATCAAGCTGACAACCCTCTTCATTTGACTTTTGGAGGAATGATTGTGAAGGCTCTGCGGGCCAGATTAAAGAGTTCAATGGGCCACATGTGGACCCAGGGCCTCAGTTTGTCCACCTCTGTGCTACACACACACTGAAGGTGAAAACATGGATGCTGAGCTCGAATGGCTCTGGTTTCAGCCATCTCAGACCGTTCATGAGCCTGATGATATTCAGTGCAAGACCTTTAAAAGGTCATAACTTCCAACATCACAGAGTAGCCTTGAAGGTGTCCCAACAGTAACTCATGGAAGCGGACCTTGTTTGTGCGTATACCTGTTTGAATGTGTGCAGAACCTCTTGTCTCTGACTGAAGTGTCTGAAGAGCAGCTGCAGGGCCCCAGAAACCAGAGGAGCGTAGTTGTGCATGATGAGATGGATCAGCACCCTCAGGAACATTCTACCGCCTTCATCATCCATCTCAAGGATGCTGTTGCCTTTACTGTACACACAGGCCCACAACACACACACACACACACACACAATGTCAATTCTGCAGCTGATGTCAGAGTACCGTTATTGCAATTAGTCACAAATGAAAAAAGAAGAATAAAAATGTAGATTTAGACGTCTCAGATGACATACCCGACCCCAAACATGGCCTCCGCCTGCTCTCCAATATGCTGCAGATTGATGCTGGCTGGGGGCAAGCACACACACACACACACACACACACACACACACACACACACACACACAGCATGCATGAATATGAAAACCTGGAAAAATCAACTGTAAAAAGGAAAAAAAGATGAAAGTGTGTGGGGGTGAGTCTGAGTACCTGCATGCTCCAGGTTTGTGGTGGCGTCAGCATCAGCCATGGGGTAAACGTCCACAAAGTCCTTCTTGAACACAGACAGCAGGAAGGAGAGGCGGTAGTCCAAACGGACATTCAGGATGAACTGCAGAAGAGCAGGAACAAGTTTGTTTGTGTTGTACGGATTCCATATGGTGAGCAAAGGGTTCTTTTCCCACTGGTTACCTGTAAGATCTCCAGTATTTTGAGTTTGGTGTCCATCACTGTTAAGTCCATCTTGTCAATGCTGTCTTTCCCACATCTCTGTCCCTCCAGCACCATTCCACCTCCCAGGCTCCCTCTGGCTCCTGTACCTCCAAATATGGACGTCTTCCTGTTTAGGACCATGGTGGACATCATCTGACCCATCCCGTGTATAGACCGCTTGACATTTTTGCCTGCAGATGGAAGAATAGGACATCCGTCAGTCAGTCAGTCAGTCAGTCAGGCTGTTTGGTATCTGATAGAATACCTGTTCCATCATCACTGACGAGGAGCCCAGCATATCCAGGACTCGGCCTGCAGTCTATGATGCCCAGCAGGGTTCTGGTGAGTCTGAGCAGCTCAAAGAAGCTGTAGAAACCAAAGTAGATCAAATGTCTGGCCAAACTCACCACCTGGAGACAAAAAAACCCCAACAGCTTATTTTTCTATCATTTCTGAAACATTATTAGACCTCACCCCCCACTTCCTCCAGATATACTTTCATAGATTTGTTCTGGAAACAGGAAGCTGGGGACAAACCTCATAGGTTAGCTTGTTTTTCTCTTCGTTGTGGAAGGGCAGCTCATCGTTCAGGACGTTGTTGAGGTACTCCTCCATGAAAGCCATCGTGTTGGAGAAACGGTTCTTCTTGTTGTCTCTGCTGTCGTCCATGTTGGAGTCATAGCTGAGGATCAGACATGAAGCAAAGGCAGACTGAGTCACGTGACACCATTCACGTGTTGCATGTGGAGCTCTGCGCTGAATCAAATAACATTTCTTCACTGATGCCCAGATAAAAGAGCTCGCATTCAGAAATGAACCAGCTGAAGCGACCCGATCCTCGACCGTAACCGTTCCAGGCCCATGCTTTTATTTTGTGTGTTTTTAGTTCTGTTTCCTGTTGTGTTGCTTTTCATTTCTCGGACTAATTGGTGCACACCTGAATCTTTTGATCACTGTGGGTATTTAAGGCCAGGTTCCTCAGGTTCCTGTGCTAGAACGTTGCTTTCCAGCCATTTCCTCTGTGCTTCCCTGTGAGTTTTTCCAATCGTGTTTCTTCATGTTCCCTGTGGTTTTCTCCTCGTGGATCTTGGCTTTTTGTTTATATTCCAAAGTAATTTAATCTAGTTAATCTAGCGTTTTTAGTTTTTTAGTGTGTCTAGTGATTTTTAGTTTGTTTCTATATTTTTTTTGATCAATAAAGACTTTACTGCAACTGTTGGGACTTCTGCTTCCGCTTGTGGGTCCAGACTCTGTTTCACTCTTAACACTTGATGGACTCACTGTCATCTAGATGAATAAAATCACAACCAAAACCAACGCAACCAGCATCAATCTGTCATATCTGATTTGACGTTAGAGCAGAGGTGGGCAAACTGACGCCCGGGGGCCACATGTGGCCCGAAGAACTATTTAATCCGGCCCACAGAGGTTTAATTTTACAAACCAGAAGCCAAATGAAGAGGGTTGTCAGCTTGATTGGTTAGAAAAAGGTTCAGACTCCCCTTCACCTAGCATGCTAACATGTCAAGAAGGTGGGGCCAAACATCATTTGGAGCTTCATCATCCATCTCTAGTTGGACCCATATACAGGCTCTTCTAAAAATTTGAATAGCCCATCAATTAACCTCTGATCCTCATTTAGGGGGTTAGTTTCCTGCACCACCTGGCCAAGATCTAAAACCCAATGTGGCTCTTCAGGCACAATAATTGCCCACCCCTGGGGTAGAGTATCAAAGTGGACCAACTCTTTAATGCTGATGGATGTGGGGATCTCGGTCCACAGGCGGGCAAACTTGACGGGCGTCACCAGCTCCTGTGGGTCTCGGTCAACGTGTGCGTGGAGCATGAGGCGACAGAAGGAGGCCCGGAGGTCAAAGGGCAGTGTCTCATCCATCATACACAGGAAGATGAGCTCCACGTCCAGCTGCTTGGAGATCTCATCGATGGCCAAATACTGGCGGTCCAGACACATCCGGGCGAAGAGCTTCAGCTGGTATCTGAACGGTTCAACGCAGACAAACCCAGCAGGAGTTTTATTTCAGACAACTGTTGGGATTTCCAGGAACTGGTTGTTGGAGAACTTCTCTGTCTGTCCTACCGATAGTAAGTGAGGACGTTCTCATCATGAGCGTTGCCTTGTCTCGCCTCCTGTGCCAGCTGTCTGATGCTCTTCTCTTGTTTCTCGCTGGTTTTGTCCGTCCACACCAGCCAAACCTAGAAAAGAGAGAGGAACCGAGTGAAACCCACGGGACCCAAAACTCCGTAAACATCCCTAAAACACATCGCACAATGGCCTCAACATCGGTGGAGTAGAAATCAACACATAAATCTATTTGTTATTACTGTATTTTCTGGACTATATGTTGCTCCAGAGTACAAGTCGCACCAGTCAAAAAATGCATAATCAAGAAGAAAAAACATATATAAATCGCACTGGACTATACGTCGAATTGTTCAAGGACCCATTTGTGAACTCGTTCCTCTAGCTGTGGCCATCTTGCTCTTAGCCCTTGATTAGCTTGTTTTGTTTTCTTCATTGCAATTTGAGTAACCTCCGCTTTTCGCCAGTCCCTCACAAGTTTCTCGCTCACTCCAAACTTTCTTTCTGCTGCTCGATTACCGTTTTCGGCTGCATATTTCACTACTTGCAGCTTGTATTGTGCAGAATATGATTTTCATTTTGGGGGCATTTTTGTTCAGTCTTTCTCAGACGTCTTTATACGTTACTGGTAACGTATCTGTTCTTATGATTGTATCTGTTCTCCCTCTCTCTCTCTCTTTATCCTCTCTGTCCTGTCTCCCTCTTCTTTTCCTCCTTTACCCAGCCAACTTTCAGCAGGATGGTTCCTCCTTGTAAGCTTGGTCCTGCTCAAGGTTTCTTCCTGTTAAAAGGGAGTTTTTCCTGCCACTGTGCTGACCTGGGGGTTCAGGCTCTGGGTTTCTGGGAGACAGTTTTATTGTAAAAGGTGCTATATAAATAAAATTGAATTGAATTAATGTTGAAATTAAAAATTTCAGTGACACAGGAGTAGCAAATACTGGTACACAAGCGTAGAGGGCCCTTGCGCGGTTGTCAGTGTGAAAATAACAAACGTAAAATTACCGTATATACAGTATATTAACACTTTCACATATACAGTAAGTCGCATCTGAGTATAAGTCGCACCCCTGCCAAAGTATGACAAAAAAGTGCGACTTATAGTCCGGAAAATACGGTACCTGTCAAGGAGACAAAACTAGAAAAACAGGTGTGTACCTCGTCCTCATCCCCATAGTCGTCCATGCTCATGTACTCTCCCTGAACGCCACCAGCGGCGGAGTCTTTGGGGATGCGACGTCTAGGTGGAGTTAAGACAGAAATCAAGATTCAGTTCATGTGTTTAGGCTACCTTTGTCACGTTTTCCTCGTTAGGAAGGTTAAAGTTAGCCATGGTTACAACCAGTGCTGATTTCTGGGCTGCCTTGCTGGGAGTGCATCTGTACTCCAGCCCAGGTTGTGGAACCTCCTGTGCCACTGGTAAAGCCCTCTGTCCTTACTCTGTCTTGATGAGGATATCCTGGTTTTTGGGTTCCAAAACACATTTACAGATGAGCTCCTGCGTGACAGGAATGGCCACGTTGTTGGACACACACAGGTCGGACAGGTAGTCCAGAAACCTGCGCACACACGTAGTTTTAACTCTAATAAGCACAACATCCAGGTGAGCTACAATCTGCCCACACACTCACACACCTTGGTTCTCGGTTCTTGCGGACCAGACTGACAAAGGTCTCCACCTCGGTCTTGGTGATGTGTTTCTCCAGCAGTTTGCGGTTGTTGTGCAGCAGCGCGGTGATGGTGTCCTCAGCCAGGATGTCATAACCAATCTGACTCTGCATGACACCAAACTGCTTTGCTATGTACTCCTGGAGGAGAGGAGAGGAGAGAGGAGAGGAGAGGAGAGGAGGAGATGAGAGGAGAGGAGAGAGGAGAGAAGGAGAGGGGAGGAGAGGGGAGGAGAGGAGAGGAGAGGGGAGGAGGGGACACAAATCCAAGCTCAGGATTAGACAGTAATTGGCCTTGTTTTTACAGGTTAACCAGTATTATCCTTCCTCTGCAGAAATAAAAACCTTTAGCAAATGAAACGTTCAGTTTGTTTGTTTAAACGGGCATATCTGGGTGTGTGTCTCAGTCAGTAAAACAGCTTTTTAAACTCGATGACATCATCAGAACATCCTCCGCCTCACCTGGTTTTTGCGGTAGTCCTCCTGGGAGTGTCGCAAGACTCTGTAACACAGTCTGAACATGTACTGATACGGAGAGTTCTTCTGGTCGGCTAGCTCCTCCAGACGAAGCAGAGGCCCCTCACCCCCACTGCGCTCCTTAAAGGGCGCTTTCAGGATACCAAAGATCTGCACACACAGTTGCACATGGTGCCACTAACGTTCTGAAGTTCTGAAGACTGGAACTGTTGTTGGGTCAGACCTGTTTCAGGATGTTTTGTTCTCTCATCAGTTTCTGTCGCTCTCGGTTGGCTTTGCTCATCACCACATCCAGCACTTGTTGACCACTGTTGAGGACATCTGCCACGAAGAAAACGACGTCCTCCAACAGCTTGATGGCAAACCTGACCAACAGAGGAGAACCTTGGAGTTTAGAACTCAGAACTTGTTTCAAATTATTGCGAAGGCTCTGCGGGCTGCATTAAATAGTTCATCGGGCCATATGTGGCCCCCGGGCCTCAGTTTGCCCACCTCTGCTCCAGGACACTTTCCCAATAACCTGTGACTTGATTTAGCTAATTAAACTATAGGATGCAAGTAATGAAGTACACACACACACACGCACACACACACACACACACACACACACCATACCGGCGGTCGTTCTGGCTGATGAAGCCCTGGTTGAACTTCTCCACAACGGTGCTCAGCATGGCACTGGCATCATTGGCAAAGTCCAGGTCTCTGATCTCCATCACGGGAACAGAAACGATGGCGAAAGCCTCCTTGTCCTCTTTGGTGGGACATGTTCCTAGCTGCAGCAAGAAGTCTCGTTACTATACAATGAAACAACAGTCACACTCTTTTATAATGGCGTCATGAAACCACAGGTGAAATGTCATGTTTGTAACTGGAGATGTAACCTCTCTTTTCCTGAATGACTCACTTTTTCACCATCAGTGTTGACATAGCAACACGCTAACTACGTTGCCTTTATACTGCAAGGATCAAGTTATTTTATAGTGAACTGGCTGTTGACAAACTGCTAAATCAGGGCAGTGTGAAGGCTCGGTGGGTCTCACCATGAGTCTGATGGGCCTCTCCTCGTCAATATCGATGGGGACATTGGTGCTCTGGATCCAGGTATTTGTGCACAAATGTCTCAGTCTCACATACGAGTTTCTGCAAGGAAAAAAAGCATTTTACTTTTCCTGTCTGGAAAATAACAGCAGTCTTATGTAATTACATATAAGCATATTGATTGTTTCAGCAATGGATTATTTTAGTAATTGAGTATTCTATCGATTATTCTGGTGAATCCGATTACTCACCGAGTAATCGGCTCATCGATACTCATCGATTACTCATCGGTAATCGGATAAGAAAAATACCGCAAACACTGCGACTTTTTTATTTACCTCACTCTAACTTTATTGAAAAGCCTCCGTAACGTTCTTGTTCCGTTGAACATGCTCAAAATAATATCAAACTTAGATACAGAGTTAATTAAACTGGCTGCTTTTACAGTTGAACTAACTGTTAAGTTTAGGCTTTAACAAACTCACTATAGCACTTTATTTTCCGTGGATTATTATTATAATATAATTATCTTAACCAAATACTTAGCTGAGTTGGGGAAACGTGCTAGCTAGCAGATTAGCCGCCACATTGATTAAAGTAGTGACTCAGCGTTTCCACAGAGCTGTAAACAAAGTGTGTTAGCTAGCAGACTTCTCTCCATCATGGATCACACTGATTTCTGTTAATTGCTGCAAATTATCGTTAGCTTAGCTCGCTGTTTCCGCTCCGCTCTGCGGACTTTTAGCAGAAACCGGATGTTTCCTTTTCAGGTGCTGCAGCGGCAGCGTTGTGCTATTATGCTAAGCTAACTGCATCTTCCAGTAGACACGTTACTCTACGTTTTCTTTTCTTTTTAATGTTAAATTCTTTGCGATCCGCCCTCACGTGGATCTTCAGTGACGAATCAGCAGCCGAAGCAGCGACAGAAATGAGGATCCGTGTGAAACACAGTAGGAAGTTTAGTGGAGAGAATTTAAACAAAGCTTCCATACAAATAATTTTTATCTAAGTTTTTTAGTAATCAAATTTCTCAAATTATTCCATTAATTGTTTCAGCCCTAGATGTAATTATATAATCAACTACTAATATTATACACATCACCTTTCACTTGCAAGCCTGTATTTTTACCTCGGTACAAACGAATCTGTTTTCTGCAGGGTAGTTGGGTCCAGCTCAAACAGAGAAGCGATGTCGCTCCCATGAGCCACTGCAACCAGCTTGTATTTGATGCTCTCCCCGTGAGACCTTTTGTTGCTACGGCTACTGTCCATCTGCACGTAGGTCAGGTTGAAAGTGGGAGTGTGAACATTAACTGATGAATGAACTCCAGAGAAACATTATTAACACAGTGACTCACAACAGAGGGCGGCTCAGCACTGTCTCCCTTATAACCTGGATTCTCCTTCGGCGGGAAAAGAAGGATGCATTATTTACAGTAACGCACAGAAATCCCTTATGTCAGTCTGCTTTCTATGGGAGGCAATGCTCTCACAGTGGGAAGTGGGAATATTATGCTCTAAAAGAGGGGTGGGCAATTATTTAGCCTGAAGGGCCACATTGGATTTTAGGTCTTGATGAAGGGGCCGGCCAGGTGGTGCAGGAAGCTAACCCCCCAAAAGAGGATCAGAGGTTAGCTAAAAATACTGCTTGATGGACTATTGACAGAGAAAATATGTTGAAGAGCCTGTAAACTGGTCCAACTAGAGATGGATGGTGAAGCTCCAAATGATGTTTGGCCCCACCTTCTTGAGAGGACATGTTAGCATGCTAGCTGAAGGGGGGGGGGGGTGGTCTGGACCTTCTTCTAACCAATCAAGCTGACAACCTTCATTGGGCCACATGTGGCCCCCAGGGCCTTAATTTGCCCACCTCTGCTCTAAAACCATTACATTAGTTTGGATATACTTTCCAGACTGAAGAATAATAATTGCATTTTCGAGTGAGCTGCCAGCGTTGCTATAGTTACCTCAGCAGCCAGGTAGTTACCAGTGGCTAAGTGCTTGAAGCGGTAGAGGCTGTTCCAGTGTCCCGCTCCACCTCGACATGGGTCATGATGGACAACCTAAAGGCACAAATCCCCACACAGATGAAAAGGGCACGCTGTGTGTGTGTGTGTGTGTGTGTGTGTGTGTGTGTGTGTGTGTGTGTGTGTGTGTACAGGCATGTACCTCAACTTCCCATAAGGCATTGGAACTGGTTGCTGAGGTGGCTGACTGTCTCAGTGTGGTGCGGAGGAAAACATGAAGTTTGCTCTTGTACTCATCACAGGTGAGGAACTTTTCCTGCTCAGCGTGAAACAAACGCACGACATCTCCCTGAAAAAGTCACAATAAAGAGCTTAAATGAGCGCTGGTGCTGTGAACGCTTGCCTGACAGCGTAACAACTCCAGAGACTCACGCCTTTGAGAACCTCTTCTCTGTGGTCACTGAAGGACATGAACAGGTTGATCTTCCAGCTGGTGTTGCAGTTCACAGAGTTCACCTGCAGGGGGCAACATCGGTATTTTCAGTATCAGGAAGAGTCCTGCTGTGGTTCTGAACTGCCTGGCTAACCTCTTTGCAGCCTGGATGGTCACTCAGCTCATAGTTGGAAGCATGAAGTGGCTGGCCGGCGTTAACTGGGTTAAGGATGACTTTATCTCCCACAACCACCTGAAATACACAAACGCTCAGGACTCTGCAGTACTGTAAGTACCGCTGCTCTACTAAACACAGTAGTGGAATTACGTTGTCTCCATTGGCGCGAAGCTTCCAGAAGGGCTGGATAAAGAGCCAGGAACCTTCATTCCCCGTCCCATCCAATGTGACGCGCATGGCATTCTTCTCCAACAGAGCAGGAAGACGCTTGTTCACCGTCAGATATTTATTACTTTTCATATGAAGCAGCTGCAAACAGAGAACATCCTCAATTATATCTGCTTTGAAGCTGTCACTCAAATTTTACACTCCAAAAAAATCATATTCCTCTGTGAAAGCAGACAAAACAAAAAAATCATAATTCTTTTCTCAAACACGTTTCCTGTTTGAAGAACTCTAGACACTAGAGCAGAGGTGGGCAAACTGAGGCCCGGGGGCCACATGTGGCCCGCTGAAGTATTTAATCCGGCCCGCAGAGCCTTCACAATAATTCCTCCAAAAGCCAAATGAAGAGGGTTGTCAGCTTGATTGGTTAGAAAAAGGTTCAGACCCCCCCTTCAGCTAGCATGCTAACATGTCCTCTCAAGAAGGTGGGGCCAAACATCATTTCATCATCCATCTCTAGTTGGACCAATTTACAGGATCTTCTAACTATTTTCTCTGTCAATAGTCCATCAAGCAGGATTTTTAGCTAACCTCTGATCCTCATTTGGGGGGTTAGCATCAAGATCTACAACCCAGTGTGGCCCTTCAGGCTAAATAATTGCCCACCCCTGCTCTAGAATATCTTTAACATGAACTAAAGTAGAACAAGTGATGTCATTGTTGGTTAAAGGGGACATGAAACACTAGAACAAACACTAACCATATGATAGATGTACATATTTTAAAGCATAACGCTGAAATAAAACATCTGATTAATCAGCCGTTTTAAAGAAAATCCACTTTTACGGGACATTTTAGGGCATACTCACCGCCATTTCTATTTTACGTCACTGAATTGGTTTCGGGTTTCGGTCTCATAGAAGAACACGTACTGTAGGTTAGGAACGAGGAAATGTGGAAGGACGAGGCAGGACGTGAACATTCTTGGACGTTAAATCCCATGGCTGAGGCCTCTGAGCCATTGACAGGACGGAGGGTGGAGAGAGCAATTTTTGCGGAGGATTGTGGAGGTGCAGCGGCTCCAGACGGAGACGGCACCGAGGAGACAGTCGGCAACAGACAACCTGCTCCCAGAGCTACTCAGCTGATGGCTCAGATCCTGGACCAGTTGAACTAATTAATTAATTAATTAATTAATTAACTGATAACTAGATAAACTAATGTTTGTTGGCTTTGTAGTAAAAACATGCAGTGTTTTCATCATTACCTACGGAAGCATATTGCTGCCACTCTGAATAAATAAAAATTGATCGTTATTCCGTAAAACGTAAAAACCTTCAGGTAATGTGATGAGGAAGCGATGAAACTGTGCAGGAGAGCAGATTATTGGAAGGAAACGGCTCATTTAAGTGACTTGATTAAGTTAAACTTCATGCTGGCAGTGACACATGAGGAGATTCTGTTGTCACTGAGCACGGTTGAGGACACTGTGATCAGTATGCGCACGCTATGCGCACACTGTAGGGAAGGAAGAATCAGTCCGACCCTCTGGAAGCAGCATCATTTCTAGTTGATCACTTGGGAAGATATGGCCGTCACCATGGATACAAGCTACACCACCTCAACTGCATCCAACTCATCACATTTTTACTATATAATTATCACGTTTTGACAATATAACAAACTATCATGTTATAAAGTGAAACGTTTCACGTTCTTACAATAAATACTATCATGTTATAACTTGAAAATATATTGTTCTAACGATAAACATAACTAACGTGTTACTGATCAATTTTTATTTACAGAGCCATGCAAAACACACCTCCATTTTTTCTTGTTAAGCTGATCTTTTGCTGCCATTTTCTGATTGATCTCTAGTTATTTTTAGGTAAGATCGTGGGGCTGACAAGTTCAGCAACTACTAATGTGACATCACTTCCGCTGACACAATAGTAATGGTGCTGCCCGTTGCTTTAACAACTAAACTTAAATGGCCGTATTTCGAAAAACCTTTCACCATGAGTGTTAAAACTTATATAATATTTTAAGGGTGGGAGAGCTTTTTAAAATTATAATAACTATGTTTTGTGTTTTGAGGTCACCCTTATTGAATGAATGGGTGGTTAAAGAGTTGCAACTCTCAGCTACTGTAACTCTTGAGCCAGTCATGTTAGAAGCATGTCTCATAAATATCATGCTCCGCTTCAGCGAGAACACGTGTTTAGACATGTGAAAGGTGCAGCTCTCTTATCATTAGCACACACACAGATACACAGGCATAGACATAATACATTCCTTAGACCCTCACCGTATCCATCAGAGCTAAAAATACCAAATGTTACCCTAGCACTGACCTAAAACTAAATGTAACCTTAAAAGAAGATGTCTGTGTAGATTCTCACTCATCTGAGTCTCTCACGGAGACTTGGTTGCAGGATGAAGAATGTGTCAGTTTAAATGAAGCAACTCCATCAGGTCATGTTAACTATCATGTTCCTCCAGGCAGAGGAGGTGGAGTGGCAGCAATCTACCGCTCCAGCCTTCAAGTCAACCCCAAACCTAAAGCTACCTGTAGCTCTTTGAGAGTCTCACTCTCAGCCTGTCTCACCACAGCTGGAAGTCAGAAAAGCCAGTTTTATTAGTTGTGGTGTATCGGCCACCTGCAGCTGCTTACACACAGTTCCTGGCTGAGTTTTCAGACTTCCTGTCTAGTTTAGTGGTCAGTACAGATAAAGTCATTATAGTGGGTGATTTTAACATCCATATGGATGATGATACTGACAGTCTTAAGATTCGGTTGCCCCACTGAAGAGAAGGTTCACACACCATAGAAGACTGGATAACACACATATCTGAACTCTTAAGCAGGCGTCAAGATGGATGGAGAGGAAGTGGTATTCATCCAGATCAGCTGATTCCCAAAGCGCTTGGAAAGAGTTTATTAACATATTAGAAGGCCCTCCGTAAAGCCAGAACAGCTGACTACACTTCATTAATAGATGTAAACAAGAACAACCTGTTTTCTGTTTAAGTGTTTCAGTCTGGTTTCAGAGCTCATCACAGCACAGAAACAGCACTGGTTAAAGTCACTAATGACCTCCTCATTTTGTTCATGTTAATGATGCTTCCTCTGAGTGTACAAAGGTTCATCATGGTGTTCCACAGGGTTCAGTGCTTGGGCCAATCCTGTTCACTCTTCACATGCTCCCTCTAGGGAATATAATTCAGAAACACAGCATAAATTTTCATTGCTATGCCGACGATACGCAGCTGTATTTATCCATGAAACCTGATGAAACAGAGCCGTTAGCCAGACTCCAGGCATGTCTCAAAGACATGAAAGACTGGATGACCTCCAATTTCCTACTTTTAAACTCAGACAAAACTGAAGTCTTTGTTCTTGGAGCTAAACATCTGAGGACTAGATTATCAGATAGCATTCTCTCCTTGGATAGCATTACTTTGTCCTCCAGTACGGCTGCCAGGAACCTGGGAGTTATCTTGGACCAGGACATGTCATTTCTCCCTCATATTAAACAGGTTTCTAGGACCGCCTTCTTTCACCTCCGTAATATTGCCAAGATCGGGAGCATCCTGTCACAGAGTGATGCTGAAAAACTGGTCCATGCTTTTGTTACCTCTAGACTGGACGACTGCAACTCATTACTGTCAGGATGTCCAGATGATTCCATTAACAACCTGCAGCTGATCCAGAACGCTGCAGCCAGAGTTCTGACAGGAACCAGCACCAGGAAGCATATCTCTCCAGTTTTAGCTTCTCTTCACTGGCTTCCAGTGAAATTTAGAATAGACTTTAAGATTCTCCTTCTAACATCTAAAGCTCTCAGTGGACTATCTCCATCATACCTGCAGGATCTCATAGTTCCGTATATTCCTAAAAGAACCCTCAGATCACAGAGTGCAGGTTTACTTGTAGTTCCTAGAATTCATCAAAGCAGACTGGGAGGACGAGCTTTAGCTATCGGGCAGCTTTACTGTGGAACCAGTTACCAACCAGACTCTGATTCTTCAATTTTTAGCACAGCTATGCTGCTATAGGCTACGCTGCTGGGGACACAAACATGATCCACTGAGCAGTTCCCCACCTCCTCAACACCAACCACTCCCTCACCTCCTCTCCTCCTTTTCTTTTCTTCTCACTGGAATTATCGGCGTCCAGTCTTCCTTCTCTCTCTCTCTCTCTTTCTGCAGGTCTTCCATCTCCAGACCTTTGTGCTGCACGGACCTTGGCCTCTGACAAACCCAGGGTCCACTGTCGGCACCCGTCAAGTTGGAACAACCATCTTTAAACAGAGGTGGTGGACTAAGGCTCTTTCTGTCACCCACGTACAAGCAGTCCTCCACTCTCTTCATCAACAGTCCAAACGTTCACACCGTTTGACCAGACCTGGTGACTCATTAACATGTGACCCAACAGACAAAGGGGAAGCACCCAAAGTGAAACTAGGTGAACGACTCTGCCAACGACTCTCAGGTGACCACCCGGGCCATTAACATGCCGATGGTCCACAGGGCTAGATGTTCAAGCTCTGCCCCAGCAAGCTTAGAACTGAAGAAGCTCTCTGGAGAGAGGGCCAAACGTTTTCAAGGAACCCTAAACAAGTCCAGTTGCACACAGAGAGATCTAACTTTGGATACTTAAATCAAAATTGTATCCCTCAGACAGTCTTTTAAAGTTCTGAGGACGACCCAAAATGTCCTCACGTCCCAAAAATATGCTCACGTTGCAGGTGAAATGCACATTCTAGTCCACACCATGTAGCATGTTCAAGTACACAGAGGAAGAGAGTGAGAGACGGGTTTGCTGTATGTGTTCTGATCTGTTAGTTGATATTAAGTTCACTTTGAAGAGGATCGTTTATCTGTTATCTCGCTCTATCTTTCTCTCGCTTCCACTCATGCACACAGACACACACTTCTCCGGAATCCTCTTTATCTCAACAATCTGACAAGGTTTCATACTGGTGGTAACCACCCCCTCTGTGTTAGTGTGTGTGTGTGTGTGTGTGTGTGTGTGTGTGTGTGTGTGTGTGTCAGTAGTTGGCGCTACACCGCTGCGGTGTGACGCCACAGCGAGTCACGTCCAGTTTGGACAATACTGAAGCCACAAACATGGGAGCTCCTCTCACCAAAAGTATGGCGGCCTGGCAATACTTTGATGTAAACAAAGACAACTAAACTTTGCAGAATGCAAACTCTGCAAAGCAAAACTTGCAAGAGGCAGTACAAAGACTAGCTCATTTAACAATAACACTGTGCATAACAAAAGTACTAGTGTTGTCGGTACTCGATGAGTACTCAAGACTGAGTATGAGCACTGGTATCGGTCTGAAAAAAAGTGGTATTGAACATCCTTATATTTGATCTACATTAACTTTGTTGTATATATACAAACACACGCACACACACGCCGGCCAGATTAAGTAGTTCATCGGGCCACATGTGGCCCCCGGGCCTTAGTTTGCCCACCTCTGATCTAATGGTTAGTGTTACAACATAACAGGTTGTAAGATGCTGGCAGAAAAAGCATACATGGATCGCCTTAACCAGGTGGGCCGGCATAGTGTAGAGAAACATCTGCAGACTTTGGGTTAGAAGCCCCCGGATCTAAATGGGAAACACCTCCAAAGGTGATGGAGACAGGGCGCACAAAGATCCTGTGGGGCTTCCAGACTGGTAAGATGGTAATGGCCAACCAACCAACCAACCGGACACTGCAGTGGTGGACGAGGCCCAGAGATAAGCCGTTGTGGTGGACGTCGCAATCCCAAGCGATGGTAACATCAGGTAGAGAGAACATGAGAAGCTAGAGAAATAGCAAGGCCTAACGGAAGAACTGGAGAAGGAAAAGACAGCAGTGGTGCCCTCGGTCCAGAAAAGCAAAATACCAGGACCATCGAAGACCCTGCGCAGAACCCTCAGGCTCCCAGGCCTCTAGGAGAGGACCCCAGCTTGTAGAGGAGGAACCGCCCACCGATGGCAAGATGGGAATTTTTTATTTTTTTTGTTAATGGAAACTGTTGAGGGGGGGGCACCAAGACACCTAGGACCACTCAGAAGGAATTAAAAGCTTGAGCGGCTCAGCGGTTCCAGACGGTGCATATACGAACTGCTGCTCAGGAGCTTTACCAGTCGAAGCCTAAAAAGGCTCGACTGAAAGCTGGAGTTCACCCAAGGGAACGAGGGAGACTCCAAGGTCAGATGGAAGAGGGTTCTTTGGTCTGATGGAACCGAGATCAAGCTTTTTGGCCATCACGCTAGATGATACTGAATGTTTGGCAAACAACAAACTTGGCGCATCACCACACACACGCACACATCACCACACACGCACCATCTCCAGAGGGTGGATGCTCCTCTGGTTGTGTGGTAAACAGCATATTCTTCGCAAGAACATATAGAACGAGTTTATGTAGCTATCCAGAAAGTGCCGTTCCTGAAAGCACCACGCCAGAAGAAGGCAAGTAGCCCTCAGAGATGGTGCTGATGTGGTGGGTGCTCGTTCCAAAGCTGGGTATCAAGGTGTTTATCTCCTAATTCACACCTTTTGTCAAATATATTGAAGTCTAGAGCTGGGAAAATAGTGTTCATGTTTGGCACATTTGACAGTTAGTCTGAAAAAGAAATAAAAGTGCACTTTTCCCAAGTCCATTTTGTATTATTATGCAGTTTCATTTAAATCATACTTAGTTTTTACTGTTTCTAGAGCTAAAATATCAAATAACACTTGTCATATTGTATCCATATCGAGATATTGAGCAAAAATATCAAGATACATATCCTACTATCATAGCATAATGAGCTAAAACACATCCTGTCCTGTCCACCTTAATGAATCAGATCAACTTACTGACTTGTTGACCATCAGAACTAGTGGGCGTGTTGCTGTGGATGGTGGTCTGGAGACGCTGCTTCACATTTGTTGCGTTAGCGCTTTTGACTGGTGCTTTTTTACTGCAGATTTCACAGATGGCTTCATAGCCACAGCGTATTATCCTAGCCACAACATATTATCCTAGTCATAGCATATTATCTTAGCCATAGCATATTATCTTAGCCACAGCATATTATCCTAGTCATAGCATATTATCTTAGCCATAGCATATTATCCTAGCCACAGCATATTATCCTAGTCACAGCATATTATTTTAGCCACAGCATATTATCCTAGCCACAGCATATTATCCTAGTCATAGCATATTATTTTAGCCACAGCATATTATCCTAGCCACAGCATATTATCCTAGTCATAGCATATTATTTTAGCCATAGCATATTACCCTAGCCACAGAACATTATCCTAGCCATAGCGTATTATCTTAGCCATAGCATATTATCCTAGCCAAAGAACATTATCCTAGCCATAGCGTATTATCTTAGCCATAGCATATTATCCTAGCCAAAGAACATTATCCTAGCCATAGCATATTATCTTAGCCATAGCATATTATCCTAGCCGGAGCATATTATCCTAGCCAGAGCATATTATCCTAGCCACAGCATATTATCCTAGTCATAGCATATTATTTTAGCCATAGCATATTATCCTAGCCACAGCATATTATCTTAGCCACAGCATATTATCCTAGTCATAGCATATTATTTTAGCCACAGCATATTATCCTAGCCACAGCATATTATCCTAGTCATAGCATATTATTTTAGCCATAGCATATTATCCTAGCCACAGCATATTATCATAGCCATAGCATATTATCCTAGCCACAGAACATTATCCTAGCCATAGCGTATTATCTTAGCCATAGCATATTATCCTAGCCACAGAACATTATCCTAGCCATAGCGTATTATCTTAGCCATAGCATATTATCCTAGCCATAGCATATTATCCTAGCCAAATCCTAGCCATAGCATATTATCCTAACCAGGAGCATATTATCCTATTACAGCATTATCCTAGCCAGAACATATTGTCTAGCCATAGCATGTGTATCCTAGCCATAGCGTGTTATCCTGGCCATGACGTGTGTCTTAGCCATGGGATATTATGTAGTCACTGTATATTATCCCTAGCCACAGAGACATTATCCTAGCCAGCATATCCTAGCCACAGAGACATTATCTAGCCATGGCGTGTTATCTTGGACATAGCATATTATCTGTGGAGCACATGTTAAATCCTAGCCATAGCGTATTATCTTGTGCCAGCATATTATCTGTAGGTATATTATCCTAGCCATGGCGTATTATCTTGTACAGCATATTATCTAGCCAGAGCATGTGTCCTAAGCATAGCGTGTTATCCTAACTACAACATATTATCCTAGCCAGGCATATTATCTAGTCGCAGCATATTATTTTAGCCATAGCATATCCTAGCCACAGAATTATCCTAGCCATAGCGTATTATCTTAGCCATAGCATATTATCCTAGCCAGAGCATATTATCCTAGCCATAGCGTATTATCTTAGCCATAGCGTATTATCCTAGCCAGAGCATATTATCCTAGCCATAGCTGGCTGCCGAACCAATCAAGACAAGAGGTAAACATGTGGT
>CM027090.1:14352094-14644594 GCA_015343265.1 Pao palembangensis | reverse complement strand
ATCAGAGCAGAAGTCCAGATGAAAGCAGCACAAGCTGAGTCCTGCCCTACCCCCTGCAGCAGAGGTGGGCAAACTGAGGCCCGGGGGCCACATGTGGCCCGATGGACTAGTTAATCCGGCCCGCGTAGCCTTCACAATCATTTCTCCAGAAGCCAAATGAAGAGGGTTGTCAGCTTGATTGGTTAGAAAAAGGTTCAGACCCCCCCTTCACCTAGCATGCTAACATGTCCTCTCAAGAAGGTGGGGCCACACATCATCTGGAGCTTCATCATCCATCTCTAGCTGGACCAGTTTACAGACTCTTCAAACTATTTTCTCAGTCAATAGTCCATCAAGCAGGATTTTTAGCTAACCTCTGATCCTCATTTGGGGGGTTAGCTTCCTGCATCACCTGGTTGGCCCTTCATCAAGCTCTAGAACCCAACGTGGCCCTTCAGGCTAAATAACTGCCCTCCCCTGCCCTAGAGCGTGTGAAAAGGAACCCGTCCAAACCGCAGCAGAACCGGGCGAATGGTGCTAATCGATTAGCATGAAAATGATTAGCGTCCAGGTAATTAAAGTTCACAAATGAAGACGTGGTGTTACAGGGCAACAGGTTCAATCTGTGATTAACAAAATACTTTAGACGCAATCAGTCACACATCTGTCAGGCTGTAGATGAGGAGCCCGCAAAAGGCTTCATGACTGCGTGTTATTTATGTGAGGCGAGTACGCACATGCAGTTTCATTTATGGAACTTTCAGATTGCTCCTGCCAGGCTACACACACAACCTGTTTATGCTAATGAATATTTACAATATAGGACAATGAGACTTGTTTGCAGTTTTTATAAATGGGCCACGTTAAAATGACACCACAAAGCAGCACATTAAAATAAAATACATGCTTCTACAACATATCATAGAGTTAAATAAAGATTATATTTTTGTTAAGATTTTTGGACTCCTGGCCATGACTTACAGTGATTAGTATTCAGAACATATTTTTTAATAACTAAAATTATCACATCCATACAAAACTATAAATTATTGTTGCTATTGTCTGGGGCAGGATGGGAATCTAAGTGTGTCCATATTAGAAGAACAACAGCATAATTCTGAGTTAATATGTTATAGTAAACCAGAATTGTGGCTTTTATGTTAACAGAGTGACGCTAGTGAGCAGAGCTACAGTTTGGTCAACAGAATTATGGGTGCTGCTAGGGCTGCAGGATATATCGTTATGGTATCGCTAATATGAATATGGCAAGGACAACAGTCCAAACAACAGACAGGGTCCCTACGCAAGTTGTTTAGAATCCCAGCATGTACAGCCATTGAACACATACCTGTTTTCTTTTGTTTTTTTTAATTACAGTAAAGGTTCTTTAAGTGTCCGTTGGGGGCAATATTGTCCATGTTTGGCACATTTGACAGTTGTTGTTCCAAGTCCATTTTATGCAGTATTATTTAAATCCTACTTAGTTTTTACTGTTTCCAGAGTTAAGGTATCTAGTAACACTTGTCATATTGTTGTGGATATGAAGATACTGAGCATGAATATGGAGATCTGAACTTTTTGAGCAGCCCGAGGTGCCCCAGCGCTTCTGCTGTACACTGAAGCAACATCTTAGCACACCTGAGCAGGTCTGGAGCTGCTCCGCTGTTAAATCCAGAGCTGGGTTAGCTGCTTTAGCTCACTGGCTAAGCTGTGGGTCAGCAGACAGGCTGGTCACATCATTTTGCTCATTTTCCCAGTTCTTGGGACAGTTTACTGGCATTAATTCTCAAAGAAACGCCTGAAAATGAGGGCGATGAAGGCAGAGTCTGAACTCTTCAGGTGTGAAACGACTTCGGCAGGTATGCTGTGCGTGCGCGTGTGTGCGTGCCAGTAAATGCACAGTGTCTGGGTGCAGGGACAGCCGACTCACCCCAGGGTGCTGATGAAGCCATTGACGGAGCCTTCGGCGTACAGGGACACGATATCCCCGATATGCAGGAAGCTGGAGGCAGAGTCCGACATCCCGCAGCTGCTCGGCGGCTCCGGCGCTGACGGCAGCGGGAGGCGCAGGTGGGGCAGGTGAAAACTTTCTCCCGGCGCTCACAGTCAAACTTTCAGACGTGCAGCCGTCGGCCTCGGCATGTCTGAACCGCCCTGAGGAGCCTCCAGGAGCCGGAGCGACACTCTTCCTGGCTGCAGCCACCCAGGGGCTTCAGAGACGTGGACGCGCTCCCCTCCCACTGCGGGCTGCCAGGCAGGGCATGTGTGTGCACGTGCACGCCCACGGCGACAGACTCCCGCGATTCAAAAAAAGAAACCAGGAAGTCAGTGAAGGTGTCGATAAAAGGGAGCGCGCTGCAGGGCGCGTGCGAGTGCGTGCGCGCGCGCAGACAGGAACCCAATTTTTGACATAAGCGAGTTCGGCAGCATTTGGCAGCTGATGGAATGTGGAAGATTTTACACTAATCAGCACATTTGCATCTTGGCGTCAGAAGCAGGTTAACCTGTGAGACCGCTTTTGGTTCCTTCTGAATAATGTTCAACCTGGTTGCCTGAGAAACACTAAACCGCTGGAAACACCTGACAGGTGACTGCATCAAACTCACTTTACTGATTGTTATTTAAGCATTACTTGACTGGGCTCACTGCAGTGAGGCTTTGTTCATGCTGTATGTCTGGCACAGAGGGGGGCAAACTGAGGCCCGGGGGCCACACGTGGCCCGATGAACTATTCAATGCGGCCCGCAGAGCCTTCACAATCATTTCTCCAAGAGCCAAATGAAGAGGGTTGTCAGCTTGATTGGTTAGAAAAGTTTCAGACCTCCCCCCCCCTTCACCTAGCATGCTAACATAAGCTCTAAAATCCAGTGTGGCCCTTCAGGCTAAATAATTGCCCAGCTCTGGTCTACAGTATATCAACATTCTGAATCAAACCATATTTGACAGAATACATGAGCGTCTGGCTCAGAAAACATGTGACATGAGAGGATGACTGAAGAGAGGAAGAAATGTCCCACTTCACAAAACAAAGAAAAATGGAGAGATTAGGTCAGATGGAATGAAATGAGGAGATGAATGTAGATGTGATGTTTGAGGGGACACGTGCAAGGATCACTGTTCAGTGCTAGCCTCGGTGTCACAGCCCAGGCAAACATCAGCACATTCTGGATGAACTCGGGTTTTTTTAGCATTAGCATCGTCGCCTCTTAGCTTGATTTGGGGACATTCTCATGTGACCAGGTCATGTGTGTGTGTGTGTGTGTGTGTGTGTGTGTGTGTGTGTGTGTGTGTGTAAATGTACGTGTTGTCCTTTATACTCTGACTTTTTTAATGATCTGATCTCCATGGTAACAGTGAAAACAAGCCAGAAGCATGTGAGTCTCTGGGAGGTGGGGCTCACCGTCAATCACGTCCACGGTCTTCAGGGAACAAATGTGGACTTGTGTGTGTGTGTGTGTGTGTGTGTATTGTTTTTAATCTTACAAAAACGTGTTTTATATCGTGCCTGTTTTTTCTTTTTGTTGCTCGTGAGGCTGATTCCTTCACGGTTTCTCATCTGAAACTACTGAGGAAATGTTGAGTTACTTAAATTGAAGTTCCACAGACTTTACCTGTCAGGGATTGTTACAACCAGAGTTAATCTTTAACAAGAAAAGGGACAATAGATAGCTGCTATCTGCCGTCTCTGGACACACCTTATTAACCTTGTTGTTTCCATGACCAACAGTCAGTAAACAAGGAGGGTGTAAATATGAGTGGATGGTGGAATTTGGCTTAAATGAGGTCCATGAACAAAGTGTTTATGAAGCGACATGTTCATGCACGTGTGTGTCCTGGTCTCTTTTTTGGTGTGTGTGGCTCCTCAACGTTGTGGATCGGTGGAAGGAATACTTCGAAGACCTCCTCAATCCCACCGACACGCCTTCCAGTGAGGAAGCAGGGCCTGGGGAATTGGAGGCGGGTTCTCTTATCTCTGGGGTCGAGGTAGCCGAGGTTGTTGAGAAACTCCTCGGTGGCAGGGCCTCGGGGGTGGTTGAGATTCGCCCGGAGTTCCTCAGGGCTCTGGATGTTGTAGGGCTGTCGTGGTTGACACGACTCTGCAACGTCGCGTGGACATCGGGGGCGATACCACTGGACTGGCAGACCGGGGTGGTGGTCCCTCTTTTTAAGAAGGGGGACCGGAGGGTGTGTTCCAACTATAGGGTGATCACACTCCTTAGCCTCCCTGGCAAGGTCTATTCAGGGGTACTGGAGAGGAGGGTCCGTCGGATAGTCGAACCTCGGATTCAGGAGGAGCAGTGCGGTTTTCGTCCTGGACGTGGAACTGTGGACCAGCTCTACACCCTCAGCAGGGTCCTTGAGGGTGCGTGGGAGTTTGCCCAACCAGTCCACATGTGTTTTGTGGATTTGGAGAAGGCATTCGACCATGTGCCTCGGGGAGTCCTGTGGGGTGTTGTCCGGGAGAATGGGATGTCGGGCCCCCTGATACGGGCCGTCCGCTCCCTGTATGACCGGTGTCAGAGTTTGGTCCGCATTGCCGGTAGTAAGTCGAACTCGTTTCCGTTGACGGTTGGACTCCGCCAGGGCTGCCCTTTGTCACCGATTCTGTTCATAACTTTTATGGACAGAATTTCTAGGCGCAGCCGTGGTGTTGAGGGGGTCCGGTTTGGTGGCCTCAGGATCGGGTCTCTGCTCTTTGCAGATGATGTGGTTCTGTTGGCTTCATCAGTCCGTGACCTCCAGCTCTCGCTGGACCGGTTCGCAACCGAGTGTGAAGCGGCCGGGATGAGAATCAGCGCCTCCAAATCTGAGGCCATGGTCCTCAGGCGGAAAAAGGTGGAGTGCCTTCTGCGGGTCGGGGAGGGGACCCTCCCCCAAGTGGAGGAGTTCAAGTACCTCGGGGTCTTGTTCACGAGTGGCGGAAGAATGGAGCGGGAGGTGGACAGGCGGATCAGTGCGGCGTCTGCAGTGATGCGGACTCTGCACCGGTCCGTTGTGGTGAAGAGAGAGCTGAGCCGAAAGGAGAAGCTCCCAATTTACCGGTCAGCTCTGCCATCCGGGAGGAGCTCGGAGTAGAGCCGCTGCTCCTCCGCATTGAGAGGAGCCAGATGAGGTGGCTCGGGCACCTAGTCAGGATGCCTCCCGGACGCCTCCCTGGTGAGGTGTTCAGGGCACGTCCCTCAGGTAGGAGGCCCCCGGGAAGACCCACTACACGCTGGAGGGACTATGTCTCTGGGCTGGCCTGGGAACGCCTCGGGATCCCCCCGGAAGAGCTGGACGAAGTGGCTGGGAGAGGGAAGTCTGGGCTTCCTGCTTAGGCTGCTGCCCCCCAACCCCACCCCGGATAGGTGGAAGAAGATGGATGGATGGATGGATGGATGGATGGCTCCTCCACTGATAAAAGAAATTAAGAATTAGTCGTTAATTTAAAAAAGTAAAATGTTGATTGGAGTTTGTCGAACCAGTTTACTGATCAGTTTTTGCATTTTCATGAGACTGTATCAGAGCTGAGCATCCCCAAATCATCCCCAAATCTGGGATAAGCTGAGGAGAGGGTCTGTGTGTGTGTGTGTGTGTGTGTGTGTGTGTGTGTGTTTTAGGTCATGCTTTGAGCTGGAGTGATGATTTTCTCCAAACCAAACATGAAGCTTTTGAGACAGGATTTAGGAGGAATTTCACGCACCGTTGTTTCACACAGCCTTTTCCACTGACTTTTTTTCCCATATAAGGTGTGTGTGTGTGTGTGTGCGTGTGTGTGTGTGTGTGTGTGTGTGTGTGTGCTGACCTGTGATGTCTTTCCACTGTAGACCTTGACAAAACCTTATATAGAGCGACAGCAGCAGAGTCAGGACACACACCTGTCCATGAACACACCCCACCTGTCCGGACCAGCTGGGTGAACACACACCTGTCCATGAACACACCCCACCTGTCAGGACCAGCTGGGTGAACACACCCCACCTGTCCGGACCAGCTGGGTGAACACACACCTGTCCATGAACACACCCCACCTGTCAGGACCAGCTGGGTGAATACACCCCTGTCCACGAACACACCTCAACTCTAAATACACCCGTATTAAGATAAGCACCAAATAGCAGTGGCGCTGTCCCGGATTCAGGGAACATGCTAGCCTAGCGGCTCCGGGGCTCCTCCCAACCCTTAACCCATTTATTCCTTTTCACGCTGGAGTTACCAACTATTATGGGCTGTCCGAAGCAGTTTTTCAACTAACACATTTTAAAATACTTTTGAGCATTTTTCTTTTTAACATTTTACTGTTGTGGGTATGTTTGTTTGCAGATTTCTGCCTGTAAAGGCCACATTTCTTTAGATAAGTGAGCCCAAGCCCATTTTGTCTCAGTGAGGAAGACTTAATGGTCACTATTGTTTTAACAGTTGTTGTTTTTTAAATTCCTACCTCTCTCAGATGAGCTGAGGATCATCCACAGCTGTTTTTAACGTAGTGAAGAATGTAATGTAAAGAATTTACCTGTCTGCCTGATTGAATTATGCATTCTGCAGACAAAAGTACATTTGCTGAGTCTAGTTTACATCAGTAACAGATCAAGTTGGGCTCATATAAGACAGTTGCTCATCTTTCCCAGGCTCATATCCATCAGCTGACTCGAAACAAGTTATTTCATGTCCACACAGTACGAGCTGTAATCATTAACCTTTCCGTTAATGGAGGAACTGTGTGAAGCCACGGTGTTCGTATTTGTATCCAGGGGACCTTGTGGATCACCAGATCTCCAAAGCCAACCATGATATTTACATAGCGTCTTTTACACTGCAAATTGTCTCTAGGTGCTTTACAGAAACCCAGGGCCTGACCCCAACAAGCATCAGGGGCAAGGAAAAAACTCCCCTTTAACAGGAAGAAACCTTGAGCAGGACCAGGCTCATACAAAACACTGGAGCAAAGTCATGTCAGACCGGGGGCATTAAAGCAGTCTTCTGTTATATAACAGCGATAATCTGCACTGGAATGGAACACTATAGCATATTTACCAAGGAGGTAGAAGCGAGAGGAGCTGGCACGCTGGCTACGCTAACCTTGATTTCGTCTTTGGTTGTAATATCTCACTGAAAGGGACCAAAAGGCTGAAATGTTGCATAAAGTAGATACATACGTGTCATACAGGTGTGCAAGTGGTGGACCTGGCTATGCAGAGTTAGCAGTGATGAGCAGGCAGGCAGCTGCACGTTCTGGCGGATGAGGAATGCTCTGCCGCCCTATCGGCTCTATTTAAAGCATGTGGCAAACACAAAAGAGCTGAAAACGTAGATCTAAAGAAGGCTGATCCTTTGGGGGTCCAACCTTGAAGGCCATCGTCTCAATAAGTTAGAGCCTGACAGGCTATGAGATGTTCCATAACTGCAAATAATTAGCATATCTTGAGCGTGGAGGTTTCAAAACAACCACAACGCTGTTATTATCTATCCTTTATTGTCCGTCTTCAAACAATTCACTAATATGATTGAAAAAAAGAAAAAACCCGGGACAACATGAGGGCGTGATGAAATATCAGGTCACACCAAACCCACAGCGACATCATGAAAGTAAATGTGGCTTGCGTGTCTTCAAACATGCAGATAAAGGTATGTACACATCCCCACACACACACCGCCCATTTAACAAACAGCATAAAACATCACCTTTTACACATTAACTCACAGTGTCACGCACATTACTCATTTGCACAGTGTGTCCATTCGTGTGTGTTGTGTGTGTTTATGTGAAGAGTTGATAACATGAACTTTATCGCTGACGATGCATGGCGTTTCATCATCTTCACTTTCCTGGAGGTGGACGTCTTTTATTTCCACGTGTGAAGTACCCTAACCCTAAGCAACGAGACATGCAAATGCAACATGTTGTATATATTGTATATAGGTTGTATAAATTTACACACATTTGCACTGAAGGAGTTGCTTTTCATCTCGTACATGTAAAAAAAGATGTATAATGACAATAAAAGGCATTCTATTCTTTTCTTTTTCTATGTTTAACTTGAATAAATGTCATCTGACGCTGGTTCTAATTCCGAGATGTCCCGTAGGCAGCTCAATACTTCCCTCTAGTGGCAGCACCGAGAACAGCAGCGTGATCCAGCCTTTTTGTCAGGTCAGAGTGCACGTTTCCTCCCTTTTCAATGTCATTTCAATGTCATTTATTTATTTTACACACTAACAAGAGCTCAAGTCAGAGTGGATACTGAAAAGGAGTTAATGTTCCAGACACAAGGTGTGTGCTGCAGGAAATTTAAAAAAAAGAAGAAAGAAATCATTTAGCGTCAAGTGAGTCCATCACTTGGAGGAGATTTATATGAGTAAACGGTGAATTTAGAGACAAATATATATAAGTCTTAATTTGAAAAGCTGTACATTCTTTTTGTACAGCTAATGTTAATGACTACTGTTTATACCTAATCTGCTCACAAGGTTAGCTGGAGCCAGTGCGAAGGTAAAAGAGCGGGCCGGGGCTTTCTTCCCATGTCTGTCTCTGGGTGCTTTACAGAGGCAGAAACCCAGAGCCGGAACCCCCAGGTCAGCACAGTGGCAGGAAAAACTCCCTTTAACAGGAAGAAACCTTGAGCAGGACCAGGCTTCCAAGGAGGAACCATCCTGCTGAGACAGCCATGAAACTGTGTTGATGCAAAACAGTAAAGTAAAGCCAAAAAAAGGTTCAACATGGACCTTGTGTCAACTCTTTATTTCAGGGATCGTGGTTGTAGTTCAAATTGGTCATTCTTCATAAACTGTCACACACAGAAGAATAATGCACCGTTCCCCAAAACACCACCAGGTGGAAGCAGTGTGTGTGTGTGTGTGTGTGTGTGTGTGTGTGTGTGTGTGTGTGTGTGTGTGTGTGTGTGTGAGAGAGAGAGAGAGAGAGAGAGTGAATGTGTGATCACTGCAAAAGAAAGTATGTGTGCATGATTATGCAGACAAATGTGTGTATTTGCATTGGTGCCAAACTTGTTTGGAGACCTGTCAGTGTGTGTGTGTGTGTGTGTGTGTGTGTGTGTGTGTGTCCTGACAAAAGCTCCATCCAGCCATACACCAGAGGGCTGCTTGTTCCCAGAGACCTTCTAAGCTCCAGAACAGCAGCCTCTGTGTAGCCTGGAGCCCAGACACGCTAGCTGTGCTCCTCTTTCCCCCTGGAAGAAGAAGAAGAGGAACAAGAAGAAGGAAAAGAAAACATGGTCGTCTTGTCTGGACCTGCACCAGATGTCTGAACACGCAGCAGCTTTCTGATGAGGTGGATAATAAAAAGGTCTATATCTAAAATTTGACCTGTTTTAGCTTTGCTGTGGTGATCACCTTGGTCTGCCCACCCTTGGTATCTAGCAGCTCCCGGCTCATTCCTGAACATCAGAAGATCAATACACCTCTGGATTGTTCTCTTGCCTGGAAAAGCCTGAGGAATTCAGGTGTGAGACATCATGGCGTGGTCTTTGAACCTGTGGCTCTGTCTGCATCTGCCTCTGCTGCTGACTGGTGCAAAGAGCGCCAGGCAGCACAGCTCTCAGGGCCCCTCACCCGACCTGAAGACCTCCTCCGCTGCCAACCCGGACTCCCTCTGGAGCTCCAAGCACCTCGGGTCTGGAGACGACAACTTCAGCCAGAACCGCCTCCTTCCAGAGATGCTGGACCTGGACCAGCACCGCCGGACGGCCCGCGGCACTGATGAAGACGAACAACAGTCCACCTTCGGCCGCTCCTTTGAGAACGACTTTGTCACAGCGCCGCAGCCCACCGAGCTCAACAACATCACAACAGTAGCAGCGGGCGACCCTCGGGAGGCGGAGAACTCGGATCTGTGGGGCAACACCTCTGACCACAACGCACCGGGACTTTTCAACCCCTTCTACCCACTGGGGGAAAGCTCCTACGTGGCCTACGCTGTGCTGCTTCTGGCCGGGCTGGTGCTGGCTGTGGGCGTGGTGGGAAACATGGCGGTCATGTGCATTGTCTGGAATAACTACTACATGAGGTCTGCGTGGAACTACCTCCTGGCCAGCATGGCCTTCTGGGACTTCCTGGTCTTGGTGCTTTGCCTTCCTGTGATAGTCCTAAACCAGCTTTCACACAGAAGGATTATGGGTGACGTCACCTGTCTTATGGTGCCTTATATGGAGGTGGGTGTGGCTTGTCATTTTAGGACACCCTTACATGGAGGTGGGTGTGGCTTATTTGTCATTTTAGGACACCCTTACAAGGAAGTGGGTGTGTCTTATTTTTATTTTAGGGCGTGCTTACATGGAGGTGGGTGTGGCTTATTTCTTTTAGGACACCCTTACATGGAGGTGGGTGTGGCTTATTTGTCATTTTAGGACACCCTTACATGGAGGTGGGTGTGGCTTATTTGTCATTTTTAGGACACCCTTACAAGGAATTGGGTGTGGCTTATTTTTCATTTTAGGACAGTCTTACATGGAGGTAGGTGTGGCTTATTTTTATTTTAGGGCGTGCTTACATGGAGGTGGGTGTGGCTTATTGTTATTTTAGGGTGTGCTTACATGGAGGTGGGTGTGGCTTATTTGTCATTTTTAGGGCACCCTTACATGGAGGTGGGTGTGGCTTATTTTTATTTTAGGGCGTGCTTACATGGAGGTGGGTGTGGCTTATCTGTCATTTTTAGGACATCCTTATATGGAGGTGGGTGTGGCTTATTTGTAATTTTTAGGGCACCCTTACATGGAGGTGGATGTGGCTTATTTGTCATTTTTTAGGACATCCTTATATGGAGGTGGGTGTGGCTTATTTGTCTTTTTTTTTTTTTTTAGGACATCCTTATATGGAGGTGGGTGTGGCTTATTTGTCATTTTAGGGTGTCCTGGCTTAAGCATTTGGCCTGTCTTACGGAAGGGGGACGCTGGAGGATCAGCTTACCAGGTCCATTTCCACTTGGTGTTGGTTTCTGGGCCAGAAAAAACGATAAACATAAACACAACATAAACAACTATGACTACAGAGAGTAGAAAAGTATTCTTGCTTTACTGTAGGTGCAGTTAAGGAAAGGCCAGACTAGACCAAAAGAAAAAGCTGTGAAACCACAATCATGTCCAGTGACGATGGTGAACCTTGATGCTAGCGAAGCGGAAGCACGCCGACAGCTCCTGAACTGTCCGGAACCAAAGAGATTTCCAAAGATTTGAGCCGCCGTGTTTATGTTTTTGCAGTCCGTGTCGCTGGGGGTCACCTCTTTTACGCTCTGCGCTCTGGGGATCGACCGTTTCCACGCCGCCACCTCTTCATCCCTGCCAAACGTCAGGCGAGTGGAGCGCTGCCGCGCCGTGCTGCTGAAGCTGCTGCTGGTGTGGCTCGCGGCTCTGCTGCTCTCCAGCCCCGAGATCTTCCTGTGGCAGATGAGCCAGGCCGTGTCCCCGTCCACAGGGCAGCTGGTCGACTCCTGCACCATCACGCCCGCTTCCTCGCTGAGCCTCTACCTGCCCGACTCGCTCCACTCACTGCTGCTGAGGTACCACCAGGTAAGAACCAGCACTGAGCTGCGGAAGGGCACCAGCGGGCGGGTTCAGTAACACAATTACAACTGGAAACATCCGGACAGCCATCCAGTGAATGTGGAGCTGTGGGATTGGTGGCTGGTACTAGCGGAAGATTTGGGGCTGGTGCACGTACGTAGGTGCTGGATATGATCCGTTTCCATCCGGGCCCGAAATCACAGTGACAGTGCTCTTAAAACGTGCAACCATCTTCCTAACTCAGGGGTGGGCAATTATTTTTCCTGAAGGGCCACTCTTGAGGTTTTAGATCCTTCTTGAGAGGACAATCCAGCTGACAACCCTCTTCATTTGGCTTCTGGAAAAATTACTGTGAAGGCTCTGCAGGCCGGATTAAGGAGTTCTTCGGGCCACATGTGGCCCCCAGGCCTCAGTTTGCCCACCTCTGGGTTGGAAAAAGGTACGGACCCCCCATTCAGCTAGCATGCTAACCTGTCCTCTCGAGAAGGTGGGGCCAAACATCATCTGGAGCTTCATCATCCGTCTCTAGTTGGTAAATATTTTCTCAGTCAACAGTCCATCAAGCAGGATTTTTAGCTAACCTCTGATCCTCATTGGGGGGTTAGCTTCCTGCACCACCTGGTTGGCCCCTTCACCAAGATCTAAAACCCAATGTGGCCCTTCAGGCTAAATAATTGCCCATCCCTGTTCTAACCAATCAAGCTGACAGCCCTCTTAATTTGGCTTCTGGAGAAGTGATTGTGAAGGCTCTGCGGTCCGGATTAAATAGTTCATCGGGCCACATGAGGCCCCCGGGCTTCAGTTTGCCCACCTCTGTCCTAACTCCTGTCTCACGTCTGCTCTTCCAACCCCAACATTTCCCTCGCGTGGCCTGTCTGTGTCAGGGTCGCATGTGGTGGTGTTTCGGCTGCTACTTCTGCCTCCCGGTGGTCTTCACCATCCTGTGCCAATTGGCCACACGGAACGTCAACAGCGACTCCAAGCCCTCCCAGAAGCAGCACAGCCTTGACGAGCGCCCCTCCAGCCAGAAGCGCCAGCAACACCAGGCGGTGGAGAGGCAGCTGAACTGCACCCTGTTAGCATTAGCTGTGGTTTACGGGGTGTGCGTCCTGCCAGAGCATGTCTGCAACATCGCCCTGGCCTACACACGCACCACCATCGCCGAAGACACGGCGGCCATGCTGGCGCTGCTTCATCACTTCCTGTTGTTCTTCAAGTCGTCAGTGACCCCGGTGCTGCTGCTGTGCTTGTGTAAGGTCAGTGGACACGCCAGGCTGGGAAAGTCCTCCTTTTCAGGCTCAACTGGATGCTAACTGGGCGCCTGTCGTGCTGTTTCAGGCTCTCGGTCAGGTCTTCATGGACTGCTGCTGCTGCTGCTGTCAGGAGTGTCAGCCCGCCTCGGCTCAAGCATCGCCCAGCTCCTCCCAGGTCAAACTCAAGGAGGCCGCCGACACGTCCATCTTCTTTGACAAAGCGAAAGACGCTTCAGCCATTTTGTCCATCTCCAGCTAGAGCCACAAGGTCCATCGTTCGCTTCCTCATCTCTTCTCTGGCAAAGGCCGTCTGTTTCTGTCCATTAGCTTCTCACCACTCGTTCACCGTCTCCTCCGCTCTCCTGTGGAGCGCCATCACCTTTCACACCACTCCGCGGACTCCTCTCCTCCTTCCAGGAAGTCTCCTCGCTGCCCTTGCACAAGAGCAGGAACTCCTTCCAGGGTTCTGAATGGACTCTTCCATCCAGCTCCGTCTGTAATTATGTATAATGTGTAGCTACGGAGGGAAAAATGCAAAGTTCTGTTGTGTCTGATGGGAAGTGGGAGCTTTGTGGAGGACACGACGACTAAAGAGGGTTGGAGGCGGAAGTCAGAATTGTTTTGATTTTTAACAGATTATCTGCTAATATATCAGCGACACACATAACCGCTCATCCATGTGAAACCATGTGCGTTAGCTTAAAATCACATGTTAAAATCCACACACACACACACACACACACACATTTCACTGGTTCTGGGGGAACTGAATCATATTTTGAGGAAATAATGTTATCTGTCTTCTCCGCCTTAACAGTTGTGTAGATGATGTAGAGATTAGGTTTTTTTTTGCTCGTGGATTTAGACAGAGGTCAGTTTAGGTCAAACATTTAGGTCAAAGGTCATCCATTCTTCTCACGCAAACAGGAAGCCGAGCCTGCACTCTCATTTCCTGAGCTTTGATCCTGTGGCTTTGATCCTGGCGGTCAGCTCTTGAAGCGGACTTGGGGGCAGAGGTCAGAGGTCGTACAGGCCGATTTCAAGCGGAGCTGCGTTAATACCTGTTTATCACAAACTAAGTCTTAGGAGACATGAATGTAGCTTCTATTCTCACACCGGTGTCTAATAAAACCTTTTTATGAAAGCAAGGTATTGCAGTTTCTTTGATGTTATGGTCACATGACGATTGTTGTGAATGAACCGCTGCTCATGCACACGTGACCCCTGATAGGTCCAAGAGATGAACCTGCAGGGGGGCGAAGCTGTAGCTCCAGGGTTTAGCATCGCTACCTTTGGTGAACGCATTAGCGTGTTCAAAGGTGTGTGTGCAGAGTTTTGCATTTGTTAGGAATTCAAATAAACGTGTGAGCTTTACACTCAGGAGTATCCTTTTAATCCTTAAATCCAACATTATTGCACAGTAAACAGGTCAAATGCTACTTTAAGGTGTTTACTTTCTAATTATGAGGAGAGTTTCCTGGTTCCTCTTTCATGACAGTAAAAAAAGAAGGAAAAATATAGATTTGTGCTCATGGCTCATAAGTTACATATTGTTTTTAAAAATAATTCACCAAAAAATATATACATATAAAATGTAAGATAAGCAACCCTAAAGAACCTTAAATTTAAGGATATATGTAAATACATTTTTATATCCTGCGCTTTATTTCCTTTCATCTGGTGAGAGATTTCTGATTAGATGGCAACTTGGCTCCCTCAGGGATTGAAATCCAGACCTGGAAGATGCAACAGTTTGGACTAGAACGCTCCAGAACCGGAGGATCTTTCTGCCTGCTCCGGGCAGAGGATGACTTGCTGTGCTGCATATCAACGACCTCACTAGGGTCTGTCGTCATGGGATACCAGCTCAAAATCTCCCTCTCAAAAAAAAAGGGTTAGGGTTAGGGTTAGGGTTGCATCCTCACACACAAGTAGAAACTTCTGTTTACTTATAAAACACAGAATTTTCTGCTTCTTCTGTTTGTGGACGGTTCATAGTGACACTAAAATCTATTTTCAGCCCTCGAATCAGCAGCAGAGAGGCAGGAGAGGCAGGAGAGGCAGACGGCGGCGGCTAATAGACTCATTAGTAGTGATGAGCGCGCCGCAAACTACTGAACAGACCGGCTCTGTTCGCTAATGATGCTACACACACACACACACACAGAAGAGCGACCGCTCTCTGGACAGACTGGAAGGGAACCAGCTGCACTTATATAACAGGAAGGTCACCGGTTCGAATCCAGTGCTAACATTAGCTGTGGCAGCTGCAGCTATGCTAACATTAGTTGTGGCAGCAGCAGCTATGCTAACATTAGCTGTGGCGGCAGCAGCTATGCTAGCAGATGTGTCCTGAACACCAAACAAGCACTTCGAGTAGTTTCTCCCATGAACCATGTCAGTGTGTGTGTGTGTGTGTGTGTGTGTGTGTGTGTGTGTGTGTTATTTAGCCTTCTCATGAGCAGTAGTGTGACTGAGTGAAGAGCCCCAAGTGTGTATGAGTGTCTATACGTTCTTTTCTGAACAAGCTCAATGAACACAAACTAATCACACACACACACTCTCTCTTTCTCATACTTACACACACACACACACAAGAAAGCAGAAGCACAATGCTGGGTTTGTTCTGTGGGAAAACTGATGAGAGAAGGAGCAAAGAGGGGGAGGAATCATGTTGTTATGACAACGAGCATGGGGTCCTCGCTGAGGGCTACACTGACTCTCAGTGGAAAAGAGAAAACACACACATGCAGTCACAGACACACACACACACACACTGTTGGGACCACCTTGTACTTCAGACAGGAAACACTGAGGCCTGTCTCTGTTGACTGGTGTAAAAGTGGCACACACACACACACACACACACACACACAAAATCATACACAGATAGAAATAGGTAGAAAGGGAAAAGATGAGAAACAGGAAGTGTGGATGAGAGGACAAGGATGAATGAGTGACTACCCAAAGATGAGGACAGGAAGTTTTATTAGTGCAATCACGTTAGCACCCAGGCACCAAATGTGCAGCCTGTTTTTCTCCGACTGTCCCCGGCTCTTTTTGTACCCTGCTTTTGAGCATCTGAGAAAACTCCAGCCTTTCCCTTGTCCTTCCTCTAAACTGCCAATTATTCACCAAAATAAAAGCCTGTGATGTAACGTGATTGCATATTATTCACAAAGGCCTGGGACCATCACGCATTTCACACGTGCTACCCTGTTAAACTTTGAAAAGTAGCAATAACAGTCATTTTCCAGCTTACTGACGTTTGTAAAAGCATGTTTAAGGCTGCACGAGGCCTCTGCAGCCTGCCGGGTACTGATCTGACGTCAGCCTGATCAGAAAATAATCCGACTTTATGTTCTTATTTCGTGCTGCTAGCAGGCAAATGTCGAATGCATTTTGCTTTCTTGATTTTAACGGTTCAGTTGGTAGCGCAGGAGAACAGTTTCAGCGGCTTCCATGACCACTGCCAGAGCTCATTTCACAAGATTCAGCGATGGAAAATCCCTTCAATAAGCAAAGACATTTCTAAAGAATGGATGCTCCATTTGTTAATTCCTTCCCTGGTTATTTGGAATTCACGTGAGCCAGATCAGCTGATCGTCTGAGGTAACAGCGCAGCAGCAACAATGTGTAAGCATCGCCCCCTGCTGGCCCGCATGCAGCAGTGCAGGTCAGGAAAAAGGGTTTTGAACCGGCCTGGTGCAATCTCTTAATCAAGGTTTGCTAAGGCTTAGACGACGTCCGCGTTTGTGCTGAACACAGCAGGAGACAGGCAGGCGTTTCTTTCCTCCAGATTATTTTATTATCGTCCACAAGCATGTTTATCTTAAAACACCTTTTATAACCGAATCCAACAAAAAGGTACAAACAGGTTCAGACTGACGACGCTCTCATCCTGCAGGTACAAGTCCGTCATCATCGGCCTGCTGAGACCTCTGAGCGAGCACGCTGGTATCAGGCCAGACGGAAGCTGACCTTTGACCTGTGCAACGCAACCACGCAGCTCTTCACACGGACTCCTGAGCAACTTCAGCTTGTACCTGCAGGATGTTTGGAGCTACAAAAAGAAAACTCTCTGCAGGCTCCTTGTTCCAGCGTGTCCGTGCCCTGCTGTGTGTGTGTGTGTGTTACTCCTACCAAATGGACGTCACAAGGCTTCACAGGCGTCAACATCTGCCCTCAGCATGCAAGCAGATGGACCAGTGTGGAAGCGGACAGGCCCTGAAAGCTCAACAGCTGGAGGCACGTCGCAGCTGCTGCGCTCCGAAAACAACCTTTCCAGATATGTCCGTCACATTTACGACCTCCTCCTGTCAAAATCTCTGCGGAAAACAAAAAAGTTCTTTTCCCTCCTGACAAAATGTGAGGAAACATCGCAACGATGGTAAAAAAAAAAAAAAAAAAAAAAACACCAATCAGATCGACACCTAGCTTAGCTTGCGGCTAACCAGCAAACATGTCCCCCAGAGAAAGCTCGTGACTGACACACCAACGCTGCTGGTGGCTGCAGGGGGGAGCGTTCGTGTCCAGGAGGTTGTGGACCCTGGAGCATCGTGGTCAATCACATGAGGAACCCAGAAGAATCCACGTAGCAGCTTAAGCAAACAGGACGCAGGCTGGTAGCACGGCTGTTTTTTCTGCCAAGTCTGGCCGTCTGATTTGGCTGCTGTCAGGACCAGGACGTGTTTAAATCACCACCTCCGCCACCAGGACACCACGGCTGGACAGAGGAGCACCACAAGGACGGGGAGGAAGACCCAAGCTGCGAGCAGAGCAAGGATGCTAACAGGCTAGCAGGCTAACGTTGGGTTTCAACCTCGTTTGGCTGAAAATCATCTCACACATCAAGAAGATTTGTTTGTTTTATTATCATAATCTTTGTCCCTGCTCTGATCTGCCTCAGCCTCCGTGTTTAAGAGCAGATTTAATGTCTCATCGAGACATTAGACCACATTTTCACACTTTCAACTCAGCACGATTGAGTTGATGTTATTTGTAGCGTTTTGGTTATAATCAAAATAGTTAAACATATGAACTTTATTTAATACTATTGCCTTCAGTGTGTCACAATTCATGTCTGCATAACTGATTCTTGTGAAACTTGAACATTTGCTGTGACAGAAAGCCTAAACTTTGGCAAGGAGTTGGTAACGAAATAGATTTGAGGATGTTTTACAATGCTGAAAATGTAAAAAAGTCAAGGGGACTAAACTCACAAGACAGCCATGGTCCAAACAGCAGACACATCGGACACAAAGTTACATGCAGAGTTGACTTATAAAGTCAAAAAAAGTAAAGAGACCAACCTAGAACCATATAAAACAAATAAAAAGCTTCTTATCACATATAAACAGAGACAATAAAAGTTAGAGTACCGCTTCCTTCAATCTGACCAGGTTATGTCACAAAAAGATTATTAACACTATTCTCATTAGTAATATTTTACAAAAACAAAGTCAACAGTGCAAAAAACAATATATCAATCCTCCTTTTGCGGGGGGGAGAGGGTGGGGGAGGGGCTTGGGGAAAAAGGAAGGAAAAAGACAGGAATCAATGAAGAGAGTTCACCAGACAAAAAGGGATGGAGGTGCGTCATGAGGTGGGGGTGAAGGGGGGGTACACGCTGATGAGTTCAGGAGGAGGAGCTGGGAGTGATGGCGGTCTCCGTCCTCAGGAGCTCCTTTTAGTCCTGGAGTGCTGGATCAGCCACTGGAGGGTGATGTCTGCGGAGAGACCAGGCCTTTCTCAGACGCGCCTTCGCTCTCATTCGACACCACCTCATGGAGTTTTACTGGGGCCCTTGCTGCCTTTCCTCCCATCCTTTCCTAAGCAGGCTGCATTTTAACAGCTCAGCCAGGCTTCTTTCACTTTGACACTTTAGTCCTGTTCCGATCAGCCACGCTTTTATAGCGTCGAAACCCAGCAGATTAATCGCTGGGATTAGATCCGCAAACCCAGACTGACAGGGTTCCCTCCACTGGGGCCGCAAAGAGGCTGATCCGTGACGATCACGAACAGTCGAGCACGCTGGGAGTTTCGCTAAAGGGAGTTGTAAACCCGACTGATTTGGCTCTGATTTAAGGCACACTCGGGGTTTTCGGTTTCACGAAGCCGCTTCAGTGTAACTCGGAGTCAGTTACCTTGGTAACATACTCCGTGAAACTAAGCTGCTGGCTAGTTTCGCCTGCAGACTGCTGGGAGAGGATGATCCGACCCTCTTTTATCAAGGCCCGATGAGAACCTCTGAGAGTGTTACCGATTCATTTTCACCTTCGATAGTTTATTTAACAGCATTCTTGAAAAGGCCCTCAGGATGGTATTTAGAGAACCAACACTAGGTGGCGCTGGATCACCTCAGCCTGTTTTCTGTTGGCTATAATGGAGATCAAATTTAAACATATTCAGAAAACACAAATTTGATGTGATGGAAGCTAAAGATTTAACTTTCTTTGTTTAGGGGATTCCTCTAATTAATTATCTGTCATTATCACGGGTTAAATGAAACGACTAAACGCTGTTTAATGAGGACCAGCTAAACACCACCACAACAGCTTGGATTTAACTCATATCTGACATGTTTGAACTATACTTTTGTATTTGATCTGAACTTTCTGTTTGGTGCCTGTTGGGTTGCACCTGAGGCTCAAACACACATCTACAACAGAAATGATGAATTAGATCAACAACCAAGACCAAACATTTTCTTTCGCTCTCTCCAATTAATAATCACGCATCGACTCAGTCAGCAATTTTCTGCCACACGAGCTCTCTTTTTCTGCAGTATTTCTTTTTTTCCTGAAAATAAGCGCAGTGATGAATTCTTCCATCAACGGGGAAAAGTGTGACATCAACTTTTTTTTCCACTTGTTGCCATGGTGAATCACGTTATCTGCGTTCCATTGATAAGGCTTTTTAGATCCCTGCGCATGAGTGTAACTCGGGGTAATTTTAACCCAGAGTTGATTAAACCAACTCTTAACATGTGTTCTGAAACCCAAAACTCAGTTTGACATTTCAGAGTTTGGCAACTGTGTGTGTGTGTGTGTGTGTGTGTGTGTGTACCGATATTGTCTTTCTCCTTGCAGGAGATGGAGTAGCAGCAGATCTCTCTGTCCTGAATGGCTGACAGATTCCTGACAGAAAACATGACATGTTAGATGTTGTGATCAATAATCTAGACATTGTTGGATTAAATGGTTAGTAGATGTCCCTCACATCCTCTCAATGAGCTCCTTCTCATCCAGGGCTCCTGGAAGGTCCCTCTTATTGCCCAGAACCAGAACCTGAAGACAAACAGATTAGTTGATTCAAAACATTTTATTATCAATAGCGCACACTCTAAACCAGAGGTGGGCAAACTGAGGCCCGGGGGCCACATGTGGCCCGATGAACTATTTAATCCGGCCCACAGACCCTCACAGTCATTCCTCCAAGAGCCAAATGAAGAGGGTTGTCAGCTTGACTGGTTAGAAAAAGGTTCAGACCCCCCCTTCAGCTAGCATGCTAACATGTCCTCTCAAGAAGGTGGGGCCAAACATCATTTAGAGCTTCATCATCCATCTCTAGTTGGACCAATTTAAAGGCCATGAACGGTCTATAAACGTGTTAATCCAGAGGTGATCAACCGTCGACTGATGATCTAGAAACTTCGTTGGCTGATTCTCCAAATAAACACAAAAAGCTGCGCGTTGTTGTCGAGGAAACAAACCGTATGGTCACATATGTGGCTGAAAGCGTTCACTGATCTTACAGGGATTCCCTGCAGCTGTGGTTTATCCAGAAGGTTGTGGAGTTCGTTCTTGGAGGCTTCAATCTTCTCTGGGTCAGCAGCATCCACCATGTAGCTACAAAAGGGAAAGAGAATGATGAATACTGGGAAAGAGCAGCTTCCTCTCACATCTGGCTGTCCCAGCTGAGAGCTTCGGTTGCTGATACGTCACTGAAGATCCATGTGAGGGCGGATCGCAAAACTTTAAAAAGAAAACGTAGAGCAACGTGTCTACTGGAAGATGCAGTTAGCTTAGCATAATTGCACAATGCTGCTGCTGCAGCACCTCCAAAGGAAACATCTGGTCTCTGCTAAAAGTCCTCAGAGCAGACCGGAAACAGCAAGCTAAGCTAACGATAATTAGCAGCCATTAACAGAAATCAGTGTGATCCATGATGGAGAGAAGTCTGCTAGCTAACACACTTTGTTTACAGCTCTGTGGAAAGGCTGAGTCACAACTGTAATCAATGCGGCGGCTAATCTGCTAGCTAGCACGTTTCCCCAACTCGGCTAAGTTTTTGTTTAAGATAATGTCAAGTTATATGAGTTTTTTGTGACCACAGCCCTGCCCAAACTTGAAAAACTGCTTGATCAAACGCTGAAGGATTTAAGGGACAACTCGTTTCCTCTCCTCCACCAGTGTAACTGAGTATAGGAAGAGGAAGGAAAAGGTTGGTAACCTTGGAGATAAACAGAACATACATTTTGTACACATTTGTATCTGATTTGCATGCATGACACTTGATAATGTAAACGTTAGGTAAGAGCCAATACTGGACAGATAATGGAATCATCAGTTTATACAGCAAGAAGGAAATGAACACTACCGAACATTAGTACTAGTAGAACAAGTATTGCTACCAATAGGATGAGCTTTACTGCCAACAGAGAATAGATCAGTATGACCATTAGATAATAGTCAACAGAAATCCAGTCTTAGTTAATCTTGGCTAAGCTCAACCATTCAAAGTTGCTTCACACCAGTTGGGTCTTCTGGTTGACCAGGAGCTGTGGTTGAAGGGCAGGTCCCAGCTACACACTTGTAACTCAGTATGTAGCTTTACATCAAACCTGATTGACCTTTGATTACGAAACATCAAAAACTCATTTGATCTCATTTTTGAACTTATTGATCTGCGTCTTTTGATCTTCTGAATTTTGGGCTCAGGTAAAAACACCGACGAGTAAAGGAAAACTCCAGAGAAAAACACAGCCAGGTCCTGGTTATTAACCTGGCTAATGGATAGAAATGAAGGGAATGAATGTTGCCCGATCCTGGTTCCTAAATGTGCCTGTCGGGATATGAAGGCCAGAGTTGAACTTACACAATAGCGCTGACCCCACGACAATAGCGCTCCCACATGCTCCTGAAGCGAGGCTGACCTCCAATGTCCCACAGCTGGAGACGAGAAGGCCATGTTTGAGTACGGAGGGAAGAAGCACTTTCTGGTGTTTAACATTCAACAACACGAACCTTGATGGTGACGTTGCCCTTTGTGATCTTCCTCATGTTGAAACCAACTGTGGGAATCATGTCTTCGCTGAACTGGCCAGACTGAAACACACACAGCTGGTCACTGACAGGTTCGTACATTTAAATTCATGAATTCATAAAGCGATCATGAAGAATATCGAACAATAAAAATAACAACAAAAGGTACGGCATACAGTAATGATTACTGTTGCTCAAAGCTATTGTAGTAAAGTATAAAATTGTATTAAAGTAGGTGACTGTCAAAGGTATAAATTTCACCATATAAAATCATATAAAAGCCTAAAATCATCATAGGTGGGCAAACTAAGGCCCGGGGGCCATATGTGGCCCAATGAACTATTTACTCTGGCCGCAGAGCCTTCACAATCATTTCCTCTAAAGCCAAATGAACCCTAACCCTAACCCTTGTCAGCTTGAATGTGGCCCTTCAGGCAACAGAATTGCCCACCCCTGGTATACAAGGTACTTTATAGGCTGTAAGAATACAAATATCAAATAATTTAATTCTATCTGATTAGTTAACTACTCAACCGGCTAATAAATTATGAAGCTGGCCTGAGGTGGGGCTCCAGCTGATAGGGTTTGACCCTGTAAGGGAAGGACATCAGTAGGATGTATTGATCGTACAATCTGGATAGAAAAATAAAGCCCCAAAGTCACAAAATGTCCCTCTACCACGATGTTAAATTGCCGTTTACATTTGGGGAAGTTTAAAACCACAGTGAAAACGTAAAAACAGCTGCATTTGAGCCAGTGAGAAATCAATAGAGAGGTTGTATAGGGACGATATTGTGCCAAGGTTTACTGTAAGTGTGACGACAGTGATGAGCAACGAGCATGACGCTAAAGCCGACAGCTAGCTGACCTCAACACTGCAGGATAACAATGGATGTCACAGATGCTATAGCACAGCTGGCGCTAGCACGTCGTGTTACCCTTACCGCTATCACGTTGACAAAGGTCGTCTTGCCAGAGTACTGCAGCCCTACTAGGGTCAGCTCCATCTCCTCCTTCCAGAAGAGCGCCTTGAACCAGTCCAACAATTTGTTGATGAGCGCTATCATCTTTGTCGTCTGATGATAATGCCGCAGCGGCTAGGTGGCTTCGCTAGCTAGCTAGCTTTCGAACGAACACCCGACAGGGTTCTGCCTTTTCGGAGATTGACAGTCAGCGTGAAAACCACGGAGAGACACCAGAAAAGAGCGAATGACAGTTGCAGCTCTGTAAACGGGTGGACGTTCCAGCGAGATGTTCCTCCCTAAATCGGGTACCCGCCGACTGTTTTCTCGCCTTTCTGAGATGTTTACGAGCTACGCCTTTTACCTTCCAGAATCATCAAAACACACTCCAGCAAATACTACATCCGGTCTGGCTTTTCAAAATAAGTGGTCTCAAAATTCACGTTGTGACGCATTAGAGGCGGTTAACGGTGTTTCAATCTAATTCAGATATTTATATCAAATTTAAAGGATTGACTCTCATAGAAGGTAGCATATGACACATTTTCGCAATTGCTTATATTTGTTCTTTTACTGTAGGTGTAATCGTTAGCCAGATGTTTTCCTGTTTGGGTGGGGCTGCTACAGGAAGTAGTTGAGAGCAAGGACTCGATCGTTCCACTCGTGTGATGTAAACACTGCCCTCTGCTGGATATTTTTCTAATATGCAAATAAATAAATAGTCCTGTCTGTGTAAACAGCCTCACCAGTTGATTGTATTTATTCCAGGAAATTAAATTAATATTTAAATTTATCCTCTTAGAATTTAATCTAATCACAATCTAATCTAATCACCTCCGTCCCCACCTTCTTCCACACAATCCACCAACACCTATGGGCCCTCCACAGGCTATCCATCCACCACAGAATAGACTGCTGCAAAATCTCTTTTCTCATCTTTGTGTTTGTGGATCTGCCCCCGACTACCTGAAGGACCTCATCTCACCCCAAATCTCCCTCCGCTCATCAGACAGCACTACCTCCGACCACTCAGAACCAAGCTGCCTATGGGGGATCGGCCTGTTCAGGCCACTGCCCCAAGGTTTGGAACACCCTCCCTGAGCCCCCCCGAGGGCCCCACAAACTGAAGACTGTTTCAAAGGAAATCTAAAAACATTCCAGGGGCCCGTTTCAGAAAGCGGGTTTAACAAAAACTCTGAGTGAATTTGTTGTGATTTAAGGGAATCTCGTCTCAGGGTTTTCGGTGTCAGAAAGCAGGTTCAGCGTAACTCGGAGTCAGTTACCGGGGTAACAGACTCTGTGAAACTAACCTGCTCGCTAGCAACCTGCAGAAGCTAGCCTGCTGCTCTTGAAGGCCTGCAGACTGTAGGGAGAGGAAGCTCCGCCCCTTATTAGGCGTTTGATTAGGCCCCGATGGGAACTTCTGTGAGCGTTACAGATTTATTTGCACCCTCCATAGTTTATTTAACAGCATTCTCAGCCCCCACATTGCGGAATTGCTCTAATTTCGGAGCAAATTCTTTGTATTGTGATTTTTTTTTTTTTAAATATAATATGGGTGAGTATGTGTCCAAGGTAACCGTCGGGCTGTCATAAACGTTACTCTGCACTCAAATGATTTTAAACCCGTTTGTAGTGTTAAAAGTCCCAGCCAGCCCAGACATCTGATGGAAGGTTCCAGAATTACAGGAATCAGTTTAATCAATAAATAGATGAGACCTGGAAGCAGCAGCACCAGTTCCAGAGAACTGCTGCCGCTACTAGAGAAACCAGTGGGTCCAGTTGTCTGTGATTAATGGTGGTATTTAGAGAACCAACACTAGGTGGCGCTGGATCGCCTCAGCCTGTTTTCTGTTGGCTATAATGGAGATCAAATTTAAACATTCAGCAAACATAAATATGGAGACGTGCGTGTATAAGAGGCATTTCAGGCTTTCAGACAGACACAACTAAACACTGACAGTGGTGGAAGCTAAAGATTTGGCTTTTTCTCTGTTTAGGGGATTCCTCTAATTAATTAAATATCGTTATCACGGGTTAAATGGAGCGACTGAAGCTGTTTAATGAAGACCGGCTAAACACCACCACAATAGCTGGGATTTAAACCATATCTGACATGTTTGAACTATATTTCTGTATTTCATCTTAACTTTGTGCCCAGTCTGTTTGGTGCCTGTTGGGTTGCACCTGCGGCCTGTTGGGTTGCACCTGCGGCCTGTTGGGTTGCACCTGCGGCCTGTTGGGTTGCACCTGCGGCTCAAACACGCATCTAGAATAGTTAAATTAGTGGAACGCACAAGAATAAACATTTATTTTTTTAAAATCTCTCTCCAGTTAATAGTCTCTCATGGACTCGGTCAGCAATTTTCAGCCTCACCATCTCTCTCTTTTGCCGCTGCTGCAGTATTTTTATTTTTTTTTTCTTGAAATTATGCGCATTTCGGTGTACGCGCTCATGAAATCTACCATCTCCAGCAGGGAGGAGTGTGACCATCAAGGCTTTTTTTTTGTTTTTTCACTTGTTGCCATGGTGAATCACGTTTTCTGCGTTCCATTGGTAAGGCTTTTTAGATCTCCGCGCACGAGCGTACCCCTGCGTGTCAGAGTTGATTAAACCAACTCTGTTGCAGATGTTGGCAACCCTGACTTTAGGTTCGAACTCGGAGTTTTGAAAACCCTCTGTCTGAAACGGACCCCTCTTCCAAAAAGCCTAGCCCAGTGTGGTGCTGTTTAAAAATGGATTTATATTATCTTCTATTTTTAATATTTTAAAACTGGCTTCTGGCTCCTCCCACGCTCCTGCCCTCCGTGATTGTGAAATAATAACAGATGACGTGCTCTGATAATAACTGGTGTGCAGTTTTGTCCTTCCAAGTAAAGTCCACACTCGCAAATATAAAAGAAAAACGTCAAACAATTTATTTTACTTCCAGAGTTCCTCAAAAATAAAGCAAGAGCAAAGTTTCCATAACATTATCCATATTATTAAACTACACACGCCACGCCACGGTCAAAACCATATGGATCTGTGGTTTGCGCACCTGTCACGCCAATTAGCGCGACCCTTTAAATACAGACAGCACCACCTAGTGGTCGACAAACAAGTAAATGGCTCTAACAAAAACTGTAATTCCCTTTTTTCTTTTTTCTTTTTCTTTTTTTGGCCAGGGCTTTATGCTGACTAATTTCGTGTGTGCTTTTAATACTGTATTTGTAAGAGAGTTGACCCTTGTTTCCTGGGTGAAAAGTGCTCTTATTTGTTATTATTATTATTATTATTATTATTATTATTATTATTATTATTATTAGCATTATGCCGTCCTTCTTTGATTAAAAAATTGATAACTTGGCCATCACAAAAGTTTTATTTGATGTCAAACTAAAAACACCATCCTCTGACTTAGTTAACAATATGTTTTAGTCCAGGATGAATACTAAAGTCAGGCCTCCTAAACCTGAGCAGTCCCACATTTGACAAGATCCACAACTTATTTATCGTCTGTTTGATTCTCCTGGAGCCGCTGTTGTGGATTTGTTGTTCCTCTTTAGATCTCTCTGTCCTTGGAAGCTTCCATATCTGCTTCTCTTTTTTGCCGGTTCTTCACAAGTGTAGCTTCTGTAACTGGATCCTGACTGGCTCCAGTGGGTTCTGATCCTGAAGAACATGAAGCAGTTAGAGGTCAGAGTGAGAAGCCTGGTGTCCCTCTGCTGAGATTCTCCCCATCAAAGCCCTTTTCTGATGGTCCAAGCCCCCAGTTAGCTCCTATCAGCTGTGTAGCAATAAATAACCTAATCAGGGCCAATCACATAATACCCGCCAGTCATGTTATAACATTTTTCCAATACCGTAATAGCACTGTCTGTTACCAGAGCCAGGAAATTAAAAGAAAATAAAATGGTACTGTTGTCTTTCTGTGTGTCATGTGGTGACTTGCAAAAGTTGCAGAACAAGCCTTCAATTCACGTTGTGGTGGTACCACACCCTGGCATGTCCAGAAATGCAAAAAACCCACAAAAAACCCTGTATTTGAACAGATCACCACAACCTGTTAGCGCCTAGCAAACTGGTGCCATGAGAAGAAGTGGATGTACCTGATGATGCTGCAGCTGTGAGCTGTACTGGGCCAGTGTGGAGTACAGGAACTGGTATTGCTCCGTGGTCTGGATCATCCCTCCGCTGTAGGCCAGAGGAGGTCAGGGCCAGACACTGGTGGTGAACCGTGCTCCACAGAAGACAGTTGCTACTCACCGGTCCAGTCTGAGCTGGCACACCGTCTCCAAGATGTCAACCTGCCCGGCCTCTCTGAGCTGCTGGCACCCGATGCTGCTCACGATAAAACAACCCGTCCTTCCTATGCCTGCGCTGAGGTGAAGCAAAATAATGAGGAAAAATTACATTACAGAGCCTGAAGAAGAGGCAGTGACTGTTGCTAAAAGCTACATCTAAAGCAGAGGTGGGCAAACTGAGGCCCAGGGGCCACATGTGGCCCGATGAACTGTTTAACCCGGCCCGCAGAGCCTTCACAATAATGTCTCCAAAAGCTGAAGAGGATTGTCAGCTTGATTGGTTAGAAAAAGGTTCAGACCCCCCTTCAGCTAGCATGCTAACATGTCCTCTCAAGAAGGTGGGGCCAAACATCATTTGGAGCCTCATCATCCATCTCTACTTGGACCAATTTACAAGCTCTTTTCTCAGTCAATAGTCCATCAAGCAGGATTGTTAGCTAACCTCTGATCCTCATTGGGGGAGTTAGCTTCCTGCACCACCTGGCCGGCCCCTTCATCAAGATCTACAACCCAGCGTGGCCCACGAGAGGTAACCAACCTGCAGTGGACGACGATGGGTCCAGCAGCGCTGATGTCAAAAGATGAGATTGGCTGAGAGCTGGGCAGCAGGAGGGACTTGCTGTACGCCTCCACCTCCTCCACCAGTCTCAGCAGAGGAGCGGTGCATTGTGGGATGTGATGGTCAGGCCAGGAGGTGAACCAGTAGTGTCGGACTCTGCGCCGCTCTTGGGAGAGCTACACGTGTTGACATCAGTGTTATTCACAACACCAACCTGTGTGCCAGGATGTCCCGGGAAGCCTTTCCTTACCTGGACGTCTATATCAGTCACCGTGAACCCGCATTTCTCTCGGATGTCCCTCACGCGCAGGACAAATCTGCCAAACTGACCCGTCCTCCCTTCTTCCTCTTCCTCCCTCGCTTCTTGATTGCCCTCCTCTTGCTCTTCCTTCACCACCCTTGTCCTCACCGCCCTCGGCTGGGGCCAGTACAGCTCGCATTTCTGGAACACCAACCGACATTTTGAAGTTTGGGGCCAAGAGTAAGACGGACGGAAATAACAGCGCCAAGTGTCTCCTCGCCTCGTTGTTCTCCTTCAGCCTCGTGAGCATGACGATGGTTCTGCTCCTCTCCTGCCAAACCATATCCCAGAAGTCTCCCACGGTGTGCAGCAGGGGCCCCTGCGTGGCGATGTAGGCTTGTGGGGCTCCATGGTAACCCTGATCAAGCAGTCAATCAGTCACTGGAAGAGTTAGCCTCCAGCTTCACCTCCATTCTTGTCAGTTCATCTGAACAGAATATCCTGCTTTCTGACCAACTCTCAACACGAGGAACCGGACATTAAAGAAAAAGTTTTGTTTCAAGTGTCAGAATACCACAAAGTCAGTGTTTCTCCTACACACACACACACACACACACACACACACGGGCAATCTGCTGAGATGAGTCACAGATATGTCACTTCCTCCCTCACTTCCTTTGTTGGTTTCGGTTGTGCCATTGAACGTGCTGACGTCTCACATCTGAGTTTGCTGCAAGCAGCAACACCTCCTGCACGAGAAGCCTGGAGGGTGGGAACCACCTGGCTTCTCCAGCCTCAACCTAAAACACATCATCTGCAGGCGGTGGTGGCTTTCTGATGCTGCCAGCTTTGCTAATGACACGTCTTCCTCTCCTGTTGTGTCAGATGTGGTGTAGGTGAAAGCTTTTCAAGGTCATAAATCATGTGGATTCATGAAATATTCCAGTTGAGAACAAAGCTGTGGTGAGAAGCATCAGCGCTGACCATCCGTCAGATCAGTCCTGCTGGAGCAGAGGTGGGCAAACTGAGGCCCAGGGGGCCACATGTGGACCGGTGACCTATTTAATCCGGCCCACAGAGCCTTCACAATCATCTCTCCAAAAGCCAAATGAAGAGGGTTGTCAGCTTGATTGGTTAGAAGAAGGTTCAGACCCCCCCTTCAGCTAGCATGCTAACATGTCCTCTCAAGAAGGTGGGGCCAAACATCATTTGGAGCTTCATCATCCATCTCTAGTTGGACCAGTTTACAGGCTCTTTTCTCAGTCAATAGTCCATCAAGCAGGATTTTTAGCTAACCTCTGATCCTCATCTAGGGGGTTAGCTTCCTGCACCACCTGGCTGGCCCCTTCATCAAGATCTACAACCCAGTGTGGCCCTTCAGGCTAAAGAATTGCCACAACCCACCCCCTGTGCTGGAGGATGAGGACAGCGTCTCACATCTGTCACGTGCTCGGCGTGAAGCTGCTCTCATCCGTGAAGAAACATTCAGGAGAAAATCAGACGCTCTCTAGCTAACGCCAACCAGGGCGGTTCTTCTCCTGTTCCTCCACACACAAAGGAGCAGCTAGCAGGTCTGCTGCTCAAAATCTGTTTTCCAGAAAACATAACGTACCAAAAGAACGTGACATTGAAATGACATCAGAGACTGACCCTGATGTAGTTGGCGTTGATGTAGCGGTCTGGCCCTGCTTCCTCCTCTGGGCTCTTCAGTATCACCCGGGTTTCTGGGTCTAAGCAGTCAGTCAACACACCGATATTATTGACAGGTGGAAACAAAAGCTCTTTCCACTGACATCTGCAGAGATACTGACTGGGCAGGATGGTTTTGTATCTGTCTTTAATCATATGTCCGGGAACATCCAGCTCTGCCGAGCTCACAAAGTTCGGAGGGATTTTCTGAGGGGAAAAGACGCTATTGTTTTAATAAGTCCTACGAAACAAAACAAAAAGAGGCATCAACTTCCTGTTTCCCAGGAAGATGATGTGGCTGCACCTGGTATTCAGAGTTGAGCGTGTTTGTGTCCCTGGCGGCCTGCTGCAGCATGGCGTGATTGAGGGGGCGGGAGGAGGTGTGCAGCAGCTGAAGCCACACCTCCTTTGGGGTGGAGACTGAGCAGATAGGCTCCACCCCCAACGTACTCACGTCCAACTGCAGGGAAAGGTTGGAGCCGCGCCTGTCAAAGTTAGGCAGGTAACGTTCATGTTTACGAAGCTTCAAATTCAATATTAAATAATAAGTATGAAATATTAAATATTAAGTATTAAAGTAGAGAAACATGAGGGCCATTTTCTGCAATCTACAATCACTTGAAAATGTATGACTGTAGTTTTGTAGATTTTTGTGTGTGTGTGTGTGTGTGTGTGTGTGTGTGTGCACCTCTCCTGCAGACGGACTGAAGCTTTGCGGGGAGGTGTGGTCATGGGCGGAGGGCTGTCTGGATCCTCAGCCGGAGGGGAGTCAGAGTGCGCTCTCGCCATGCTCGCAGTGTTTTTGGCTTCTGTGTTGGTGAGTTTGGGCTCACCTGACTATCATTCCATGGCCCTGCAAAGAAAAGAGAAAAGTCACACACAGTTGACCTGCAGAAGCTTTTCTGAGGTGCGGAAAAGCTCTCTGGCCCATACTGAAGCGATCCACACCTTTGCCCTTTCTACAAAACAGGCTGTAGAGCAGAGGTGGGCAAACTGAGGCCCGGGGGCCACATGTGGCCCGGTGAACTATTTAACCCAGCCCACAGAGCCTTCACAATCATTCCTCCAGCTTGATTGGTTAGAAAAAGGTTCAGACCCCCCTTCAGCTAGCATGCTAACATGTCCTCTCAAGAATGTGGGGCCAAACATCATCTGGAGCTTCATCATCCATCTCTAGTTGGACCAGTTTACAGGCTCTTTTCTCAGTCAATAGTCCATCAAGCAGGATTTTTAGCTAACCTCTGATCCTCATCTGGGGGGTTAGCTTCCTGCACCACCTGGTTGGCCCCTTCATCAAGATCTACAACCCAACGTGGCCCTTCAGGCTAAAGAATTACCTACTCCTGCTGTAGAATGTCAAAGAAAAAGACAGAAAATGCTAACGGCACTTTTGGTAGCAGACTGCTGAAATAAGCAGTAAGACGGCAGCGTAACACACGTGGAATCAGCGCTAAGCTCAGACTCGTGTCATTGCTAGCTCGCTAGCACAGGAAACCCTCCTTCAACAAGGAGAAGAAGCTGAACGTGTTCATACTTGAAATAATTCTCCGTTTTTCCTCAGTCTGGTGTCGGAACCAAGGCCACGCCGGCTTGGCCGCGCTGGTGTTTCCCAGAGTCAGACTGGATGCTTCTGCACAGCTGTTGCAGTTTCTGTCGTTCAGTCCAGATAAGCTGGGATGGTGAAACATTCTTTCACCTTTATCTCCATACACATCTGTCGTCAAAGCGAACTTTTACGTTTTTAGCCATGAGAGCGCTAGCATAAAAGATTCAATTAAATGAATGTCCTTATGTCAATGTCCTGAAGGAAACTGTGCTGATAGTTAGAGTCTGGGCCAAAATGTGCACTTGTAAAAGTATATAAAGAAATTCTTGAGCTCTGTGTGTGTGTGTGTGTGTGTGTGTGTGTGTGTGTGTGTGTGTTTTCTTATTAGACTCAAATCAAGACTTCATCATCCGTCTCTGTGAAAATTCCATCTAAACGTAACCTAACACACACACACACAAACACACAGGCGTTAAGTGGAGTGTGTGCTTACCAGTTGTGTGATTACCATGATGTTCTCTTTTTGGCTAATCCTGTAAATCCTCCTCTGATACTAGAACTGCTGCTGCAGCTGCTTCCAAATCATGTATGAACAGCCCATGTCTGACTACAGAGCCACACACACACACACACACACACACACACACACACACACACACACACACACACACACACAGACTACACTGGCAGGCGAATCGACTGACTGAATGAACCGAAAACCATTTAGAAATAAGCAGCGAGGCTGAAAGAGTGATGGGCAAAACAAGGGCAAGAAGGAACAAGTGAATGGAGGAAGAACCAATGTGAAAGAAAAAGAGATATGGAGGAAAAAGTCAGATTGTGATGTGAAGGTGTGAAGCAGCAGGAATAGACATGCCCTGTTTTTCTGGCTGAAACAGTGTTTAGACCTGTGGGAAACGGAACAAGAGCGAAAGAACGAGAGAACGTGAGAACGGAGAGAGAGAGAGAGAGAGAATGAGTCAGAGGGAATGAAGTGAGAGAGAGGAAGAAAGATGCTCCAGGCATTGATTATCAATACAGCATCAGCAGCTGCTCATGAATCATTGAAAACAATATACTGCAAACAGAACACACACACACACACACACACACACACACACACACACACACGCACGTACGCACTTATGTAATTTCTCCCAGTGCATTATACATTTAATACAGGAATAAAACAACAGCATCAGCACAATTTAAGATTCGGTAATAGTCATATTACAAAGGGATTAGTCAACACTGACACAACAGGTGAAATTCTTCCAGTAAAGTAACGCTCATACAGTAAAATCATAGCGCGCCTTAGTTCTAGAATTTCCTGTTATTATATGAATGAATGAACAATATTCAAACGAGGCTCAACAAGAATATTAAAAACATACCACAGTGAAACAATGAAAAAGTCAATATTCACACAACAGAGAGACAACAAGAGTGCACAGCAGCACTGCTGCTCACACACACACACACACACACACACACACACACACACAAGCTTCAAGCACTGTAAAAGTCGCTTCCAAGAACAGAGAAAGTTCACTGATGGCTGAATGTTCACGTAACACCAGAGCCAAACGAGGAGAAGACAACGTGTGCGAGAGGTTGTTGGTGTAATTACAATCTCCCGCACCAACATGGAAGCTCGTGTCATAAATGGTTAATAACACTGTCAGTCCCGTCTCAGACACCACAACTCGCCCCATAAGAAGCTCCCCCAGCTTTAACTTACACAACTTCTCATCTGTCTCTCACACACTTGTCTTTCTTCTTGCCCACCTTTTCACCGTTTCCTTAATGAATTTCCCTCCTTTGTCTCCTCCTCCTCCTCCTCCTCTTCTTCTCTTGAGTTTTTGTCGCTCTGCTCTTCGTCTGTTTCCTTCATCTGTTGCTTTATGTTGTTTTGTCTTCACTTGTACCTTCTCTGCCACTTCCTCTTCTACACCCACCCACTCACTCATCACACACACACGCATGCATATTCTGTTCCCCTCATTCAAGGTTATGGGTACCCTTCAGACTGCACGCACACGGGTTCTTCATGCGCTTGTGTGTGTGTGTGTGTGTGTGTGTGTCTGGCGGTGGAACATTGTTTCTCTGCAGCCATCAGACGAAGAGTACACCGTCCTACTGGGACGCTGTTAGGAAAGCTAAACTGCTAGCGTTATTAGCAGCCACCATAAAAATCAAATGAAAGGTGGACGCGATGGCACCGTGGGGGCTTTGCTGCCAACTGAGATTCCACATTTTGTACTGCAGAAAATGACCTTTGGGACTCGCTGCTGCTCGGCTTCTCTTGGGCTCTTTGTTCACATTTTCTGTTCTCCTTGGTTGATACGGAATTCAAGGCATTACAAAAGCTACCGACAAAGAGACGTTATAACAGGAAGCATTGTGCAATGTGACGCCACTTCTGGATACCACCAGAAACTCAGAGCCAGATTCATTTACCCTGTTTTCATAACACGCTTGAGCAAAGTTGAAGATGGATTTAGTGGCAATAGTACATTTTATGACAAGATATTAGGTAATATTGTGTATCAGTAACAAGGCTAAAGCTGCGCGGACACTTTAGTTCTATTAAATTTGACTTGAGAGTTTAAAGTCTAAATCAGACATTTTTAGCTGCAATAAATCAAGAGGCCACGTGGTAAAATTGGAAGTGCAAAAGAGACCGTTTCTTCCTGTCCAACATCTTCTCCCACACGCCACGTGGAGCAATTTGAGTGTGTGGTTCAGGCTACAAAGCAAATTTCCCTCCTGAGCGACAACAAACAGCTAAATGAAGTCTTCAGAGGCTGATTGTGAACTTGTCTCATTAGTTTCTATGGTAATTCTGGGCTGTGAAAGAGAAAGATTCCTTCGACTGAGACGTTGCTGATGGCACTGAGACTGACTGTAGCAGAGGTGGGCAAACTGAGGCCCGGGGGCCACATGTGGCCCGATGAACTATTTAATCCGGCCCGCAGAGCCTTCACAATCATTTCTCCAGCTTGATTGGTTAGAAGAAGGTTCAAACCCCCCCTTCAGCTAGCATGCTAACATGTCCTCTCAAGAAGGTGGGGCCAAACATCATTTGGAGCTTCATTATCCATCTCTAGTTGGACCAATTTAGAGGCTCTTCAACACATTTTCTTTCTCTTCCAGGCTAAAGAATTGCCCCCCCGGACGGTAGCATCATCTTGTCCAAAAGCATGCAGCCCAGCTGGGTTTGCATCCTGACAACCACCAGGACTGAAGCCCTCAGAGATGCTTTTCAAAAACTCTCCAGGTTTTGGATAATGACTCAGGTTCATTCCAATATTCAGATATATGAAAAAAGCCAACACCAACTTTTTACGTTGAAAGCCACGAGAGCAGAAAGTGGAACCGAAAGAGAGCAAAACATGAAGAAGGAGGGAGAGAAGCAGCGTAGGATGTGGCCTGGCTCCACCGGAAGAGCATGAAAGAAAGAGATTTGGATGAAATTTGCACCACGACGTACCTGCTGTCGGCGGAAACGAGCCGAAGGGAGTCGCAGCGGCTCGGCGGGGGGTCTGATTGGAGGAAGGAGCTGCAGCCAGGCTTCGCCGCGTCCAGAGGGAAGTGAGACGAGAGAGAAACAAGTGATGCAAACAAAAAAATGAAGCGTGGTCACACATGTGAACACACATGGCCTCAGAAACAAAAGGAAGACTGCAGAAGTGATGAATGAACACGCAGAAACAGCAGGAACGGAAATGTGCAACAACTGAAATCAATTATTACCAGATGTAGCACATTGGGCCTGTGGGGCGCTGATAACAATGGGAATAGCTCTGATCAAAGAAATGAAGAAAGGATAGATAGATTTCCATTTGAAGAGCTTATCATCTGATGCAGATTAAAGGGTTAACATCCTTTGAGTATCTGGTGAAGCTGTTTATGTGTAACAAATCTCCAGCCGTCTTTACTGATGACGGTTTCCATGTGCTGTTCCCCACCTCTCCACTAGGTGTCCCCATATGTCCCACAGTTGCTGAATGAATGAGAAGACGAAAAAAATGGATGAAACGCACAAACAAAAGTGAAACCTTTCATATTTGCCCATTTATTTCGTGGAATTCAGACTGTCGTCATCATTCTCCCCGGAGGTTACCCTGTATTCCCTGAGCTGTTGCTTAAACGTCCACAACACTGTCCACAAACTATTTTTACCCTGAACCACACAGACAAGAACAGATTGAGAACTTAACAATGTGGGAACGTTGTAAAATGATTCATAAATAATTATAACGTATTAAAATGCCTTCATCCTGTCTGGACAAACCAAACAAAGAAAAGCTTGAGATTAAATGCTAAATTCAGTTTAGAGACTTTAGAAGACTTTAAGGCATCAAGGATGGAAAACAAGTGATTTCAGGATTCAAAAAACCCAACCTAAGCTTAGATTATTGTTCTTGTGCTACAACAGCCGAGTTCTGCTGAGCCAAGTTACAGTTAAATACAGTTTAAGTGAGGACAACCTGCAGACTTCACCTTCACGCTGTGAAACCTAGCTTGTTTCTGTCTTTAGTGCTTAAAAAAAATATATATATAAAAAAAATATAAGGTTTATAAAAAAAAAAAACTATTATCCGCAAATTAACAACATTCCTGTTCTTACCATTTCCTAATAAATATATTCAAGTTTAAAAAAATAAAAAGGTCTTAACAATAATAACCCAGTGAAAATTGTCCAGGTTGTCCTCCTGTCGTGACTGGCTGGACAGTCTGTCCTGCTACACCCCGCTCTTCTCCTTGATCCAGCTGCGGTATTTGGTGGTGCGAGTGTAGACGCCAGGCTTGTTTCTACGGGCGCAGCCATCGCCCCAACTGACCACACCAGCCAGAAAGACCCTCCCGCTGGGGCTGGTGACGGAGAGCGGCCCGCCAGAGTCCCCCTGCAAGATGAGCAGGTCACCAGCGTGCTAACGGTACTCAGGCGCCTGTTTTAGGGGACCGTTACCTGACATGCATCCACGCCTCCTTTGAGGACCCCGGCACACAGCATCCCCTCAGTCACCTCGTCGCTCATCAGACTCTTGCACACTGTGCTGTTGATGATCCGAACAGCCGCCTTCTGCAGGACAGACGCAGGACGGCCTGGAAAATGAGATGAGCGGACGTTGCTGAACTGACAACACTACCAGCCAGTCACATGACACCACTTCCTCAGGAGGAGAGGTGGTATCAATGACAATTTTTCTTTCCTGTTGAATTTCTTAGCTGGAGGTTTGAGTCGGGGGAAGGATCTAGATCAGAGGTGGGCAAACTGAGGCCCGGGGGCCACATGTGGCCCGATGAACTATCTAATCCGGCCCACAGAGCCTTCACAATCATTCCTCCAAAAGCCAAATGAAGAGGGTTGTCAGCTTGATTGGTTAGAAAAAGGTTCAGATCCCCCTTCAGCTAGCATGCTAACATGTCCTCTCAAGAGGGTGGGGCCAAACATCATCTGGAGCTTCATCATCCATCTCTAGTTGCACCAATTTACAGGCTCTTCAGAATCTTTTCTCAGTCAATAGTCCATCAAGCAAGATTTTTAGCTAACCTCTGATCCTCATTGGGGGGTTAGCTTCCTGCACCACCTGGCCGGCCCCTTCATCAAGATCTACAACCCAGTGTGGCCCTTCAGGCTAAAGAATTGCCCGCCCCTGCTCTATATCCTCTCTGTGAAATGCTCCAGTTTCATCAGCCAAATACGTTTGTCGTAGAGCTTCAAGAAGAGCAAAAGCTTTTTCGTTTTCTCCTGGACACTCACCCCCTTCTATGGTGGCCCCCCAGCCTGTGATCCAAGCCTCAGAACCTACAGGAAAATGGTACGTGGGGGACGGCAGACAGATGGGCCAGATGTTCTGATTGAGGATGACATCAGCATCCAGCTCCATCAGAGCAATGTCATTGTTGTAGGTGGTGGGGTTGTAATCGTGGTGGGTGATGATCTGCTTCACACTCCTCTTCACCGTCCACTTACTGGTCTGACTCTGTATGTGCAGACCAAGAAAGACCTCCCACTGGTCAGCCTGCGAGTACCTGCACCAACACACAGAACCCGAGACCCAGAAACGCTGACGGAGAAATGCTTCATGTTCACACCCAAATCTGCTGACTATTGCTGCATTCTGAGCTCTTACGCTGCGGATCCGTGGTCTCGAACACAGTGGGCTGCCGTCAGCAGCCAGCGGTTGCTTAGCACCGAAGCTCCGCAGGTGTGACCCGTTCCTTTAATGTGAAGGCTGACCTGCCAGGGCCACTCCCCCTGCCGGGAGACCTGACCGCCCACAATGCGCGAGCTCCTGTATGGCCTCATCCCGCACTCTGGAAGAAAAAGACGCACCGATGGAAATACAACACAACTGCGCGTGTCCGGGACAACTTACGGCAGTTTTCCTCATCGGAGCCGTCCTCGCAGTCTGGCTCGTCATCGCAGTCCGGGTTGAGTTTACTGATGCACTTCCCGTTCCTGCAGCGGTAGGTCAACTCTGAACACCGCGGCAGCACCACCGCTGAACAACAGGACAAGCTTGTTTTAGCGCTTACGCCAGTGCTGGGAACAACTGCAGACATCACACTCCATCCATCCCTTTTCTGATTCTTCTACTGGCTCCACAACAAAGCGGATGCCGGTGGGACCACCAAACAGTGTGTTTGTGCCACGCTGCTTTTATTTTCATTACTTGGGGACATACGATCAACTTTGTAGAAGTTTCTCTGTGCATACCTGCAGCTATCAGGCAGTATCGACGTTAGCTGGGAATTGTATAGGTATAGAAATAGAAGGTAAACAAGCATCTAGCATCTACAGTTAATAGAGTCTTCACTACAGTTGTGGCAGAGGTGGGCATACTGAGGCCCGGGGGCCACATGTGGCCCGATGAACGGTTTAATCCGGCCCGCAGGAGCCAAATGAAGAGGGTTGTCAGCTTGATTGGTCAGAAAAAGGTCCAGACACTCCCTTCACCTAGCATGCTAACATGTCCTCTCAAGAAGTGGGGCCAAACATCATGTGGAGCTTCATCATCCATCTCTAGTTGGACCAGTTTACAGACTCTTCAATGTATTTTCTCAGTCAATAGTCCATCAAGCCTTAAATAATTGCCCACCCCTGGGCTATGGCGTAGGCTCCTCCTTAAACCCCCACTGGGACAGAAGCGTTGAGCATTGCAGTGTTTACTTACATGGTTCACACTGAGATTCATCCGAGCCGTCGGAGCAGTCGTCTTTACCGTTACACCTCAGTGTCTCTGGGATACAGCCTTTATTTCTGCAGGGAAACTCTCCCCGTTTGCATTTTACTGCAGCCAAAAAATAAAAACGACATTTCAGGAGACCCAATTTGTAGTAATTGACTTGAATAATTCAAGTGTGATTTCACCGACCGCAGTTTTCCTCGTCGCTGTTGTCGCCACAGTCGTCAATTCCATCACACTGCCAAAATTTCGGTTTGCATTGACCATTTTTACACTTCAGCTGAGACGCGTCACACCCTGCAGACGTGAAGAGAAAGGCTCTCTCTGAGCTTCCTGTGGGGGGCCTGATGTTTGGTGGTTATGGATGCGAACGCAAGTTTGCACTCACGGCAGTTGTCCTCATCGCTGTCGTCTCCACAGTCGTCCCAGCCGTCGCACTGCAGCGTTTGGCTAATGCACAAGTCGTTGCGACACTGGAAGCTTCCAGGACAAGCTGCTCAATCAGACAGGAAGACATCATTAGAAAGACAGCTGCTGGAAGAGAGCAGAGAATTTCACTGGGGTGAAACGAAGGTCGAAGCGAGCGTTACGGTTGGTGGGGACGAAGGCCTGGTACTCTGCGTAGAAACCCTGGTCAACGTAGGACGCGTCCGAGTTAAATGTGATGGTCATGGTGTTGCTTCGACTGGTGACCACTGTCTTCTCTGGTTTACTTCCACACATTCTACAATATAAGCAAGCGTTAGCATACCACTATCTCAGCTGCTCCTCTGAATAGAGACTTTCACAGAATTTGACGTAATTTGACTAAAATACTGTTTTTGCATAGAAGAGGAACGAATGTCTGGGAGAAAATGCAGGGACGGAAGCTAAACTGCGTGGCACAACCCCCCCCCCCATCCCTTCACCTGCCCCCTCCCCCTTTTAAAGAATGTCTGAGTCTGACATCATCGTATTTTGCCAGCAGGAGCATGCAGCATCACCGTGGCAACCACATGTTGTTTACCTCCGTCTTGATCGATCGGCAGCAAGCTATGGCTAGGATAATATGCTATGGTTAGGATAATATGCCCCCTGCTGGGCTGCCATCTTATCGTGGTGGAGGGGTTTGGGTGTCCCAATGATCCTAGGAGCTCAGTTGTCTGGGGCTTTATGCCCCTGGTCGGGCCACCAGTGGCAAACAGCTCCTAGGTGCCTAGGTGAGGGACCAGACAAAGTGTAGCCAAGACCCCTTATGATGACTGATATAAATGGTCCTGAGTTTCCCTTGCCTGGATGCGGGTCACTGGGGCCCCCCTCCTGGAGCCAGGCCTGTCGCCAGGGCACGATGGCAAGTGCCTGGTGGCCAGGCCTGTGCCCATGGATTCCGGCCGGGCACAGCTTGAAGAGGCAACGTGGGATGGGGAAGGAGCCTGAGCTGGTGTGGGAGGTTGAGAAGTTCCGATTAGATATAGTCGGCCTCACCTCGACGCATAGCAAGGGCTCTGGAACCAGCCTCCTCCAGAGGGGTTGGACTCTCTTCCACTCTGGAGTTGCCAATGGCAAGAGGAGACGGGCAGGGGTGGAGATTCTTGTCGCCCCCCCGGCTCAGTGTCGGTACGTTGGAGTTTACCCCAGTGAATGAGAGGGTAGCCTTCCTTCGCCTTCAGGTGGGGGGACGGATCCTGACTGTTGTTTGTGCCTACGGCCCAAACAGCAGTTCAGCATATCCACCTGTTTTGGAGTCCTTAGAGGGAGTACTAGAGAGTGCTCCTGCTGGGGGTTCCCTCATCCTCCTGGGTGACTTCAATGTTGGCAGCGACAGTGAAACCTGGAGGGGCGTGATTGGGAAAAATGGCCCCCCTGATCTGAACCCAAGCGGTGTTCTGTTGTTGGACTTCTGTGCTCGTCACAGATTGTCCATAGCGAACACCATGTTCATGCATAAGGGTGTCCATATGTGCACTTGGCACCAGGACACCTTAGACCGCAGTCCGATGATCGACTTTGTAGTCGTGTCATCGGATTTGCGGATTTTTTGAGAGGGTCTGCCGGGAACGCCTGGCAGAGTCTCCTGTCAGAAGAAACTTGAACTCCCATTTCCGGGAGAGCTTCGACCATGTCCCAGGGGAGGTGGGGGCCATTGAGTCTTAGAAGAAGAAAGTGCAGCTGGTGGTCACCGAGGCAAAGTCCCGGGCGTGAGAAGAGTTCGGCGAGGCCATGGAGAACAACGTACGGGTGGCTTTGAAAATGTTCTGGACTGGGGGTGGATAAGATCCGCCCGGAGTTCCTTAAGGCACTGGATGTTGTAGGGCTGTCGTGGTTGACACGACTCTGCAACGTCATGTGGACATCGGGGGCAGTACCAGTGGACTGGCAGACCGGGCTGGTGGTCCCTCTTTTTAAGAAGGGGGACCGGAGGGTGTGTTCCAACTACAGGGGGATCACACCCCTCTGCCTCCCTGATAAGGTCTATTCAGAGGTACTGGAGAGGAGGGTCCGCCGGATAGTTGAACCGCGTTGAAAAGAGCCAGATGAGGTGGCTCAGACATATAGTCAGGACGCCTCCCGGACGCCTCCCTGGTGAGGTGTTCCGGGCACGTTCCTCCGGTAGGAGGCCGCCGGGTAGACCCAGAAGCCTCCCTGGAAGAGCTGGACAAGTAGCTGGGGAGAAGGAAGTCTGGGCTTCCCTGCTTAGGCTGCTGCCCCCGCGACCTGACCCCGGATACGTGGTAGAAGATAGATGGATCGATGGATGCCTAGGATAATATGCTATGGCTAGGAAAATATGCTATGGCTAGGAAAATATGCTATGGCTAGGATAATGTGCTGTGGCTAGGATAATGTGCTGTGGCTAGGATAATATGCCACGTAACACGGCTCCACTGTGGGTGCAGTTTGGTTTTATCCTAACCATAAAGCAGAGCCCAGTAACCTGGAAGAAGACATCCGGATGATTTGCCGTAAAAAAGCACCAGTCAAAAGAGCAAACGCAACAAATGTGAAGCAGCGTCTCCAGACCACCATCCACAGCAACACGCCCACTAGTTCTGATGGTCAACAAGTCAGTAAGTTGATCTGATTCATTCAGGCGGACAGGACAGGATGAGTGTTATTAAAGATCATTATGCTGATAGTAGAATATAAAAAAGAACAAAAATAGACAATATAATCCTCAATCACTATTATTTTTCTGACAATTAATCGTCTCCAGAAATTCTTGATCGTGACAGCCCTAGTCATGCTTAAAGCTTTAAACAACAAATTACATATAAGAGAACTAAATGGTTGATGACTTCATGTTTCTGACAGCTTTACCCATTCTGATTGAGGATAACACGTTTGCCTTCTAAACGTAAAACAAATAAATATCCTAATACTCAAGGACACGTCCCTGGACTGACCTTTGACCGTCAACCTCCACATAATCGTTGGGGCAGCCATCACTGTAATTTCCCAAGAGGAACTTGTTGAACTGAACCTTCACAAACTGATCCTTTGTGGTCTGGAAATACAAACAATGACAGGATGGCGTTGATCATAACATTATAATAATAGAACTAAGACGACCATCACAACAGAGTTGCAAACATGGCGGTTCGTGTGGTGCTTATGACTCCAAAAGTTCTAAAGATGGTCTAGTCTTCATGTTGGAAGCTCCTTCCTCATCAAACCTCAACTACAACACGGTGATTCACCTGGATTTTCCACACACAGGACGTTTGTGGAGGATAGTTGGCAGGATAGAAGGGCGAGGAAAAGAAGCCTTGGTCTCCACTGAGACTACCTCCACAGCCTGGACAAGGGGACAGCGTGTGTTAGAGAACAGACTCGGGATTGAAGTGAGCGTGAGCCAGGTCAAACATGTCCTGCCGTCCCGTACTCGCTGTGCTCAGTGGGATCTGTGAGTAGTTGGCTATGAAGCCAGGAAAGTTCTTCTCCTCATCGGTGAGCAGAGTCAACAACATGACGTTTCCAGAGGACAGGAAGGACAGGGAGCCATGAGGGAACCCACACTGTCTGAGGAAGGCACAAACAAGGTCATCATCCCTTCTTCAGCCCCCATGACACACACACACACACACACACACACACACACACTTAACAATTAATCAATACTAGGGCTGCAGCAATTGATTATTTCAGTAATCGAGTATTCTTTTGATTATTCTGGCAAGTAATCAGATAAGAAATATACGGCGCACACTAGGATTTTTTTTTTTGTTTTTACATCGCTCTAACTTTATTGAAAAGCATTAGATACGGATATTTACTTGGATATTAATTAAACTGACTGCTTTTAACTAACTGAAGTTCAGGCTTTAACAAACTCACTATGGCACTTTATTTTCCGTGGATGATTATTATAATATATTTATCTTTAGCAAAAACTTAGCTGAGTTGGGGAAACGTGCTAGCTAGCAGATTAGCCGCCGCATTGATTAAAGTTGTGACTCAGCCTTTCCACAGAGCTGTAAACAAAGTGTGTTAGCTAGCAGACTTCGCTCCATCATGGATCACACTGATTTTAATTGTTGCTAATTATCGTTAGCTTAGCTTGCTGTTTCTGCTCCGCTCTGCGGACTTTTAGCAGAGACCGGATGTTTCCTTTGGAGGTGCTGCAGCAGCGTTGTGCTATTATGCTAAGCTAACTGCATCTTCCAGCAGACACGTTGCTCTACCGTTTCTTTTCTTTTTAATGTTAAATTCCTTGCGATCCACCCTTGCATCAATCAGTGACGTATTAGCAGCTGAAGCAGCGACAGAAATGAACACTGAAACACAGTGGGAAGCGTAGTGGACCGAATTTAAACGAAGTTTTGACACAAATAATTTTTATCGAAGCTTTTTAGTCATCGAATTACTCAGATTAAAGGAGATGCTCTTTGCACATCCCCCCCAGCACTGATGTGATTGTCCCGTACAGAATCTAGTACCAGAACCACTTCTCTACCCAGTGTTTTCGAAAAAGAGTGGCTCTGTACAGCTATAAATCTGATCCTCCATAGCTCCCAGAGTTAGATCAACACAGCCCAGTCCATTCCTGCCCGCTTTGACCCGGCGGCCACTGAGCCTGACCCGGAAGCTAGAACAGAACACAGATGTGTGCCTCACTCTGTCAGGACTCTGTGCTCTATGGGAGCCAGAGAGTCGTAGATCCTGATGAAGTCCTGATCACAGTCTTCATCCAGGATGAGTGTGTGGAAGTCCAGGTGGATTCGGTGGCCCGGGTCCGCCCGCAGTGTCCACTGCAGATACACATTGGGTGGATAGGAAAAATGTGGAAAGCCTGGAGACCGGACCTCCCCCTTTTCTCTCACGTGGATATTAAAGGTTTTCTTCACTGCAAAACGGGAATAACAAAAATGCAGAGTGGGGTCAGGAATAAAAGCAAAGTTCCGTCTGTTCCAGAGGTGGGCAAACTGAGGCCCAGGGGCCACATGTGGCCCGATTAACTACTTAATCCAGCCTGTAGAGCCTTCACAATCATCTCTCCAAAAGCCAAATGAAGAGGGTTGTCAGCTTGATTGGTTAGAAAAAGGTTCAGAGGTTCACATGTGAAATCCCATGTGTCTCTTTCACGCTCAGTTTCGGTTTGTATGTGGAATTCCAAAAATCCGGTGAGCCGAGTTCAGCGAAGAAGAGCCAGCACATTCCGGAATATCTAAGTACCGATCTGAAAGAAGAGTTTATGGTTCTCACCAAATAAAGAGCTCCTGGTGGTGCGGGGGTCTACAGCTGTCAACACAAAGAAGAAAGCCTCAGCAAGTGGACACAGTAACAAGCAGGAAGCAGCAAGGTCACAGCAAGGTCACCACCGCCGCAGCAGCAGCGTGGTCATGAGGGGGAGTCGGACCTTGGGCCATGACACTGCTGACGCTCAGCCCATCACCGGCTCTCTGCTGTAGTCGTCCCTGTCGGCCGTCCGGGCCTCCAAGCAGCTGCTGCAGGGACTCCACAGCCTGGTCCAGAGAAGCCTGCTGGGAGACGTGGACCTCAAACTGGGACTGGTAATATGCCACCGTACTGTCGGCGCTGTTCCCCTCACTGCAAAGGCAGAGGAGCAGAGGTGAAGTGTGGTCATTCACAACGGTGGCTGGCTGAGCTGCTCTTGATGGGGGGTCGGGGGGTACCTGAAAGACTGAACTGTGCAGCCTGAAAAGGACTTGGCCAGCACAGAGTTCCTTGAGTACATTGTTTTCAGCTGAAAGACAAACAGGTGAGGTTGTAGAGGTGGCAGAGAAACACGCCACCTACAGGTGATGGACACGAGCAGCCTTCAGCTCTCACCTGCTGACAGACCAGAGAAGCCAGCTGATCAAACTGGGGGCTGCTGGGATCTTCATAGGACTTTAGGAAAGGCTTATTACTGATGCCCATGGAGCCGATATAAAGCTTCTTCACTCGGACATCAGTGCGTGCTGAAGACGGAGGACGAGATCAACAGCAAGGGAAGGAAAATGCAGAGTGAAGAGTCATCACATGATGAAGTCACAAGATTACCATGATGAAGTTAACTACAGCGGTCCTTGGGGGGTCCACGCAGCTCTAAATTTACTCTAAATGGATTCTGGTGAAGATCGGTTTAGCAAAGAGGTGAGCAAACCGAGGCCCAGGGGCCACATGTGGCCCGGTGAACTGTCTAATACGGCCCGCAGAGCCTTCACAATCATTCCTCCAGCTTGATTGGTCAGAAAAAGGTTCAGAGCCCCCCTTCAGCTAGCATGCTAACATGTCCTCTCAAGAAGGTGGGGCCAAACATCATTTGGAGCTTCATCATCCGTCTCTAGTTGGACCAGTTTACAGGCTCTTCAACATATTTTCTCAGTCAATAGTCCATCAAGCAGGATTGTTAGCTAACCTCTGATCCTCATTTGGGGGATTAGCTTCCTGCACCACCTGGCCGGCCCCTTCATCAAGATCTACAACCCAATGTGGCCCTTCAGGCTAAAGAATTGCCCACGCCTGGCTTAGTGACTCGTCTCATGACAGGATAGAGGAAAACTCTGGTCACAACTGTCCATAACAGCTCAGAGAAACTGTGGTGAACCCACCTGCTCCCACACACACCACAACAAAGCGTTCCCACCAATCAGAGGGTAGCAGGGGGGTTCTGGTCGAGTGGGCGGGCCATACGGCTATTACAATTATTGTCACAACAGTGATACAGCCTTTACAGTCATGTGACATCTGGAGTTTATCTGTCTGGTTTTCATGAAATTCACAGGAAAGGCCAGTTGGCCAATTTTGGTGATATTGCAGATTCCGGTGAGACTTTGACCTTTGATCTTCCAAAGATCAAAGGCCAAGGGGCTTTGATCATACAGTAACGTACTGTTACCGTTAAAGTGCCAGACTAGTAATCCCGTCATCAGGGCCACAGCAACGGCCAGGAGCAGCAGTCCAAGCCCGATCCACAGCTTCTTCCGACGGTCCGACATCTTCTCCAGGGTCTTGGTGTCTGTTGTTGGCAGGAACTGGAGGGTGGTGTCCCACTCCTCCATCTGCAGAGGGATGGAGAGAACCAAGAGGTCAGCAGCAGGAACCTCAACCTCTTTAAGGAGCCCGGAAAGGTGTGGAGTGTGTCGGTGAGTGGGAATGTGCACAGAAAAGGGATGAAGGTGTGTGCAGCTCCATCACTTTCAGAACCGGTCTGATTCAGGCAGGGTTGGGTGCAGGACTGGAATGCTTCTGTCAGCTTGGTGCGTCTTGCTGGGACACACCCTGCTGCAGGAAAGATAACGTTGGAATGACACAGACACACATTTCTGGACATTCCACATAGAATCGCTCCAGAAGAAGCGCTGTCTACGACGGGCGCATAGCTTTCTCAAGGACTCCTCTCATCCTTTCCATTCACCGTTCCAGCTCCTCCCCTCCAAGAGGCGTCACAGGAGACTTAGGACCAGAACCAGCAGGATTAGGAACAGCTTTTTCCCTACAGCTGGCTCCTTACTGAACTCTGTCCCCTGCTGAACTTCCTCTGTCCAGTCCTAACCCTAACCGGTACATATTGTCCATACTCATCCTTCCTCCTGTACATATTTTAGTTACACTCTTCTTAATTCCCATCTGTATATCCGTATAGCCCAACTGTATATTAGAATAGTCCTCTGTATAGAGTTCATAATACGTTTGTAAATTCTGTATACTGATGCTAACTGAACTCACTTACTTATATATAACTGAACTTGCTGTTTTTTTGCACCGCTGAATAGATGCTAAATTATATTGCGTTACTCTGTATTCATACATGTATAATAACAATAAATCAACAACAATAACAATATAATCGAATCGTTCTTTCTTTCTTTTCAATGGCGGAGAACATCCTGATACTGGAGTTTTCCCGCCATCTGCTGGACGGGAAAAACACCGATTTACTGTAAGCTAATTTAAATACTACCGCACAGAAAACCCCAGAATAAAGTCCGGAACTAGTTCAATCTGCGTTGGTAACAATTTCCGGTTCCAAGTTCTCCTGGGTGGTTTCCGTGCGACTCTCAGGTGAAACCGCTGGGCGGTGACGTCACCACTCACCTGTCCGCCGACTCCACGGCGGATCTTGTGTCCCGAGTCCGGCGCGTCCATGTTGGCTCACGAGCCGCGTGCCTCGCGGTCTCGCTCTCTCTCTCAGTGTTCACCGCAAGCTTCCCCGCGAGCTGTCTCGCGCGGTGGCGCCATTAACGCCGCGCTGACATGGCGACGACAGGTGAGCCGGGCAGCGACAGGTGTCTGCCTCGTCAGAGGCAGGAAAGGGAAGCGAATCTTTGAGAGAAAGCTAAAACTCTTAGTTCCAGGCTGGGCCACAGTGGGTCAAAGAACCGAAACAGGTGTGTGAGTCCAAAACCAAAAAAAGGAGGTGAACAACAGCGCGAGGAAAGTGACGACACGACAGCACACAAATAAAAATCAAATAAAGACAGAGAGAGAGAGAGAGAGAGAGAGAGAGAGAGAGAGAGAGAGAGAGAGAGAGAGAGACACACCTGATCTCCCATGATTCACCGCGCAGTCACGCATGTCGGAATAACAGCAGGCCTGTAAAAGTCATACTATCGCGTTTCATTTCTTGTACAAGTATGTTTATAAAAAAAAGTCAGAATACAAGTTAATTTAAAATGAATTTGTCCCAGGATTCAATTAAACACACAGGTTGAATGAAAATATTAATTTAAGAACAATACGACAATTCATTAGTCGTACTGTTTACCAGCAGATTAACCAGATTTTAAATAGTTAAATAGTGAAATTAAATATTGTGGAATGTGTGTGTGTGTGTGTGTGTGTGTGTGTGTGTGTGTGTTAAGGTCAGTTCTGCAAGTAAAACCGCTGTTCTGCCTCTCTGGGTCTGCCTGATACTAAAATGCTGCCATGGTTAAAGGCATTATTCCTAACGATATGCAAGCTGCCTTGAAGTAAATAAAATCCTTGACTTTTCTGTGTGTGAAACATCCAAAAGCCCGGCATGAACTAATAATATTCACCCACTCCTAAATGTATATGCTACCTTAAACCACATTTACGGTGCAGTCATACTGCTTATACTTAAATGTATCATTACTATTGTATCATTCTTCAAACATAACCAGAAATCTGAAAAGTAATTTGTTTTCTAAAGTCAAAAAGCGGTTAATAGCTGTTCATATATTTAATATAGATATATTTAAGCCTTTAAGTAATCCGTCCCTGTCTTTGCGTTGTAGTCCGGTATTTGGCCACTAGGCGTCACTGTTTTATCACTTGCACTATTTGGGTTCCGGCTGAGCGGGATCAGCTCACAGCTCATCACTGTGGGGACCAAAAGGAAGGAAACCTTTTCTGTTTTTGTTGTCTTTATTAGTGGAATGGAATATACACCTCTGTGCTTTATTGCTGCTTTCTCCTCATGTCTCCAGCCACCGCACACATAGTGAGGGTTGAGCATCCCTGTCTGTTCACACATCAGTTCACTGGACTGCTTCAAATCAGCTCAACATGTGCCGCTTATCTCCTAAGCATGAGACCAAAGCATGAAGGCATGCTGGTCCGCTCCTTGGTGTGTTGACAACACTTGCAACAAAAAACAAAAAGAGCCACCTATTTCAAGCAAAATAAAGCAATTAAATAATATAAGAGCAACTTAATAATGTCAAAGCAACAAAAAATGTTTGGTCACATTAAGTGGATATCTGAAATGTTTTTAAACGACTGGTCCAAATTACACAATGACACAACAAAAACACAGGTTTCATGTTAAGTTGCTCTTGAAATATCTGAGGCCGTGATGAGGATAAATAAAATCAGTCATCTTATTCCTGACTGCAATAAACAATAACATCTGAACAGCGTTAACGTACAGTAAATGCTACATTAGCCCCAACAAAATTCTCAAGAATAACATAAAAGTAAACATTCCACAATAAGAATGATGTCATGCAAAGATCACTGATCTTGATTAAGATTATTGATCATTCACTGCATCGGTGAATTCTCTTAAATACAAAGGAGATGACCCCAGATAGCTACACCGGTTACCTGATTTTAACGGATTTTGACCTGTAACTCAACTCATCTTCAGCCAAGACCAGAACCGAGAAACATGTAAGGTAGATTATCACAGAGACAAAAACCAAAAGCACAAAACAACAAGCACCATAGTTGCTCATGTCTGCAGTTAAAAGGGAAAACAAAAATAACAATAATGATAATAAAATATCGTAAGACAGCAGAAAAGCAGCTCCTCAGTCCAGTGAATAAAAATCTGTTCAGCCGTCTCTCGTTACTCTGCAGGAGAAAACAGATAAAATACCTATAACGGTATCCATGCATATTTGTGACTTCTTCTTTTACACACACACACACACACACACACACACACACACACACACACACAAACACTTGCACGCACTCATCTTTGTACTTCTAATTTTGTGAGGACTTTCCTAGGCAGTAAGTCTTGCCCAGCACCTTACCCAAACCCAAACCCTCCCAACTTCCCTGCTGACCTTTGACCCTGACCCTGACCTAAACCCAATTTTAACCCCAACCTTAAAACCAAGCGTTAACCCTCCAACAGGCCTTTGAAGTTGTGAGGACCAGCTAAAATGTCCTCACTTTACTAGTAGAATGAGTATTTTGATACTCAGTATGTAGAAAGTACAAGAACAGACACACACACACACACACACACACACTTTGCATTCTGGCTAGGAACATGCCTGAATGATTTCAGATTTGAAACATATTTCTATACTCATGTTTTCTTTTCAATAATCTAATTTTTGGTGGCGCAAACACTTGTTTTGAAAATAAGGAGAACGAGGAGAAGAAATGAATGACGTAAAAAACAGGAGTTATCATGCAAAAGAACAGATGAGATATTTCCCCCCTTGTGTTGTTGTTGTTTTTTTCCTTTACTGATATGTTAATTCCTATGTCAGTAGTGCTACTTCTGTACGAGGCTCATGCACGCCAATCAGAAATCCAACAACTCTCATCTAGTTTCTTTTTTTTTTTTTTTTTTTTTTGAGGGGTTTGGAAGATGCAGGTGAAAGTTTATGATACAAAATATGTTACATTGTGTACGTCTGCCTGTTTCTCGCTCACTTCCTGCTGAAACGCGCTGCCAAATACCCAGTGGCTTCATGTGCATCTCTGCTGTTGCTTTTCTTCTTCTTTGTTATCCTCAATTCTGCATCATGAACCTGTTTAAAGGTGCAGAGGTGCTCATCATGGTCAGGTAGTTGATGTTGCATCGTGTTTGCTTTAAACAGGCCGGTGCATGTTATCTGGACACGTGATCACGCTGAGTTTTTGGTGCTGCGTTCACCTTTTCCCGCCTTTCGGCTGCAGAATGAGGTTCTGTCTCTCAAACTATCACAAAAACATTGAATTTCTTAGTTGCTTTACAATAAATTCCCTGCAATAATTGCTGTAATTCATAACACAGGTATTATTATCACTATTGTTACCATGTTGGTTTGAGGATGCTATTTTCCTGCTCGTGGTAATGTTGCATATTTTTGAAAAGTAAAAGGCTTTCGCTCCTCACCAGTATCACACTTCGGAGCTACAGTCAGATCAGGCGCATCCACAACCCAGACATCTCCACAAAACCATAAAAAAAAAAAAAAAAACTTTGACAGCAGCTCAGTTCGTGTCCGTGTCTTTAAAGTTAGCTTCCTATGGTTGTGTGAAGGGTCTTCGGGCTAGCGTAGGCATAAGATCTGGATAATGTTCGGACATTTTTAACGTCTTTCCATCTCAAATCAACCAGAAATCTTGGTTTCAGTGGTCCGTTCCTCCGCACACAGTGCTGAACTCAGCGCCAGTTTGTCCGTTGTTCTCCGGCTAAAACATCTGGACCCGTAGCAGCTGAAGCTGCTCCTGGTGAAAGCCTGAATGTTCCTTAAAGCGACTTCCAACAACAGTCTGGTCCAAAAATGGTAGCGACGTGTCTGAATCCAACACCGGCAACGACCCCTCTCTGAACATCTGATCTCCACAGCCCCATCAGATAATTAGCTTATTGATTCAGTGGTTTTGAATATTCTATCGCATATACGGGCGTAAGCATGTTTCCCACCATCAGGCCATACTCCCTCCTCCCAAAGTTTGTGAAAAACAGATCCAAAGCTGTGAAATGGTGCAGGGAGGGAGGACAAAAGCACGGAGATGTAGTTCTGGAACCTCCAGGAAGTCTTTGGGGACGTCTCGTGTTTTTGCCAGCTGCAGTTGCCTCCTCGGTCTCTGATTTGGTTCTTTTCACAGAGTTCAGAACAGCAGAAAACAGAGAAGAAAAGAAAGAATCCAGCCAGACAGGAAGAATCAGCTAACCAGAGGTTATAAGGAGGAGATTTTGACATTGTCCTGGGTGTAGGTGGTGGCCCGGGTGTTGCGGAGGATGCCGGGTATGGGAGCAGGCGATGGGGGGAGGCTCTCGTCAGGCGTGTTGGCGGGTGGGGTGGGGATGCTGATGATGGCGGCGGTGAAATCCTGCTCGCCACAGTTCAGCTTCAGGTTTCCTGTCTGGGCGTTCAGACTGGAGCGACTGAGGACACACAAACACAAACACCATGTTCAGTTCCAGCAGGAAGGTGTACAAACTGACCAACGGTCAACAATCACTCTCCACAGGAACACTCGTTTTCACCTTTAAAGAATTTTAATGGTATATATTGTAGATACGGCTAAGGCAGAGGTGGGCAAACTGAGGCCCGGGGGCCGCATGTGGCCCGATGAACTCTTTAATCCGGCCCGCAGAGCCTTCACAATCATTTCCCCAAAAGCCAAATGAAGAGGGTTGTCAGCTTGACTGGTTAGAAGAAGGTTCAGACCCCCCCGTCAGCTAGCATGCTAACATGTCCTCTCAAGAAGGTGGGGCCAAACATCATCTGGAGCTTCATCATCCACCTCTAGTTGCACCAGTTTACAGGCTCTTCAACATGTTTTCTCAGTCAATAGTCCCTCAAGCAGGATTTTTAGCTGACAGCCGATCCTCATTGGGGGGTTAGTCCTGAGCTCTTCAGCAGCGCATCATCCCAACCATTACCGACCTTCACTGGTACCAGCTCCTGCACCAGAAAAGCCTACAGATGCCTCCGTGCTCTCTGCTCCTCTGATATGGGCCTCAGAATGTGTGGAGGCAGAGCTTTCAGTGTGACTGCCCTACACCTCTGGAATCTACCTGCAAACATCTGGCCCCCACCGTTGTTCCTTCTCCCCTTGAGCATTCCACGTGTCAGAGCTATGGAGGAATAGTGCTCATTCTTTACCCTTGAGGTTGAATGGAGGTGGTTTTGATGTGCAGGGTGTCCAGCTCCTGAACGCTGCCCCGACTGACGGAGATGGTGGAGTTAGCCAGGCGCATGGCGGCTCTCCTCCTCGCCCGGCGGGGGCAGCAGCCTGTCGAGTTGTTCTGCGCCCCCTGCTGGCTGGACAGGGAGGTGCTACGGCTGGTCCGGTAGCCCACCGACTCGGTCATGCACAGCTCACTGTAGGTGATCTCGCTGGTGAACTCGTGGTTCTGTGAGGAAAAAGAGGACGGACGTGAGTATTCGCCTTGTTTTTCAAGCCTTGAAGTTAGAAATATGACAGATGTGCATAAATCAAGACTAAATTACATGACGTTTATCGGGGCAGTGTTAAAATAAAGATATTTTTAACTCCACTTTCCTCTCAAGATGAAAGCATCTGTGTCAAAAATAACACCATTACCGTCGTCTTCTCCAGACAGTGCAGGAGGTGGTTGTGTTGATGCTCAAATGCTGATCGGTTCTTCACACACAGGGCTGTGCTGTCACTGTCCCGGTCCTGAGGAGACACAAACGTTCAGAAACCATATTAAGAAATTAGCATTTCTGTCCAATTGCAAACGTGAAAGGCTGTGGTTTGTAAAACGTGGAACTCTCGCGTTACGTATTTGTCCATCAGTGCTCCTAGATAAGGTTCTTTATCCACAGCAGACCCAGATGTGCTGTAATTCCGTCCGATATGCAGCAGGGGGCGCTCTGCCTAAAGGATTCACACCTCTTCTGCATGGCTGAGAGCTCCTTATCCCACAATTCATTTTGGGGAATCACAAATGTTCAACTTTGATCCCTTCTTACCTAATATGCTTTTCAAACATCAAACATCTCTGTTAGCATGTTAGCATGTTCAGTTGTGACCTAAATTTGCCTGATGTTTATCACTTCTAGAACGCTGTTGCGACAGTTTTGGTGTGAGTTGCAGATTTGGAGCAGCGTTTGTCCTCTCTTGTGTGGTGGAAACAGATGGCACCGAAAAATAAAAAAATAAAAACACTCTCTGCAACCAGAGAAGGTAGAATTCTCTCAATCAAACATGCTTAAATAGCACCGTCAAAGAGAGAATAAGGACAAGTTTAGGCCACAAAGGTGTCTGGACCCAGCGCTGGAAGGCTGCGATCCAGCCGGGTTTTCTGTCCTACCAGGCAGAGAACGGATCTGGATCCCACTTTTCTTGGTGAAAGTAGCTTTTGCCTGGTAGGACAGAAAACCCGGCTGGATTTCAGCCCTCAGGACTGGGTGGTATGGGAGGGAGGGAGGGAGGGACTGGGAGGGTATACACCAATGAAAACATCCACCTCTAAACAAAGAAATTAAAAGTTTTGTTCACACCCACTTCAACTGAAAGTCATGTGACAGAATAATCTTAACTCTTTTAATCTGATCACCTTCATCTTTTGTGTTCACAGTAATCTCCACTCTGTCTTCTTCTTTGTTTCTTCTGTTCTGGCTAATCTCCCGGAATGGAAGAAAAAAAAAATCATCCTCTTATTTTTTTCTTCTCCAGCTTCCTCAGCTCTACCCGCCCTCACCCTCGTTATTCCTTCCTTAAATCCAACCATCATTCCTCAGAGGGATGCAAACATCCAACCATGAATATGTCCTGGTCAACACACACCCCACTCATCTTCACACTTCACCTTTGGCTCGTCATGTCGATGTTTGTTCTGTTCTGCTCCGTATGTTTCAGTGTGTGTGTGTGTGTGTGTGTGTGTGTCTCACCCCAAGCGATCGGTCCTCTTTATACTGCAGGAAGGCGTTAGCGGAACCTTTCTTTGCCATGCGGATTCGAGCCAAACGCACTTTCTGTCAAGGAGAAAAAGCGAAAGGCAGCAGGATCAGAAGACGCTGACAAGCACCTGTACCGAGAGCAGAGCAAAGGTCACCTGACCGACAGGTGAGCTCCACTGTGGGAATTTGCCCGTTTGAACTTTAAATATTTGTGAGGTTTGAGCTCCAGGGCCACGCCACACCACAGAAGAAGAACAGATACAGCTCACTGCTGAGCTCGTCTCCAAGACGTCAGATTGAATAAAACGTTGAGGACAAACCTGCTGCGCTCGCATCTTGTCCGCTCTCTGGTTTTGGTGGTAGATGCGGCTGAAATTGGAGACGATGACGGGAACTGGCAGGGCAATCACCAGCACGCCACTGAGGGAGCAGATGGAGCCGAAGATCTTCCCAGCAATGGTGTTGGGGACCATGTCTCCATACCTGCAGGATGAAGACGCACGGTGAGTCTGCAGAAAAACCCTTTTAAACCTGCAGCTCCACAGCCTTCAGCTATTCTTAGACCGTCCCAGGACATCCCTGGCACTGATGCGATAATCCAGGAGCACGGTCTGCTTCTGAGTGGAGCAGCTTCCGTTTTTCAGGAGCCCTCACCAGGGAGGAGAGGGAGACCTCCTCTCCTCAAATGTCTCAAACTAGCCCCCCAAATTCATCGGTTAAATCATTTTTGAAAAGCTGGTAAACTGGTCCAACTAGAGATGGATGATGAAGCTCCAGATGATGTTTGGCCCCACCTTCTTGAGAGGACATGTTAGCATGCTAGCTGAAGGCGGGGTCTGGACCTTTTTCTAACCAATCAAGCTGACAACCCTCTTAATCTGGTTTTTGGAGGAATGATTGTGAAGGCTCTGCGGGCCGGATTAAATAGTTCATCGGGCCACACGTGGCCCCCGGGCCTCAGTTTGCCCACCTCTGATTTAAAGATAAACATGAACAATCTGCTGGGCAGGTTCAGGGTAGATCATCACGAGTCCTTCAGGGTTTGAGGACTGAATCTGGATGTGCAGATTTATTTACAGCCAGTCCCGGACTCACCGTCAGCGCCTCTGGGAAACAAAGACACCTTTTTGTCCCACCGGGTGAGTGTGCTAAAGGAAGCAGATGTAGGAGTTCAACATCTTTTCTTTTCTGGTTTCATCACATTGTTAGTGCAGTAACACTAAATTTGATGATCTGAGTCTGAATTAAGAGGAATTTTATGGCGGTGGAGGCTTTTAATGACGCCATATTTGGTTTGGTTGAACTAACTTTTGCATGCACCACTTCTCCCCTGAGCAGTTATAAAGTCTTAATCTCCACATATGCAAATCTTTGGGTCCGTGCAGTCAATCAGATATGCAGGTAATGAAGTGCAGCTTTTGGCTCATGTACCTGCTGCAGCAGATTATGTTTTAGTCCTTGGGCGAATAAGAGCACGACCTCAGCGGCAGCGTTAATACTCATATCTCACAGCGCCTTTTTTTTTCACGGTGAAGTTAATTTCAAAGTTGTGCCGTGTTGCTCTGTGGAAATGTGCTTTGTCCTGAAAGGATGAAAAAGAATTCATCGTTCCAAGTATGAAAAGAGGTCTGGAGGTCCTCGGCTGTGCCTGGCAAACCTTCTGCTCTGCAATTTAAAAGTGGGTTTTTATATTAGGCCTATTTTTAGACTCAAATTTCACATGAATGACAAGCGTGCACAGTGTTAGTGTGTGTGTGTGTGTGTGTGTGTGTGTAAGGACTACACACACGCATCGGTAATGTTGAGATCTGAGTGTGTTAGAGATCATGTGACTGATGGCAAACCGCCGAAACAGCAGGAGCAGGGCAAAGGTCAGCGTCCCTCCACCTCTCCCCTGTGTCCCTGAAGTTTCTTGTCAGTCAATAAAAAGCGTGACTCAGAGGAGAGAGGAGGATGTTTAAAAAGGCTGATGATGGGCGAGGAAGAGGAGAGGTAAGAGACGCAGAACACAGAAAGGTCGAGGAGAAAAAAGGGTCCACATCCAGCTGCGTCTGGACAAGAGGACGGGTTGCAGAGGGGCCAGAAGCACCGTTTTAAAAAAATGTATCTGTGTGTGTCTTTGGAGCTTTCTTATTATCATTAATATTTACACCAGAACCCCCCAACAAGACCCTGAATAAACTCTTTCCAAAGCACCTCTTTAGAAAGTCATATTAATTTTCACATTCAAACATTCAAACACGACATTAAAATGGATTGTTTGGACTTCCACGTTCTGCTTTATCACCGCCCTCGTTTAAACTATGACGGAAACTGTGCCAGTTGTAATAGTCTAAGTTAGAGGTGGGCAAACTGAGGCCCGGGGGCCACATGTGGCCCGATTAACTCTGTAATCCGGCCCGCAGAGCCTTCACAATCATTTCCCCAAAAGCCAAATGAAGAGGGTTGTCAGCTTGATTGGTTAGAAAAAGGTTCAGACCCCCCCTTCAGCTAGCATGCTAACATGTCCTCTCAAGAAGGTGGGGCCAAACATCATTTGGAGCTTCATCATCCATCTCTAGTTGGACCAGTTTACAGGCTTTTCAAACTATTTTCTCAGTCAATAGTCCATCAAGCAGGATTTTTAGCTAACCTCTGATCCTCATTGGGGGTTAGCTTCCTGCACCACCTGAGCAGCCCCTTCATCAAGATCTACAACCCAGCGTGGCCCTTCAGGCTACATAACTGCCCACCCCTGGTCTAAGTCCAAGAAGTCAAAAAAAAAGAAATGGACAACAGAAGAGCTGAGGTTAGAAGGTAGGCTTTAACACCCCCCACCCCAAACCTTCCCTTCCTGGTTCAGACGGAAGCAGATGTAGTTTGGGTGATGAATGCTGAACATTCCCTGCAGGCTTGAACCTCGCTCAGCCGGCAAACCAAGATTTCCTGCAACAGTCTGTGAAATGCACCTTTAAAATCATCGCCCATGGAGCAGACTCGTGGGAAAAAAACAGCATGAGTCAACAAAAACGGCCTTAGTACTGTTGCCAAGCCTCTGAGCAAGGCAGCGGGCCTGCAGAAAGCTGCAGTCACACGTCATAATAAATAAAGATTTCGCAAAAAAAAAAAAAAAAAGGAAAGTCTCGGGAGGGTCAGGTCAGGCTGCCTGTTCCAAGCCGCTCTCGCAATAATCTAAATATTTCATGGTGTGGATTATGTCATCCTGCACCGTTCACATTCAGAGAGACAGACTGAGAGAGAGAGAGGTAGAGGGGTAGAGGGAGATAAAGAAGGTAGACCTGATGGCTGACAAAAACCAGAGGAGCAGGCAACTGTGGAGCAGTGGAATCCATATCCATTAGTGTCCATTCAGCCAATCAAAAACACAGACTGATCCCTATCTGCCACCTGTAATATGCTGCCAGCCAATCACAATCTAATACAGGAAGAGACAGCCAATCGTAATTGGTTTACAGAGGAGAGCTGGAAGGACAATTACGCTGTTGGTGGAGGAGGTGAGGGAGGAGGAGGAGAAGAAGGAGGGTGAGCGAGAGGAGACGGGAAGAAAAAAGAAAGAAAAAGCCATTAAAGGACTCACGGGAGGCCATATTTGATCAGCTCTGAAGTCGAGATGAAAGTTGCACATTTTTAAAGGTTAAAGTGAGCCTCAGCTGATAAGGACGGTGAGTGATGGTGTCAGACGTGGTTGGGGATGAGAGAAGGAAACATCATTTTAAAAATGTCTCCTGACGTCTGGAAGGTTACTTCTTCTTCTTCTGTAAGATCATGTAAATTTCAATCTAACAAATGTTTTCTGTTAGTGTCGTTCAGCCACCAGACGTGTTGGCAGCAGAGCCCCTCCCCCTCCCACCTTTCTGCATGTTTAAACACAGAAATTCAGCCAGGCCTGAAGATGTCTGGACGTTAGTATCTCTGGATGTTTGACGGCTGTCGAGTTAGTGAAACAAGTCCAACATCCTCAAGAACCCTGATGAAAGATGAGGCACACACACACACACACACAGAGACACACACACAGAGACACACACACACACAGACACACACACACATCTTTGTACTTTAATATTACACTAATCACCGCAACCTACCCCCTGACCCTCACCCTGACCCTGACCCTAACCTCTAACCCTAACCCTGACCTCTAACCCTGCCTTTTAACTCTAACCCTAACCCTGACCCTGACCCTGACCCTAACCCTAACCCTGACCTCTAACCCTGCCGTTTAACTCTAACTTTAACCCTAACCCTCACCCTTACCCTGACCCTAACCTACTACCCTTTCACTCAACTTTAACCCTAACCCCGACCCTATCTGGACCCAAACTCTACTGACAGACGACCAAAAGGGGGAACCACCAAAAAACAAAAGGAAGACGTACCAAAATGGTAGCCAAGCCAGCCCTTTCCCTTCCCCACCCTCTTTCTTCTGCTTTACTACTCTAATGTGGCTCATGCTAGCAAGCGGAGGATGGAAGGGGACTAACATGAGCCAGCCAGTGCCTTGCTTCTGTCTATTGCTCAAACTGTGTTGTCGGCGGACAGAGACTGTGTATGTTTCTACTTGCCTAACCCAGACCCTAATCCTAATCCTAATCCTAACCTAAGACCAATCCTAAAACCAACCTTAAATCTAACCCTAGGACCTCAAACAGTCCTTTGAAGTTGTAAGGACTAGCAAAAATGTCCTCGCTTCCCAAAAATGTCCTCACTTTACTAGTAGAATGTGTATTTTGGTACTCAGTATAGAGCAAGTATGAGCACACACACACACACACACACACACACACACACACACACACACACACACACACAGGGACTGTAATCATAAGACGTGAAGGCCTAGTTTAGTGTCCACACCACGGCTTGACGAAGGACGGGCTCTAGAGTGGGTGCACGTGATGAACGTGCGCTCCGACCATGTGCTGATGTTACAGTAAACTTTCTCTGACTGGATTCTGGATGAGCAGCAGCCACATGTGCAGACGTGTTTCCTCCGGTTCTGCTCTGAGCTCCAGAGAGACAAACGTTTGTCTCAGCGGACGTGGTTTGATGCTTCTGAAGCAGGTTCCACAGACGTCGTCACCCTCTCAAACACAGACCTGAACCAGTGGGCACACTTTCTCCTCCAAGCTCCTGTTTCTCTTCCTCTGAACTGCCTGAACTGGGTTTGTTCTTCACCAAGGACACCGGTATCGACCCGAGAGTCTGATCTCCGGCTTGGCTGAAAAGTATTCTGGGTTACAGCTGCTCTCCTCCTCCTTATTCCTCCTCCTCCTCCTCCTCCTCCTCCTCCGTAGTCTGCGGCCATGTTTAATTGATGGACGGATGATGAAAGTTGCAGGAGGAAGGATGGTTGTTCCGTGTTTTCTCCTCCTCTGTTGAAGGAGATTTCAGCTGCTCTGACTTATTTCTCATGCAGGTTTCTAAAGGAAAGCAAAGAACGCTAACGGCCGCTACTACAACCGAGGACGGCTCCAGACACAGATTAAAGCAGATTATAAACTCTTGTGTTTTTAAATGTAGTTATTGGACCAGGAGTGGGCAAAAAAATGTGCCTGAAGGGCCACATTGGGTTTTAGATGTTGATGAAGGGGCCAACTAGGTGGTGCAGGAAGCTAACCCCCCAAATGAGGATCAGAGGTTAGCTAAAAATCCTGCTTGATGGACTATTGACTGAGAAAAGATTCTGAAGAGCCTGTAAACTGGTCCAACTAGAGATGGTTGATGAAGCTCCAGATGATGTTTGGCCCCACCTTCTAGAGAGGACATGTTAGCATGCTAGCTGAAGGGGGGGTCCAAACCTTTTTCTAACCAATCAAGCTGACGACCCTCTTCATTTGGCTTTTGGAGGAATGATTGTGAAATTAATCCGGCTCTGCGGGCCGGATTAAGTAGTTCATCGGGCCACATGTGGCCCCCGGGCCTCAGTTTCCCACCTCCGTATTAAACAATAAAAATAAGAAAAAATACCCCTAACATTTGCTGGAGGCAATTCTGCATCTTTTAAACTGCATCATTCGCACCCATAATCACCCTCCCCGCCTCTGTTGGGAACGTAGACATACACAGTTGTAAATTCTAATATTTGAGAAATTTGGTCTTGCCGGGGCTATTTTTCAGCGTTTTCAAAGCAGATAAAACTCTTGCCAAGTGTAGGAAACATCAGCACGGCAGAGAATGTGACCGAGAGATGAGCGATGATGTTAAAAATATTCTGAATCTGTTTGACATTAGCACATCTCATCTTTGTTTTTAATGTGAGGCATCATTTCTGCCACAAACGTTCAGTCTTTCGGTTGAACAACAAGAACCTGACTCGAGGAAACACAAGCTTCATCGCTGTTCCTGATGGCTCCATGCCCATAACCGGGGTGAAATACCGCCATCCCTCAAGAACAGGAAATGCGTTCTGGGCTCAGTGGTGATGGACTGGGCTCCCTGATCCACAGAATATAAATATAATCTGAGAATCGATCATGTGAGCAGGAATCTGAGCAACTAATTTTAGACTGCAAATGCTGCGAAAGCAGCAGATTCTCAAAATAACCCCGGCATGCAGACATGAAAGATGCAGACAGGCCTTTAGCATCCAGCTACAAAATCAAGCACCAATCGGAAATCACACTCAAATATCACCCTTTGTTCCCTTGTTCTAGGGAAGAATTTTATTATCTCATACATGACCCCGACATGAGCAGGGATCCTGTTTGTTTTGAGGCTTCTTCTTCTGTATATTTTATTTAGCAGCAGTCTCTTTGGGGCTTGTTTTAGCCCCGCCTACTGTGCTAAGACGGCCCCGCCAGAGAACGCGTGCTACGGACATGCAACATCTAGAGATATAAACGATGGAATCCATTAAGGGGGAGCAAAGATTGACACCCATGGAACTATGACACTGACTTGTTGGTTAGCTTGCGTTAGCAGTGTTTGTCTGACTAAACCTGGATGTGGAAACAAGTCAATATTAGTCAGACTAACAAGCAGATACCCTATTTTTCGGAGTATAAGTCGCATTTTTTTGGGAAATGTATTTTACAAAATCTGAGAACAAGAACAGAGATTTCATCTTGAAAGGCAAGTTATAATAATAACAACAGAATAGAAACCAACAGGCTGAACAGGTGTACGGTATGCTAACGTAGCAATTTGGTGGTTATTCCGCTACATGAAGCACCGACAACGAACTGAATCCCTGTCTGGTAGGTTAACCTAACATTAACAGTTATTCAGAAAACTACAGCATCAAGAACAAACTCTCGATCTCACTTGAAATCACTAAACTCCACTGAATTCTTCATCCTCGGTGCTGCTTCTGAACAACTCTGCCATCAGCGGAGGTAGAGAAGCTTCCCCTGCCTGTAGAATATGATTTTCTTTTTGGGGGCCTTTTTGTTGAGTCGTTCTCAGAAGTCTTTATAAGTTAGCGGTAATAAAGCGTAGACCGCCCTCGCGCGGGTGTCAGTGTGAAACGTGAAATTTGCGTATATATTATAATGACTTCCTAGTTAGACCACCAGTCTCCACATGGAGATCTGGAGCCAGGGCCTCGGTTCCCCAGCTCCTCTGCTGGGGAACCACTGACCAGCACCAGTCCGGCCAGCAGACACCCTCTCTATAGCCAGGACTGTTGGGGCTCTGCTGGGGGAGGTCTAGAGACACCCAGCTTTCAGGGTGGGGGGGTCAGCATGCCTGGTTCAGCACTAACCCACCCTCTCCCCCCGGAGCTCTCGTGCTCCATCTTTTTTACAGCACTCCCGGAGCCTGTCGCTGGATCTCCTACCTCCACCCTCCTGAGGCCTGGCACTGCTGCTGGATCCAGAACCCTCTCCATGGCCCTGCCCGGATCCTGCAGCTTGTGCTCAACATTATCTCTATCCTCCCTGTCTCTCCTTTTTCTCTCTATCTCCCCCTCCTCTGGTCTCTCACCATCTCTCCGTCTCTCCTCTCTGATTGGCTGCGGAGCTACTTTTGCGCGTTTGTGTTGACTGTACTCTGATGAGCAGTGAAACGTCACCTTTGCTTTGTACCGGAGGTTAAACTGAAGGACTGGTAACAAAGAAAAGAAGACGGAAAGACTGTGGTGCTATTCCGAATGAGGGCTGTGCACTTTGAAGAGGAGGAGCAGTTTGTGCTGCGTCAGTCCACTTTCAGCACTCAATATGCCACCAGTTTTCTGCTAGCTGCCTTGTTTATTGATCCCTTCTATGACATAATAGGTTAACTGGAACAGGCCCAATACTAATTAGTTGTGAGAGTTATTGCCACCTAGTGGGTTAAGACATACCACCGTCAATAAATCAGTTCCCTTCCATGTATACTTGGGCAACGACAGCAGCTCTAAACGAGCTATAACCACCGTTTCAGACTTATGAAAACATGGACAGGAAAACGGACCGAACCTAAAAACCAGGTCCTACCCCAGGGGTGGGCAATTATTGTGCCTGAAGGGCCACGTTGGGTTGTAGATCTTGATGAAGGGGCCAGCCAGCTGGTGCAGGAAGCTAACCCCCCAAATGAGGATCAGAGGTTAGCTAAAAATCCTGCTTGATGGACTATTGACTGAGGAAATATGTTGAAGAGCCTGTAAACTGGTCCAACTAGAGATGGATGATGAAGCTCCAAATGATGTTTGGCCCCACCTTCTTGAGACGACATGTTAGCATGCTAGCTGAAGGGGGGATCTGAACCTCTTTCTAACCAATCGAGCTGACAACCCTCTTCATTTGGCTTTTGGAGGAATGATTGTGAAGGCTCTGCGGGCTGGATTAAATAGTTCACTGGGCCACATGTGGCCCCCGGGCCTCAGTTTGTCCACCTCAGGGTCCATCGCTAGCTTCTTCAAGAGATGGACCCTCAAGCAGTGAAGCAAAATACAGTCGTGGTGCTCAAAAGCACCAGGAACAGTTGAAAAAAAAAAAAAAACAGGATATAGCCAAGCTCCCAAAAATTTCTGCTATATTTAAACCAGCTACGAGTGCTACTGCAACTGTACGTTCCCACACGGAGCCCACAGTCAACACCAACAGCAGAGAGGTGGACGCCGGGTGGGGACAGACGCACCGACTGATAACTCTCGGTCTCCCAGTCCCACTCCCAGCACTTGGACCCAGAGCCACCTGGACAATCTACAAGTTGGACAAGGAATCTGGAACCGAGTTCGATAATTAAATATTTCATTGTGTTTGATTTACACGTTCCTACTGAAGCAAGTACTCGTGTATTTGTGATGTTGTAGGCTACAGTGCCAAAGGGGCCCCACCCCTTTCCTTACAGGGAGGCCCTGGGATTTCCAGCTACACCACTGGATGGTGGTATTATTTTCCTCCCCCTCCCAGGGAAGAAAATAACCCAGAGGTCGCAGCAAAAACAGCTAAAGCCCAGCTTTGGTTTGTTTTGGCCACACCTTCATCTTCATAAAAGCAGAAACTGTTTTACACCAGTGTGGACGACTGGAAAACCAGGCTGTAAGTGTTTAAGTTGAGGAGGAACGGGTCTGGGTCCACTTTCCTTCCTGTTCCACTCTTCTATTTCTAGATACAAGAATTGAAAGTTGACATAAATATTTAACAGCCTACATACGTAGACGTATAGCGTCTCTGTGGGTTAGCGTGAGGATGAATCGCGCTTCTTCTGCCGCGGTATAATTAAAGGCTCCTACAATGTGCTGCTCATGTGTGGCATATAATATTTATGGTTATGAAAACACAAGGGTCTATGCTAGACCCCAAGAACATGACACATGCTCCCGTGCTCCACCAGTACCGTGGAGCTCTGCTCTACCTGGACCAGTAAGCGAGTGTCAGAGGATCAGATCCCAGATCAGAGGCTCTCAAGCCCCACATCAGCAGAGCTGGTGGAGTGAAGAAGAGTTCCCAAGACTCAGGCCTGTTCTCTGGTTCCACGCCTGGTTCTTCAGACTGTCCACCTGCTCCTTATCTCCAGTATTTACATCTCCTCTGCTCTCTCCCTCCTGCCTCCCCCTTTACTCGCTCACATTGTTTCACTGTGACTAAAACTTTTCATGTTCACCATTTTACTCCATATTCATGCTTCTTCCCCCACACACACACACACACACACACACACACACACACACACGCATGCGGCGCCATGCGTGTCATATCACATGATATATATGTTAAATGTTTTATGGGCGTGAAGATGTGATAGAGGAGAAAAGAAAAGGAAAGTATAGAAGAGGAAACAAGCTGAGAAAAATTCTCTGAGGGTGGAGAAAAACGAGGAAGAAAAACGAGCGTAGAAGTGTGATAAATGTGACGTGTGGAGAAAGCAATAGAAGAAGGAGAGATGGAGGAAGTGATAGAGGGTGATTGCAAAGAGGAGAGGAGCAGAATAAATGTGATTGTATTTAAGATAAAGGGGGGGAAGAAAGGAGGTGTGAAGGGAGCACACTCCAGATAAGTGCATGACGAATGAGAAGAAAGGTGGCTGGATGAGAGGGATTAAGAAGTAAGAACATTACTGGAGGAAAGAAGACAGGATAAACGAAGACCGGCGATAATGAAGAGAAATTGCTAGAGGGAATTCATTCATCTGCTCAAATGGGAAGAAAGAAAGGGAGAAGAAAAGATAAAGTCACTGGTTACCGTAGTATTTAACCCCTCCGAAGGTTCCTAGACATGGTTTCTTCCTGGTCAGTGCGGTCCACAACTTAATACCATAAGATACGTTAATACCACTATTTGTATAAAAAACAAGAAAAATGTCTTTAAAATATTAAACAAATTCATGGCATTTTTGTCCCTTTAACTGTGTTTTTACTTGAAAACTAGACACCGGAACACATTTTTGCAGTAATGTTCTATTTAATTTGTCATATTAATGCTCCTGTTTATGGAGGAGCAAAAATGACTCACGTACAACTAAATAAATGAATAAATAAATAAATAGAGTCATATACAAAGAAATACACAAGTTTTTGGACAAAAAAACCCATTTACATCGATGTGTTAAATATTAGTCTAAAATTAAATATATACGTTATAATACTTTTATGTGGGCTATGTATCTATATCTACATTTATTTTTAACATCTATATATTTAGTTATTTGTACATTTCTGTGTGGCTGTGTGCTTCGGTGGGCGGTGCTAAACTCACAGTCATCCTACCATTTCTCACCATCCTATTGCTACTTTTGTGTACTGATATTTTTTAGCTTATTTATTCATTCATTTTTTATATATATAAAAAAAAGATTATATTGTGATTTGTTATTCCTCTTCCTCTTGTAAAAAACTTTTAATTTGCTTTAGGCTCAGTCATCCCCTGGTCCCCGGTGGGCTGATTTCCCATTAAATATTCCCATAAAAGTTGATCTTTGTGGTCTCCTCACAGCGGGATTCCTCCACAGAATGCAGGGCCCTTGTTAGCGTGGTGATAACTAAATGTTAGCTGAGATTAGCATATTACGCAACCAGCAGCTGAGCTTAATGCCACGTTTCTGCATGTTTGACATCACACAGACAGATGACCTCTTACATAACAAAGATGTGGCCTCTGTTTGGACTCACTTTCCCATCATGCCCCAGGCGAAGCCTCGGAAACCCTCCTGACTGCTAATGTTATCATCAGTGTGGAATTAGGGAAAATCCTGCTGAGTGCAAAATGTTCATTCAGCAACAATTAGCAAAAGCAGAAAATCTTCCTGCAGAATGGCCATTTTAGGCACTTTCTGGTTGCTAAGCAGCATTTTTAAACGCTCAGTAATTCAGTCAAGAAGTAAAAACTTGAACTGAGCTGAAACAAATTAGCAATTAAATCAGTGAAGTCATTACAGAACTGTTTGTCTACAGGAATCAACAACTTCTGAAAGACTGCAGTTTTATCCCCTTTTGTTAATTTATTCTAATGTATTCCTTAGACGGAATAATTGTGTGTGAAGAGCGTATTTCCATAAACCTGGCTCCCTTTGCTGCCTCATTTAAAGCTGCACTGGTACAAAGAACCAAAAACAAGCAGACAACAGCCCAGCTGATCAGTATTGTTGCCTCCATTTCCCTCATCTGCCAAAAACAGCAAATTTTTACATAAAACAAGCTTTAACGCGTGTAAAGTTGGAGGCGTTTAGTCATTGGGATGTATTTTTACTGCACTTTCCAGTCACCTTTGACCCATCAAACCACTTTACATCCCAAGTCTGCATTCACACCTTCACACACGCAGACGGCGCAGAGACCTGCGCGTTGGGAGGAACCAGGCAACGAGGCAGCTTCAGGGTCAGCAGCTGGCCCTCATACCGCCAGCAGGAAACTTGTGTTTCCAGAGAAACACGAGTTGATCGTTTTGAGGAGATTATTTCTCTCAAAGATTCGACCTCCTGCTCTTTGTCTTTGTTTTTATCTCTCCTCACTCACTCACTCCCTCTCTCACTATCTATGAAAGCATTAAGCGTGTGAGCCATGCATTGCGATGGTCTATAATTCTATCCAGGCTGTTTTATACGGCTGCATCACTCTGAGGGTCATATACATCCTGTTCCTGAGAGGAAATGGCTGCTTCCCTCTTGTTCTTATAAATAATGTTGGTGCTAAAGTGCTCTGCAGCAGCACAAACCCTCTGCAGCCAAAGCAGACATGCGGGCAGTAAAGTTGATTTCATACACTCTTCTCTTACACATCTAGTGTACGAACGGTAACATCGGTTTCAAAATGACTTTGTGCACATTATGTATTATACAGTCATTATATCTTAAGTATTCTTTAAGTTTCATTTTATGAAACCCCACAAAAGTAGCATGAGCGAACATGCCGCCTTCCTCTTCTGGGTTACATGGTAACTCAGAGGTGGGCAAACTGAGGCCCGGGGGCCACATGTGGTCCGATTAACTCTTTAATCCGGCCAGCATAGCCATCGCAATCATTCCTCCAAAAGCCAAATGAAGAGGGTTGTCAGCTTCAGCTAGCATGCTAACATGTCCTCTCAAGAAGGTGGGGCCAAACATCATCAACAACTTCTGTATTTATGGGTCGATGTAGATTGTATTGAACTGCAGTCGGCCCTTTATTATGGTTCCGTGTTGATGTTGTCAGTTGTATGTGGTTTCCGGCAGCCGCTGCAGCGCTTGTGTGCCCCCCCCACATTTATTGCTTCTGGAGGAATTGCAATAGGGTTATAATTTCACTTCCAGTTTATTTGCACAGTCATAAAACATAGGAACAAAGTAATAAAGGCAGCAAGATGAAAAACAACAATAACCAGCTGAATGAAGGAAAAACAAATGAACAGATCGGCTACAGCTGAGGAGGAGGAGGAGGAGGAGGTAGTGATGATGGATGATGGAGAATACACAGAGCAATGATGAAGGGGAAAAAAGAACACGGCAAAAAAAATCTTTCAACAAATGCAGTTATGAAAATCTAACCTAATCCTAATCTAAGTAGAAATGTAATAGACCTGCTTCATAATCCAAATGATGAATTTCCTTCTTTCACACACACACACACACACACACACACACACACACACACACACACACGCACACACACATCGTACACGAGCTGCTTAGGGATCAGATTCATCCACATCTGCTTAACGTGGCTGTTCTCTTTAGTAATACTCACCAGACTAAAGCAGTTAGCTACCGGGCTAATTAGCTTGGTAGCTAACTAATGGTGGTGGGCTGTCAAGGGTCAAACTGGGACCATATCCCTGGGAGGCGATGGTAAGTTGAGCTGGTCTGGTTCAGGCCTATCTGAGAACTTTCAGCACCAAACCCCCGTACAGGCTGAGGCAACAGCTAAAGTTCCAGAGGAACGGCGGACTAATGTAGTTCAGCAGCGAGAAGAAAATGCCCAGATAAACAGAAAAGGAGAGCCAAGTGAGCAGGCCAAGAACCTGCAGTTCATCTTCTCCTAAACCAACAGAGAACTTCAATAACGTGCACATTTTGGAGTGTCAGATACAGCTTTCTTCATGTCTCTTTGTTTAGACCTTTACTCCTGACAACAGTCCATCATTGATGTACCCCACCTTCTTGAGAGGACATGTTAGCATGCTAGCTGAAGGGGGGTCTGGACCTTCTTCTAACCAATCAAGCTGACGACCCTCTTCATTTGGCTTCTGGAGGAATGATTGTGAAGGCTCTGCGGGCCGGATTCAATAGTCCATCGGGCCACATGTGGCCCCCGGGCCTCAGTTTGCCCCCCTCTGATCTTGACTGTGAGGTTTTGACTGAGTGGAAACGCAGAGTGAATCATTTTTAACATGTTGTAACTAGTGAAAGGTCTGTAACACACATTTGATTTATGATTTTCAGTGGCCTCCTAGAATTCATGCTGCGTAAATTTATAGTAATGTGACGTCTCCTCGAGCGCCTGCACGGTTTTGTTTGCGCACAGCAGAAACACCAGGTAATTGATCGGATCAAGTTCACAAGAATCTATGGAGCAGAGCGTCGGTGTCATGTCCCCAAAAGACACACTACCGCTCCATCGCCACTGCTGGAGATCCACAGGTTGGAAACACCACCACCCCTCCACACACATAGAAAGTGAGAGAACCACACACCCTCCCCATCATCCACATGGCAGGAGTGATGGTGTGTGGGCAGCATTAGGATGAAGATACACCATCGTACTCGAGAAGCCATGAGTGGGAGGTGAGAGGCACACGCAGCACACAGACTCCCGGGTTTGACACTCCGCATCTTTTCATGGTAGAAACAGACTGTAAAACTGGTTCATCACCAGTAATACTGGCACATCCATGTCCCAGCACGAGAGCCGCCGTTGCCATGGGAATGGTATTAAAAGCACTCCAGCAACTGGCAATCAAACAAGGAAAAAAACCAAGGTGATGTTGACGTACCCGAGCGTTGTCATGGTGACGATGGTGTACCAGAAGGAGGCCGGGATGGAGGTGAAGGTGGAGCCCTTAGTGCCCTTCTCTGCGTAGAACATGACGGTGGCGAAAATGATGATGGCCATAGTCAGGGAGAAGAGCAGGAAGCCCAGCTCGGAGGCACAGCTCTTCAACGTGTAGCCCAAAATCCTCAAACCCTGAGAGTGGCGCGAAAACTTGAAGATTCGGAAGACACGGAACACCCGCAGCGTGACGAAGGCTCCGCTCACGTCCTCGTTCTCGGGCATCACCAGGCCGATGTAGTAGGGCATGATGGCCACCACGTCTATGACCGACATCACCGAGCGCATGAACTTACAGCGGCTGGGCGCGGCAAACAGACGCATGAGGTACTCGAAGGTGAAGATCAGCACGCATGCGGTGTCCATGCAGAAGAAGGCCAGCTGATACTTCTCTCCACAGGGAAGCTCCTTGACGCTGCCTTTGTGGGGCTGGCAGGGGACCGTCTCCACCACGTTAGCGATCACAGACACGGCGATGAAGAAGCCAGTGACGTAGTAGAAGACCAGCGCCATGGTGGAGGTGTGGGGGTTCTCGAAGGCTCGCCACAGTCGTTCCCTGGACGTGCTGTGTGGGGGGAGGGGGGCATCCATGGCCTCGTTTGCCTCTGTGTCTTCTGCCAGGCGTTCTTGGTTCTCCTTTTTCTTGTCGCGGTATTCCTTTTGCAAACACAGGACAGGAGAAGAAAAGAATGAATCGACTGACTTGTAGTTGATAAAAGTGTTAAAGAAACAAACACATTTTTGCACATCTGCTGGGAGACGTCACCGGCAAACACGAGCTCTGCCTTATTACCGTATTTTCCGGATTATAGGTCGCATTTTTTCTCATAGTTTGTCTGCTCCTGCCACTTATACTCAGGTGCGACTTATATATGTTAAAATATGCTAATTCACACTGAGCGACATGACCAAGGAGTAAATATTAGCTACAGCCGCGAGAGGGCGCTCTAGGCTTGTGACAACTACCGGTATGTGCTACTCCTGTACCACTGAAAATTAATTTAAACATTAACTTAAAGACAACAGAGAAAAACTGAACATAAAAGCCCCCAAAAGAAAGTCCTCTTCACCGAGGATGAAGAATTCACTGGATTCAGTGATGTGGAATGAGATGGAGATTTAGCTAAACTCGCTAACCAGTAGCTTGTGAGAGTCACTGAATAACTGTTAATGTGTTACGTTATCATACCTGACACCTATTCAGACTATTGTTCTATATTCTATTGTTATTATTATAACTTGTCCTTCTGGGTGAAATTTAGACTGCAAATGGCTACTTTCTTGGCTTTTTCTTTTTGTTAGCCACATGCTAGGGCCAGTCTGGGTTTAGCCTGACTACATTTTGTCACATTAAAGTAACAGGAAGTAAAAAAATGCACATATTACAGATTTGACCAGGCAAATATACAATTATTCTTATGTTAATCAACAAGGACATACTTTAGTATCTCTTAGCCATAATTCTCTGCTGTGTATCATATAGCCAGGCTACCTCCTCAATGTGCCACTCAGACGTGGTTTGATACGAGCATTAATACAGACCATAAGGAACAGCTTTCCAAACGCTACCAGTCCATATCAGGATTGTAGGTCACAGAAATAGTTCTGGAACAGGACCAGACCGTGTACTCCCCACTTCCTGTCTTGCTGATACCCAAAGCTCACCTCCAACCCTACCTGCTTCACGTGGATGACTCTACATCAGAGGTGGGCAATCTGAGGCCTGGGGGCCACATTTGGTCCAATGACCTATTTAATCCGGCCCGCAGAGCCTTCACAATAATATCTCCAAAACAAAATGAAGAGGGATGTCATATTTTGGTCAACTGTTCCAATCCCAATACTCTTAAAGTTCTCCACTTTCGATCACACCAGTTCCTTGAAACTGAAAACTGCACCCAAAGTAACCTGGATGTCCGAAGGTGATAGAACTGGTGATGTAACAGGAGCTTTCAGGTCCTCCCAGATTCAAACTGGAATCTCATGAACATTCGATGCAACATTAGATCCCTCCACCATCACCAAGCCTGGTGGAGCACTTAACCACTTTTTCCAAGCCTTCCTTTCAGAAGAGAAAACAAAGGGATCCTCAACCACTCAGGAGTTCCCCAGTATTACGCTGTACAGCATCTTATTTCAGGCTTCCCTACTCATGGAAAAAAATGTGTCAATCTTCTGATTTCCAATGGCCTCTTTACTCCCAGCGCGTTAAATCTCCTTCCATGTAGACCAGAGGTGGGCAAACACATGTGGCCTGATGAACTATTTAATCCAGCCCACAGAGCGTTCACAATAATTTCTCCAAAAGCCAAATTAAGAGGGTTGTCAGCTTGAGTGGTTAAAGCGAATTCTGATATTGGAATCTTTAAGAGTTTTTCCACGGCTTGGCTCAACAGGGACTCCAGCTCTGGCACCAGGGACCAGTACAACTGATAACAACTCAAACTCCCCATCTTCTCTCCACCTTCTTCACCCCCTGCTTCAGATTGCTGTTTGTTTGTTTGTTTGTTTGGATGGGAAAACACATTTTTGTTTGTGTTGCATTTTAATTCATTTATTGCATATATATATATATATATATATATATATATATATATAATTTTTTTATTTTTTAAGAAATGAAAAAGTAAATAGTTGTGCATCCTTATGTTCTTGAGTCTCGTTAAGTGAATCTGCAAGAGCTGAAGTTGCAGAATTCCAAACTTACCAAGGGAAAAAGTCCTCCTGGCCCTCGGATGAGAAGTATCAGTGCTAGGGTAGGGTAGCTTTCAGCGTTTCATCGTAAACCTCTCTGAGCTAGCAGAAATTTGCTGGAACTAAACATGCTAACTGCTTGGTACAATACTGACGTTCCTGTTGTAATTACAGTGAGTTTAGTCTCCTTTTAATGTACTATGTCTGTTCTGCTTCCGAAGCAACTAATTGTCAAGATTTAAAAAAATATCTAAAGATTTTTTCCGCCGTTAAGGATTTACCTCCATGCAGCAGTCCCCAATAATCTCTGGCACGATGCCGTAGAAGGCCAGCTCTTCGTCAAAGGCCTGGATGCACTCGTGTTTGGGATAATGGAGCTTCCCAGTGCGGTAAAAGTTCAAAATGTGCCGGAACATCTCAGGGTCTCGGTCGAAGAAGTATTCCTGCGTGTCCTCGTTGTAGAAAAACTCCTTCTCTGAAGAGCCCAGCAGCGTGTCTGGATACCGATCCAAAGTGTTCTTCCATGTCTGCATGGAGAAGAAGAGCTGCTGTCAAGTTTGTCAACACTTGTGTCTGACTGACTGACTGACTGACTGACTGACTGGTGTTTCAAAGTCTGGCTGTTATTCTTATTGTGTTAAGTTGGGTTGATGACAAAAGTAAGTGGTAAATTCCTCAACAGCAATAATAATTTGCATGCTTTCAACATGAGAAAGTAGAATCCTGAGGATAATTTTATCATCTCGACATAACGATGTTAAAAAGCACACTCTGAACAGTGAACCAGGGACCAGTTCTGACTGTCTGATGTGTGTGCTGTGTGTGTGTATAAACCAACGTTTAAAAAGAAAGGTTCCAGTAAAGCAGAGGTGGGCAAACTGAAGCCCGGGGGCCACATGTGGCCCACTGAACTCTTTAATCTGGCCCGCACAATCATTCCTCCAGCTTGATTGGTTAGAAAAAGGTTCAGACCCCCCCTTCAGCTAGCATGCTAACATGTCCTCTCAAGAAGGTGGGGCCAAACATCATCTGGAGCTTCATCATCCATCTCTAGTTGGACCAGTTTACAGGCTCTTCACAATATTTCCTCAGTCAATAGTCCATCAAGCAGGATTTTTAGCTAACCTCATCTGACATGATCAAAAGCAGCCATTTATTCAAGTTTGAACCTGAGGCTGCTGCTCTGACTTTGCTTTCTTCTTGCTTTCTTCTTGTTCTGCCACAGCAGCAGAAAGAACTTTGGTGCTGGATTCCTGAGAGCCAACATCTATTTTTGTTGTGAGGCCATTTTGTTATTACTTCTGCCCAAACGCACCTCAATGTGCTGATTTCATATTTTTACTTGTATTAAAGGTTTTTCAACTTTAGAAGGAAGAGTTCAGCTGACGCACGTTAGCAGCAAATCAAATCTCTGGAAACTGCTTGGAGCCATTCTTGAAAAGACGCCGTTTAAACCCTGGAAACTTTCTGTGCTACAGAGAAAGATTCAAATCAGCAGTAACTACGAGCCAATCAGACCTTGTTGAAAGAAAAAAGAGAAATGTAAAGGGCCGTAGTCAGAGTGGGTCGCATTTATCATTACATGGAGACTGGCCAGGTGGTGCAGGAAGCTAACCCCCCACATGAGGATCAGAGGTTAGCTAAACATCCTGCTTGATGGACTATTGACTGAGAGAATACTTAGAAGAGCCTGAAAACTGGTCCAACTAGAGATGGATGATGAAGCTCCACATGATGTTTGGCCCCACCTTCTTGAGAGGACATGTTAGCATGCTAGCTGAAGGGGGGGTCTGAACCTTTTTCTAACCAATCAAGCTGACAACCCTCTTCATTTGGCTGTTGGAGGAGTGATTGTGACGGCTCTGCGGGCCGGATTAAAGAGTTGATCGGGCCACATGTGTGTGATCATATTTAATGTCCACTTCGCTGCTCATGAGAGCAAAGATTCTGGTTTTTGAACAGGCCCACCTGAAACCTGATGCCACTGACGTTGACGTAGAGGATCTCGTCCGACTTGGACGAGTTGTCCACGGGCGGTTTGGGCATCGTCTTCTTGGCCAGCGGCATCCAGCCGACCGCCGCGGCCCGTGCAAACGGAAGCCATGTTGCTACACCGGCTGCCATCTTGCATCAGTCTTGTCCTCAGGAAAGGTAGAAGTAATGGAGCGGTGGGGAGCGCATTAACTAAATCCTTGTTAATTCTTCTCCTCTGCTGACTGGCAGCCAGGGAGGAGGCGTTCGGGCATGCTGAGAAGGAGGGCTGTGGGGAAGGAGAGGCGGTCAGAGAACATCTAGGTGTAAAACCAGGAAGAGAAGGACACGTCTATCACAAGTGTGGTCCATCCTTTCCTTCTCTGACTGATGAATTGATTTTCTATCGTTTTGTGCTGGATGCGAGGCGCCCCTTGAGGCACACGTTTAAATCCTGAGGACACGGATACAGCAGCGGTAACTGCTGCGCTGGCTGTTCGTTTGCTCTTTCGCAGTCCTTTCCTCCTGAAAAACCAGGTGTTCCCCTTCACCGCGCCAACTGTCCTGAGAGCAAAGACAGCTTCCTGGACTGTCAGCAGCCTAGAACAGCCTAGAACCCCTAGAACGGGCAGCAGAATCAATGTGAAACGACGTGTGGGGACGCTGCTTTATGGCTGCAGGGATTTGCAAGAAGAGAGAAAAAGAGATAAATCTGGGACGGAAGGGGTTAAAGTGCCAGCACCTTCAGCCTCCTCTCTCTCTTTCTCCATGTCTCCGTTTGGCTCTTTTTCCCGCCATCTCTCCCTCTGTTGGCTGATTTGTTGCTGCGCTTTCAGGCTGTTAGTAGATCGTGATGCTCGTGATGAGAGCGTCCGTCCCTCTGCCCTGGACACTCTCCTCTTCTGAACGCGTCCCCTTTGCTTGCTGTTTCAAACTTCTCTAGTTTTCCTCCATAGGCCTTTGTGTTACTGTCTCTCTGAGGTCCTGTTCATGTTAGGAAGCCACCCGGCGAGCTTTAGTCTGTCTTTTCTCCGTCTCCATGTATGGCCATCCTGTCAGAAAACACACAAACACAAAAGAAGCAGACAGTCAGGCAAACACGGAGCAGCGAGGACGGGCTCAGGGGTTACATCTGTGAGCGGTAGAGGAAGAAAGAAGAGGACAACGTCCAAGCAAAACAGAAAAATGGAAAGTAGAGGAAGAAAAATGGATGTGTCCAAACTGAAGGTGAAGGATGGTAAAGGAGGGAGGAAAAGATGAATCCATTCTAGGGCTGACACGAGTAATCGAATAATTTGAGTAACTTGGTTACTAAAAAGCGTCGATAAAAATGATTTGTGTGGAAGCTTTGTTTAAATTCGGTCCACTAAACTTCTCACTGTTGCTGCTTCGGCTGCTGATTCGTCACTGAAGATCCACGTGAGGGCGGATCGCAAAGAATTTAACATTAAAAAGAAAAGAGAACGTAGAGTAACGTGTCTGCTGGAAGATGCAGTTAGCTTAGCATAATAGCACAACGCTGCTGCTGCAGCACCTCCAGAGGAAACATCCGGTCTCTGCTAAAAGTCCGCAGAGCGGAGCGGAAACAGTGAGCTAAGCTAACGATAATTAGCAGCAGTTAACAGAAATCAGTGTGATCCATGATGGAGAGAAGTCTGCTAGCTAACACACTTTGTTTACAGCTCTGTGGAAAGGCTGAGTCACAACTTTAATCAATGCGGCGGCTAATCTGCTAGCTAGCACGTTTCCCCACCTCGGTAAACGTTTGCTTAAGATATTATAATTATATTAAATAAGTATTATAATTAATAATCTTCCACAGAAAATAAAGTGCTGTAGTGAGTTTGTTAAAGCCTGAACTTCAGTTAGTTAACTTGTAAAAGCAGCCAGTTTAATTAACTCCGTATCTGTTTGATGTTATTTTGAGCAGGTTCAACGGAACAAGAACGTTACGGATGCTTTTCAATAAAGTTAGAGTGATGTAAAAAAAAAAAAAAAAAAGTCGCAGCGGCGCAGTATATTTCTTAGCCGATGACTTGATTAATCGCCAGGATAATTGATACTCGATTACTGAAATAATCGATTGCTGCAGCCTTAAAACATTCTATTGAGAATCTGACATTTAATTCTGTTCAAATGATCAATATTGTTGGCAATAATATAGTTTGTTGTCTGGGTTTATAACTAAATGTTTGTATCCAGAGCAGCAATGACTAAAAACCTGCTAGTTTCTGCGATCACATGACCTCACAACGCTGCTTCATCGTTGGCCGACTGCTTTCCACTTCCTGTGGACAACAGCCGCGCTAGCGTGGATTTCTAGCTGCTCGGAGAATTAGCGGTCAGTCATGGCAGCTCTGACGGTGAACGCCACGAGGACAAACACGTACATCTGCAGACGATCAATCACTCAGATTGATCAGCAAGTAGCAGGAAATGCGTGGAGAGCAGACGGCGCTCGTCAGACGACGGCGTACGTGCACGTCCATCAGTGCGGAACCAGGCCTCTGAGCCACGGTTTCACACCAACCTCTGACACATCCTCCACAGCGAGAATATGAAGCTGCGGCTTATTAAAGCTGTTTTTATGACAGCAGACGGTCCTTCCCTTCATCCCTCCCTCTGCGTTTGTCATTCAATAAACAGCCACAATAAAGTTTCCTCTGAAAGTCCTCTTCATCGCGCCGAGATTATTGTTGCAGGTATATTGCCTAAAGCCCACAGTGGGAGCAATAAAAGTTTTCCTTCAGTTTGCTTTGAATAACAGCACCAAAGTTCAGCTCCAGCAGGACGAGTTGGACTTTTCCAAAGCCTGAAGCCTGACGGCTGAGAACACAAAGCCACAGACGTTACTGCTGAAAAAACCTTTCTGCAGAGCCGAAAGGTACAAGCGGGAAAGGACAGGTTCAGCTTCTGTGTGTTTTGTGATTTTTTTATTGTACAGAAATGTTTAGAAAAGCAGCCGATGATCACGGAAACAGAACCTATTTATTCTGCAGTTGTTTTTATATTTATTATCTGTGTTATCTTTTATATCAGAGGTGGGCAAACTGAGGGCCGGGGGCCACATGTGGCCCGGTGAACTCTTTAATCCGGCCCGCAGAGCCTTCACTGTCATTTCTCCAAAAGCCAAATGAAGAGGGTTGTTAGCTTGATTGGTTAGAAAAAGGTTCGGACCCCCCCTTTATCAGTTCATTTATCAGGTTTAGTCGTAATAATTCTTTCCTATCTACTTTGCTGCTATGCTTCACGTCTGTTCTCTTCCTTCCTGTCTGGAGCGTCTGCTCGTCCTCTCCTCTGCCGTGTGTTTTGCTCTTCTTCTCCTGTTCTGCAGCGTGTCTCCCGCTCCAAATCTAAAAGCTGTGTTTAGCCTCTCCCCCTCGTCAGGTCAGTGCACTTTGCGTCTCACGTGGATCCTGCTCTTGGCTCCAGCGTTGGGCTTCACGTGAGCTTCTAGCAGAGACTGTTGTCACGCTCTGGATTCACGTCTGCCTGGAGTCAGAGTGGTCTAACACCAGTCTGAGAGAGGGAAGGTCCAGTATGAGCTTTGATGTGAGGACAGAATGTCGTTCAGTCTGCTAAAATGAACCGAAACAAAAACTTAGCAAAACCGTGCTGGTCAGATGCAGCAAAAGTGGTGTTGCTAGAGTCATCTGTGCTGCGTTCGTGGCTTAGTGCAGTGGTGGGTGGGTTGTAGATCTTGATGAAGGGCCCAGCCAGGTGGTGCAGGAAGCTAACCCCCCAGATGATGATCAGAGGTTAGCTAACAATCCTGCTTGATGGACTATTGACTGAGAAAATATGCTGAAGAGCCTGTAAATTGGTCCAACTAGAGATGGATGATGAAGCTCCAAATGATGTTTGGCCCCACCTTCTTGAGAGGACATGTTAGCATGCTAGCTGTAGGGGGGGGTCTGAACCTTTTTCTAACCAATCAAGCTGACAACCCTCTTCATTTGACTGTTGGAGGAATGATTGTGAAGGCTCTGCGGGCCGGATTAAAGAGTTCATCGGGCCACATGTGGCCCCTGAGCCACAGTTTGCCCACCTCTGATCTATATTTATGATGCTCTTCCATCTAAAATAATCGATTTTGAATAATGACAAAAGAAATCTTAAAAAATTCTGCTTTTTTTGTCAGAGAGACTTTTAGTACATAAAGTATTACCCTAGAAGTGATGTCATTCTAATACTTGTCTAATACAGACGGATGAATTCCAGCTCAGAGTTGTTGCAAACGCGTCAAATAGTCGAACCCTGGATCTGCTCTGACAACAGCCCGTCTCCAATCAGCGGCCAACGCAGCAGACATCAACTCGTTTGACCTAGTTCTTTTTTGGGCTTGAAGGCGGTTTATTTTCCATCAATAACCGCTTTCATTTATCTTCAAACTTTGCTGATCTTTTTCTGAATCTTTAGATCAGCCGAGTTTCAGTGATCACAGCAACAGTAGTGCTGCTCCTTTAATCCGGGAACGGTGCAGAGAAAGTGCTGCGGGACCAGGAAGAGGGGAGAGTGTTTCTGATGGAGTGGAAACTTTTATACACAGAGAGAGAGAGAGAGAGAGAGAGAGAGAGAGTGATGAAGAGCAGCACATGGTCGGCCGTCTGAGTGTTTGTGTGAAACCATTAGACGACCATCAGCGAGCACTTTACTTCAGGACAAGCACAAGTGTGAGCGCACTCGCACGCGCGCACACACACACACACACACACACACACACACACACACACAGTGGGAGAGAGAGATTGCGCTCAAGCCCGATTTTTGACCATTTTTCAGCCCAGATCTGAACCCCTGTGGAGCCTCGTGTAGATGATGATGATGGATCTGCACATCTGAGAGCTTTCATTCACACAGAGTTAGCGACTGAAGTACTGTCTCCTTGTTCACAGTGGACGTTCCTGCTGACTGCTGCACTCTCGCTGGCTGCTGAAGCTCTACAACGAGGCGCGGTTGTGCATCAGCCTGCGCGGCTGCTGTTGTCGGCTTGAACCTCCAGCGTGAGTCTCACCCAAAGACACACGCGTGAACTCACCATCGCCTCAGCTGGTCGGAGCGTGGCGATTGGCCACGACCCTGCAGACACGTCAGGACTTACACAACCAACAGGCAAAGTCTGCAAGAAGACGCTCATTTTAGGATCAATTTGAGCATCCAAGCACAGCTAAAGTGCAGCTAAAGTGCACGTGAGAGAGCAAATGTTGGTATTTTCCTAACTTTATACCTGCTGTCTGATCGTCTAACCGTTTTCTTCAGAACCGACTTTGCCCTGAACCCCTGATTCTCTTCTTCCTCAGATTCTGCACGTTCACGTTACAGGATCGCGACTCTTCCTGGTACCACAAGGACAAGCCGCAGCGGATTCATCCACCGCTGAAAATAGTGCCCAACAAATGCTCCAAAAACAGTCATTAAATTTACATCTCCAGCAGGAAAGTCCCAGCCCAGACAGTCACGGGACCGCAGACGCGGCGCCTGACCGGCACCCAGTTTATCCATAGTCTTCTTCTTCTGTCTGGATTTCTGATAACATTTCTACTCACATTCAAACTCCTGATCTTTAAAATAAGATCCCAGAAAAAGTTAGGAAAAGGCAATTTTCCAGGACTGATGAGTAGAGGATCCTCCCTCACTCACTCGCTCACCCACTTTCCTCCGGTGAACATGCACATTTTAAGTATTTCAATAAAAAAAAAATGTTATTGCGATATCCTAAATTGTGTGTGTGTGTGTGTGTGTGTGTGTGTTCACATTAACCACTGTTAACAGCAAGCACAGAACTTCATCACTAATTTACACTCCTGGATTACGTCAACCTCAACCACACTCACATTCACACACATGTGCGTGCACACACACACACACACACACACACACACACACACACGCGCGCGTGCTCACACGGTCACACTCGACATTCTGTCTATTTTAGTCCACGCTTTCATTATTCTGGCCTGAATTTCTCGCAGCGGTTAGTCTCGCCTGCTTTCCGGACTCAAGCTTTCCTCAAAGTTTTTCCGCTCCGACTCGGCTTCAGGTTCCCTCCAAACTCTGTCCCGAACATCCCAGCTGGCTCTCTATCCTCCAGCCTTCCCTCCTTTCTATTCTCAGCAATCAGCGCCGTATCTGGAGCAGTTTTCATCCTACTTACGGCTGAAGAGGAGGCTAGTGGTGGTGGAGATGATGGAGAAGAGGAGCGGTGAAGAAGCCAGAGGAAGCAAGAGTTTGTTTTCCAGGTGGGAATGGGATGGATGGATGGATGGATGCTGGATGAGGGAGGGACAATAAAAAAGGACCCTTTTACCATCTCAGATCTGTCCCACTCTGCTGCCGTGGTAACAACCACATCTCCTGTCATCCTCCTCTCTCGTCTTTCCCTCCCTTGCTCTCTCGCTCACTCTCTCTCTCTTTCTCCCTGGCTCCACCTCCCATTTGTTTGCTCAGCCCTCCTCTCTTCTCTTTTCTTCTCTCTCTCTCACACACACACTTGTAAAAATGTAACTTTAAACTGCACGGCGACTCTGTCTCCTTTAAATGTGTATGATTAATACGTGTTGACTTACTTTTTGCGTTTGTAAAAGACTTATTTAAACATTTCTTAGTACACTGTTGAAAACAGAGGAAACAGTGAGCTAAAAGTGTTGGTGACAGTGCACATTTACGGTTAGCGTCAGCGTTAAGCCTAACCTCTGAGAGCTGATTCAAGGAGCTTCATCGTTATATCCCTGAATGGCCATAATCTTCACTTATTTGCTGTATTCTCGTGTTGGGCTTTAAGCAGCACGCTAACAGACTTCACAGTACACTTTCATTGGTTCACACAGTAGGCAGTTAGCATCACATCAATAAATCTTCAGTAATTGCTGAAAATTCTTTGGGGCAAACAAAAAAATCAACATAATTTGCATAAAATTTCTGTAGTTCCTGATTTTAAATGCATCATTTACCCCTTAGATTTAGGGTGAACTTAAGGGTAGATTTGTGTTAGATCCTGTTGCTGCATGAGGCCAAATGATTCAAACACTATTGTGGTCTAAATCTTCTGTTTCACAAAATCCTCACTTGCTCATGAGCACAGTGAATTATTAATAACGTAAAGACACGTCGGCCAGCTGTTGATTCCAGTTGTCATCACCCACAGCAGCTGGACTGCGCAGCCAACTTTAACGCTCATGTGTCGACAACATCTTATTTGACTCGTTACTGTCGCTCTGATGGCTGCACACAGATCATTTCCCTCCTATTCTCCTAAACGCTTTCAGTGGTGCCTTCAGGCAACCCTGTTTGTTTTGCACACGCGCGCGTCCTCTTTGTTTTTCTGTTGCTTTCACGCAGCCCAGACAGCTTTATCACAGGGTTCCTGCAGCAAAACAACACATGTGTTCCTGCCACCAGGATAATGGTGCTGATTACCCACGTGCACCATCTGCTCAGACTGAACGTGGAAAAGAGCTGCAGGAACTGATGTAACACTGAAACCTGAATAAGTTGCCTGGAAGGAAGGAGAAAGAGATCTGATGTGCTTCAGTCAACAGGGAAGCTTTTATAGATAATCCTCCAGAAACCCAGGATGAGGAAGGAATTAAGGAAGGGAGAGTTCAAGGTCCCATGATACACACCAGTGTCAGAGCTTGAAAAGGTCCAGATCCAGATCCAGGTTTTAGATCCAGGTCCGGGTCTGTGATGTGGATCAAACAAAAGAATAGTTTACATACAGGATTAAAAGATAGCAGAGTTTCCTGATGTGATCTAAACCAGAGGTGCGCAAACTGAGGTGCAGGGGCCACATGTGGCCCAATGAACTATTTAATCCGGCCCGCATTTTCTCTCAGTCAATAGTCCATCAAGCAGGATGTTTAGCTAACCTCTGATCCTCATGTGGGGGGTTAGCTTCCTGCACCACCTGGCCGGTCTCCGTGTAATGATAAATGCGACCCACTCTGACTACGGCCCTTTACATTCCTCTTTTTTCTTTCAACAAGGTCTGATTGGCTCGTAGTTACTGCCGATTTGAATCTTTCTCCGTAGCACAGAAAGTTTCCAGGGTTTAAACGGCGTCTTTTCAAGAATGGCTCCAAGCAGTTTCCAGAGATTTGATTTGCTGCTAACGTGCGTCAGCTGAACTCTTCCTTCTAAAGTTGAAAAACCTTTAATACAAGTAAAAATATGAAATCAGCACATTGAGGTGCGTTTGGGCAGAAGTAATAACAAAATGGCCTCACAACAAAAATAGATGTTGGCTCTCAGGAATCCAGCACCAAAGTTCTTTCTGCTGCTGTGGCAGAACAAGAAGAAAGCAAGAAGAAAGCAAAGTCAGAGCAGCAGCCTCAGGTTCAAACTTGAATAAATGGCTGCTTTTGATCATGTCAGAAGATATCCGAGCTTTGGCTTCACTCTGAGAATCAGAGCTGCCGTCTGCTTCCATTTGAAAAAGGACCTGTTATAGCACATGTCTTTACCCCAGGGGTGGGCAATTCTTTAGCCTGAAGGGCCACGTTGGGTTGTAGATCTTGATGAAGGGGCCGGCCAGGTGGTGCAGGAAGCTAACCCCCCAATGAGGATCAGAGCTTAGCTAAAATCCTGCTTGACTGAGGAAATATTGTGAAGAGCCTGTAAACTGGTCCAACTAGAGATGGATGATGAAGCTCTAAATGATGTTTGGCCCCACCTTCTTGAGAGGACATGTTAGCATGCTAGCTGAAGGGGGGGTCTGAACCTTTTTCTAACCAAAAATATTTCCTAAATATTTCCTAAATAAAATGCAGTGTGGCCCTTCAGCACTTAGATAACAATTTCCAAACCATGACAATCTCGTGTACAGTAAATGAGGTTAGACCCCACATTTATTGGCACAAGTCACGAGCCAGCCCTCACAGTTTTCATCGATGTTCAATCGATGGAGTGTGAGCTTTCTTCCTCAGTGGCTTACTGAGTAGTTAATGATTCTTTTCATTCTGGTTAAATCTGAAATATGTAGACGGACATTATTGATTCCAGAAGGTGATAGACGGCATTCTTTCACTGGCATTTTAGGAGGGAAGAATAGAAGAGGAGGAGTAGAGAGAGGTGGGACGGTCAAAAGAAAGGCTTTTTGTGGACATATTGATTGAAACAGATGCCCTGTGTGTGTGTGTGTGTGTGTGTGTGTGTGTGTGTGTGTGTTTGTGTACTTGCGACATACTGAGTACCAAAATATTTGTCCTACTAGCACAGTAAGGACATTTTTGGCTGGTCCGCACAACTTCAAAGCATTGGATTAAAGACTGGAGTTACACCTGGGTTAGGGTTCGAGTTAAGGTGAGTGGGGGGGATGTTGGGATGGTTATGGTTAGGATAAGGGGCTGGATAGTATGCCACTTAGTTAGGGTACATTATAAAGGTCCTCGCAAAAATAGAAGTACAAGGAAGTGTGTGTGTGTGTGTGTGTGTCTGTGTGTGAGAGAGAGAGAGAAAGAGAGATAAAGGAAAAGAGGGAGGACTGGGGGGTCGATCTTCTTAATTATTTAGACCAGACCAGTTGGTACAGTCTTGGGAGAAGGTGGGACAGAGAGAAGAGGACAAGAAAGAGAAAAAAGTAAGACAAGAAGGAGAGAAGAGGAGAAGCAGAGGTGTGTGTGTGTGTGTGTGTGTGTGTGTGTCTATATATAGTCATCAGCAGTGCTGAGTGGACTGATTCCTAGACTTCAGTGAGACAGGGGACTCCCAGTCAAGCTCTGAGTGTCCAAGGAGACCAGAGCTGGTCCGAGATCATTTAATGAACCACTTCAAGAAACAGAAGGTTTGAAACAGGTCAATAAATCCAGCAGTGATCTTCAATGAGTCAATGTTCACACTCGTAGAGAGCACAGTCAAATCTACCAGTTCTGTGGGAAAAACAGAGGGAGGAGGCACACACACACACACACACACACACACACACACACACACACACACACAACCAGGCAATATGGTAACAACGCCACATGTAACAACCATGAACAAAGTCACCAGTGTGGATTCTTAAAGGGGCATTCACCTCCGGCCAAACCACCCAGAAGCCTGCGTGGTGGTTGTGCTCCAGTCCCTCCAGTAACACCATTCCAATCCTGCCATCTATTCCAAGACCCATGATCCTAACGACCCATTCCAGTCCTTTTATCCTAGCGACCCCTTCCATCCCAGCAACCCCTTCCAATCCCCCCATCCTGGCGACCCCGTCCAATCCCCCCATCCTGGCGACCCCTTCCAATCCCCCCATCCTAGTGACCCCTTCCAATCCCCCCATCCTGGCGACCCCTTCTAATCCTTTTATCCTGGTGACCCCTTCTAATCCTTTTATCCTGGTGACCCCTTCCAACTGACCACAAAACACATAGATTATCCAGAAATAGTTTATCAATTTACAGTTTCACAATAGTCCTATTAAAATGTCACATCGAGCATCCACACACTTGGCTGGACCTTATTGTGAGTCATTACTGGATTAGAACTGCTCTCGAACTGACAAGTTCTGCTTTTTCTGTCCTGGTGTTTGTTGTATTAGATATAAACTACATTTATTTCATCTGCTGTATCATCCTTATTTTTTTAAATGACTATTCTTCTCTTTTTTGTTCTGTCAACACATGAAGTGACACACTTTAATTTTGTTAACACCTGAGGCTGCTCTTTCCCAACCAGAAGCGTGGCTTCAGGGCCATGAGGAGCAGCAGTTGAGGAGCCATCTTCCCTGGATCTGCCCCCCACCACTATAATTACGCCTCCAGTGGAGGATCCAAACTCTGCCTGCCTGTGCTGAACCCTGCAGTCTGTAAGAGGCCTTCGGGCTCTGATGGATGAAGGAATGTCAGATGTTTGGATAAAGCACAAATGTGGAGGCCCGGGTGTGGCTTTTTTGTGTTTTTTCAGGATTATGTCGATGTTTTAACCAGCTGAAGTCAAAGCCCATGAACTGGGAGCCCGATGCCTCTGCAGTGCATTGGGCTCCCAGTTCTCCCAGTTTAACAAGCCCTGAAATCTGCTGCTAATGTCACATGTAGCCAGCAGCCAAGTGTTTGTGCCATGTCTAATTTATCGAGATAAATGATTCACGCTGGGGTGTAAATAGCTCTGCAGAGGTTAGCCTGAATTCCACACACCTGGGTGCCAGGTGGCTGCAGGTGCAGGGCGGCTGCGGGTGCAGGTGCAGGGCGGCTGCGGGTGCAGGTGCAGGGCGGCTGCGGGTGCAGGTGCAGGGCGGGAGCTTGTTTTTCCTAACTGCACCTGTGTTTTAGTCTTTTGGGCGTCGCCGCTTCGAGCCGGTGCTGTAGTGTTTTGGAACTGAGCAGGATTTAGGTGTTACTGTATATATGTTTTAAATATAGGTGACGATGCTGTCATTTGTACAACAAGCAAATAAACTGGAAATTATTGTTTCAGTTTACATAAAAACAGAATATACAGATTTACAGGTTAATGAATTGAGTTTTGTTTTTTTTAATGCAGTAAAATGTATTGATTATACCCAGCGGAGGATGCAGGGCCGGGCCTACATTGCCCTTAATGTAACAAATGCATACATTAGTAAATACAAAACACCCCATAACTGCTTTAACGTGCACTATGTACGGATGCAGGGGTGTCTGGATGCTAATGTTAAACTGAGGATTCCTACATAGCAGCAAAACATCTCACAAATCACCAGGAAAAGTTACAAATCAACCCAGGCATATAAAAAATATACACTTTAAATAAGGCTAAATTTAAAGGGCTATAGGGACAGAAACAGTGTCAGGCGTACAAAATGTGAGCTGCAAAGACCGTGTGCGTTTGAGAACACCTTCGGCTCCTCAGGACTCCTCACACGTGCATCTCGGGGCACTTTGTAAGCTAGACAACACTTCTGTTATGTAACTTCAAGATGGCAGGAAGACGTCTGCTTACAGGAGAGACGGAGGTAGGAGGCTGTTTTCCCTGATAACAGGAATATCCGGATATTCATCGTGACCCAGACTTTACAGTTTTACTCTCATGTTTGATGGATGAGACACTCACCGAGAAAGAGCCAAAGTCGGACATAAAGTTTAAACGCTGACAGAGCTACAGGATAGGAAAAGGATCACAGGGATGGAAGAGGAGGCAGAAACTGGCCAGGAGGAGCTGCAAATAGAGGCAGAGACATGTCTTTAGTAGGAGGAGAAGGCTGAAGGATGAGGGCGTCTCTGGGGCTGACACTGCAATCAGAAATTCAGCTGCTGCTGCAGCGTCCACTCATCTGTGACACACTGACTCAGAGAAACAAAACAAGGAGCTCAGGAGTGGTTTGCAGAGATAATGTATGCATGAGGAACACACACACACACACACACACCTGTGTGTAGAACAGAGGTGGGCAAACTGTGGCCCGGGGGCCACATGTGGCCCAATCAACTCTTTAATCCGGCCCACAGAGCCTTCACAATCATTCCTCCAGAAGCCAAATGAAGAGGGTTGTCGGCTGGATTGGGTAGAAAAAGGTCCAGACCCCCCTTCAGCTAGCATGCTAACATGTCCTCTCAAGAAGGTGGGGCCAAACATCATCTGGAGCTTCATCTTCATAATATCAAGCAGGATTTTTAGCTAACCTCTGATCCTCAGTGGGGGGGTTAGCTTCCTGCACCAGCAGCCGACCCCTTCATCAAGTTCTACAACCCATTGTGGTCCTTCAGGCTAAATAATTGCCCACCCCTGGGGTAGAAGAAGGAGGGCCTAAAAGATACAGATTTTTATGTAAATCTGCGTCCAAAGACTTGGACTGCTTTTCACAAATACAGTTTAATACAATATATTAAACAAAAGACTTCCACCACTGCAGAATGGATGAATAATGAAGCAAAAGTCTTCTGATCTTCAGGGTAAGAAGGCCTCGAGCTAGCCTTCATTCCAACCTTGTGGAATGGCTGGATTGTGTTTGCTAACGCAGTCACAACGGCACCGTGACATCAGAACATGGATTAGCTGTATAGCTTATTAATACACTGACTAAAGAAGAAGAATGTCACCAGGGGAGGATCTGACGCAAGCTGCTCTTGTTTCTTAAAATAAAGACGTGCACGTCCATGGTGATTTACGACTGACCATTAATCAGAGCAGAGCGTGCAGCGCATGTCATCTTTTCTTCTTCTCATCTGAGCAATCCCAGACCAGAGACGTAGAGACTCCAGCCAGCTTCTTCTCCCAGCTGAACATGGCTGGAAAGACGCTGTTGAAGCTGTCTGGGTTTGAATCCTCCTGAGGTCTTTTTTTTTTCTCCACCATCTACACTTGGGTGGGCAATTCTTTAGCCTGAAGGGCTTGGGTTGGGTTGTAGATCTTGATGAAGGGGCCGGCCAGGTGGTGCAGGAAGCTAACCCCCCAGATGAGGATCAGAGGTTAGCTAACAATCCTGCTTGATGGACTGTTGACTGAGAAAATATTTAGAAGCATCTGTAAACTGGTCCAACTAGAGATGGATGATGAAGCTCCAAATGATGTTTGGCCCCACCTTCTTGAGAGGACATGTTAGCATGCTAGCTGAAGGGGGGGTCTGAACCTTTTTCTAACCAATCAAGCTGACAACGCTCTTCATTGACAACCCTCTTCATTTGGCTTGTGGAGAAATGATTGTGAAGGCTCTGTGGGCCGGATTAAAGAGTTCATCGGGCCACATGTGGCCCCCGGGCCTCAGTTTGCCCACCTCTGATTTACACCATCTACTCTGAAAGGCTCCTGTCATTTGCAGCATCAGCCACGGAGTTAATCCAAGTTGAAGAGACTCCTCAAACTGCCGCTGTTCACTTCTGAGCCACAGATGCCAGATTTCTGTGAGGCCTCCTGGAATATGATTGCTGCTGATTGTCATCTGTTAAGAGTGAAACAGTCTGGACCAGTCTGAAAAGAGCCTCCTACCTCTGTCCCTCCTGTCTGGACCCGCAGACAGAAGCAGAAGTCCCACAAGCTGCAGTAACACTGCCTTAAATACCCACTCTGATCAAATTAGGTTCAGGTGTGCACAGTTAGTCGCACAGTAGCGAAGCAGGAAACAGAACTAAAAACAAAGGACAAAATAAAGGACAGGGATTTTTCCTTACAGATGTAGTCCAGATAGCCGAGGGTCAGATTATACACAGAGAAAGGTGTCATTAACCATTTCTCTCTCTCCTTTTCTCTCTCCTTCCTTCTCTCTCTAACACATGCACGCAAACTAAAAAGGTCAGCCAGTGGTCACGGTCCATTAAAGAACCCGAGCACACACTTTCTTCTCACGCAAGCTCCACACAAACAGTGCACACACTCCTTCCTTCCTATTTGACTGTTCATGTCGGAACAAAATTTGTTGTGCTTCACCTCCTCCGACAACCGTTTCAGGATGACCTTCACCCTCAGGTTTTCTGCAGGCGTGTGGCCACTAAGCTGTCAGCGACTGAGGCAGCAGGACAGGCTGCTATCCTTCTGATGTGATCGTTATGCTCACAGAGAAGTATTCTAATTATCAGTGACTGTGAAATGAGGTGAGTCACCTCCAGACTGCACACAGCGACTAGAGAGCTGCTGTCGGACGCTTGTTAACGTAGCATTTAGCTTCGCTGGTGATCAAGTTGCAAAGAAAGTGTGTCTTTCTACGAATAGCCAGCCTTTCTGTAGTCAAAATGTACGATCATCACAGACTTTCACAAGGCATTTTCATCCTACAATGCATATGATGTTTCTGGGTTTGAGTTTAAGAAGAGATAATGGCGTCAACTCAACTATGATGAACTGAGATATTTCCATGAATTTACTTTTCTTGTTTGCATAATCAGATTTGAGTGTTAGTAAGGCTCCATTTCGCCACCACAGAAATCATGCTGCAGTCCCCTCTTGCCATGCTTGCAAAGTCTGTATAAAAAGCTAGCGCTTAGCCATCCAGCTAACTCTAGGTGAAATAAAACTTTAGGCAATAGTCCTTCAGTGTTCAAGGTGTACTCAACCTCAGTCAAACTTACACAAGATTAATGCCAGATTTCTCAACAGCAGTTGGAATTTCTCGTACCCAATGAATGTATTTCCTTAATCCACTTTTCTCAGCCGTTTCCAATCTTTGAGCATAAACTTTAACCCTGAAGAATGTGGACTGAGGCTGCATCTCAAGTCCCCTCCACCACAGAACGAGACACTGAGCGAATCAGACCAGGACCCTGTTTCAGCTCTGATTCAGTGAGAGCAGTCGGGGGAGCAAAACCAATCATTATTTCTGCTGTTAGGCCCTGCTGGTCAGGAGGTGGAGACATACCGTATTTTCTGGACTATAGGTCTCACTTTTTTTCATAGCTTGTCTGCTCCTGCCACTTATACTCAGGTGCGACTTATATATATTAAAATATGTTAATTCACACTGAGCGACATGACCAAGGAGTAAATGTTAGCTACAGCCGTGAGAGGGCGCTCTAGGCTTGTGACAACTACCATATGTGCTACTCCTGTACCACTGAAAATTAATTTAAACATTAACTTAAAGACAGCTGAGAAAGACTGAACACAAATGTCCCCAAAAGAAACTCCTCTTCACCGAGGATGAAGAATTCACTGGATCCAGTGATGTGGAATGAGATGGAGGTTTAGCTAAACTTGCTAACCAGTAGCTAGCTTGTTGGAGTCGTGGCTTGTTATGTTAATTCTGCCTTTTCAGCCTCCCACATATGTTCTTTATGCTACTGTGTAGCTGAATAACTGTTCGTGTGTTACGTTAGCACAACTGACACCTGTTCAGCCTTTTGGTCTAGATTCTCTTCAGGGTCTGGTTTGCCGGCCCCCATTTGTGCGTATGGATTGTCCACTGTTCTCCTCTTAGAGCGCACAGGTTCCTAGGCTCCAGCGGTGGCAGCGCACCTGTCACGGTTCATCAGAAGCTGATTTAAGGACGCTGCCAGCTGGTCCCCGTTGCTGGATCGTTGTTCCTCTCTCACTTGCAGAGTGCTGCCAGGACTTAAACCAGATGTTTCCCATGTGCCTTGGATTTTTGTCTCACAAGTGTTTTTCTTGTTTTCCAAAGACCTCATGTTTCCCCTAAGAGGAGTTTGTAAGTTCTGGGTTTTGGACATTCTGCAGAGGACCCTACCTTTGAGGATTTTGAACCTTTTAATGATCCCAGTTTTTCCTCCATTGGAGTGCTTTCTGTGTCTCTGTGAAGACCCAATTAAAGCGTTGTTTTTGCTTTTGAGCGCCAGTCTACATTTGGGTCCTAAACACAACAAACCATAACAATTCTGTTGTTATTATTATAACTTGCCTTTCTGGATGAAATGTCTGTTCTTGGTTTGGAGTTTGTAAAATACATTTCCCCCCCAAAAAAGCAATTTGTAGCCCAGTGTGACTTATATATGTTTTTTTTTCTCCTGCCTGTTGTTTTCTTACTCTTCCTGTAATGTGGGCAGAGGACCATGCCATTGAAAAACCCTGGGGGGTCACAGAAAAGCAGTTTTGTGTTTATCCCCAGACAGAGAAGTTGTCCTACTCTACATATGGACAAGGGCTTCTCCCTGAGAACGAGCTCCATGATAGGGAAAAGAGATGTGACTGCCCCAAATGACATGCTCAGCCACCATCTTTACGACCTCTGGTCTATGAAGGCGTTCAGAGGGTTAGTGGAAAGCCTGTGTTGTAGGTGTGGTCCAGGACGAGTCACATGATGGAAGTGGGTCAGATCGGAAAGTAGTTTCATGGCGATCTGTGTTCCATCAGCTGTTGGCTCAGCTGATGAAGAGCTGTGCCACTGTTAGGCTGCTGTAGGAACTGACTCCTGGTAGACCCCTGGACTCTAACCAAGAGATCCTTCTCAACGTGCACCACACTGAGTCTAGCAACACTTCCCCTTCAGTCCTACCGAACTGGGCCAGACTTGAACCTTTTCCAGATGCAAATAATGCGAACAAATGCTGAATACCATGTTCACCCCTTGGAGACACTGCGGTCTTGTGCACGGTAGCTATCTTAGGGATCCAAGATAGATGAAGCCTAGTACACACGCCACGATTTTCATCGTCTTAGACTCGCGACTCGCCCTCACCCAAAATCGGGGTGAGGCACTAATCTGCTCGGCGACTGAGTTAAGAACCTCGAAGACTCAAGTAATGACCCTGGCGACGCTCCGCACGGAGTCTGAGACGCAAAACTGGATATCAAACCTGCTAGATATCCAGGCTGCTCGTGGGGACGTAGAAAGAGCTCCAGCCAATGAGAGCAGACGTGGGCGTGGCCACAAATAAGGAAGCGAAAAGGAGCAGTAGAACAACAAGAAACGACAGGAGATAGAAAAATGGTTTTGCGAGATCAGTGGACACAGGAGACTCTGACTCAGCCCCCTGTCCACACCAGCTGAGCTGTACGTAGTTGTTTTGAAAGTTTTAATAAAGGTGTGCTAGTCCGTGTTTTTTGGACTAGAAGTCCCCCAGAGTCCAATCAGTCAAAAAATGCATCATAACAATAAGAATAAATTGCACTAGACTATAATTTTGTGGGGGAAATTTATTGTTACAAAATCCAGGACCAAGAACAGACATTTCATTTGTGAGGGCAAATGACAACAATAACGCTGAGGCGACGTACTTCCTGTGTCAGTCCTTGTTTGGAAACGCAGTCGGTCACGCCTCCTGACAGAGAGAGTCGCGCTGTGTGGACACTCCCGTCTCAGACCAGTCTTGTAGTGTGGACACCCAATGCTCCCACCCATCCTGCCGAGTTGCGCAGTGTGAACACCCGGCCGCCCCGAAAAAATCATGTCGGGTGTACTTGGCTTAATATGATGCACGACATCACAACTTTGTACGGATTGTTCAGGTAAGATAACCTGCAAGATGAGGAGGCAAAAAAAGGAGAGAAGAGGAGAGAAATAAACATCACAGGGTTTCTATCCCCTACCTGTCTGGAGTTTCAGAAGAATCCTCCAGAAACATGACATTCCAGTACAGTTCAAACCCTCCAACACACTCAGACAGAAACTGGTCCACCCAAAGGACAAGACACCAAGACACAAACAAAGCAATGCTGTCTCTGCTGGACAGTGTCAGGAGGAATGACAGGAACAGGAAACAGCCCCTCCACAAACGAATGGCCCAACACAGACGTGCCACTTCTTCAGGACAGGACTCAGCAGGACACCTACACCTAAAAGACAGCGGACACTCCTTTGAGGACAGTCAAGTACGTGTGCTGGCCAGAGAAGATCGCTGGTTTGAGAGGGGTGTCCAGGAAGCCATCCACGTCAAGTTGGAACAACCATCTTTAAACAGAGGTGGTGGACTAAGGCACTTTCTGTCACCCACCTACAAGCAGTCCTCCACTCTTTTCGTCAACAGTCCAAACGTTCACACCGTTTGACCAGACCTGGAGACTCATTAACATGTGACCCAACAGACAAAGGGGAAGCACCCCAACCGAAACTAGATGAACGACCCTGCCAACGACTCTCAGGTGACCACCCGGGCCATTAACATGCCGATGGTCCACAGGGCTATATTTTCAAGCTCTGCCCCAGCAAGCTTAGAACTGAAGAAGCTCTCTGGAGAGAGGACCAAACGTTTTCAAGGAAACCTTTCAGTCCAGTTGACACAGAGATCTACTTTGGATAACTATGACCTGGATGAGTGAGAATCTACACGGACATCTTTGAACATATCATTCCCAAACACGCGCGCGTGGAGACATGAACCCACCAGTGGGACCTTTCGTGCGGCTGGTTTGGTGCCGTGTGCGCGGGGTCGTCGGTGTGCTCAGTCCACAGTTGGATTCTTGTTTTCATTACTGTTGTTTTCCACCTGTTGGGGACGTTGAAGGGTAGAGTAGCTAGCCAGCTCAGGACAGACACACACTACAGGCTCTGAGCCACCCACCATGCACCAGCGTGGATTCTCCTGCTGAAATCTAAAAGTCCAAATTCACCTTCGGGTTATCCCAATTTTCACACTCAGTAGAGGGACGTCCTTGAACTGGACTGGTCATGTGTTCACCCAGGTTTAAGGTCAGTTGGTCTTTGATCGCGGCACTCCAAAACCCAAAAGTCCTGATTCCAGGAGTTCATTCCAGGGGTGTCGTGACCCAGCCATTTTCAAGCTCTGCCCCAGCAAGCTTAGAAGTGAAGAAGCTCTCTGGAGAGAGGGCGAAACGTCTTCAAAGAAACCTTTCAGTCCAGTTGACACAGAGAGATCTAACTTTGGAGAACTATGACCTGGATGAGTGAGAACCTACACAGACCTGAGGAAGCAAACACATGTGAAACAATCTTTGTAGACAGGAAATCCAAGAGAAACTGCTGTAGCCACGGTCCAACCCTGCTGTGGGAGCATATTAGCCCAGATATGTTAGCTTTTAATATAGCTCTGAGTCTGAGTCTTGTGCTGGAGGTGGTGGGGCGCTTGTATGTTGCACGTACCTGGTTAGTGAGTCTGTCTTTACTGGTTTCATCTGGAAACCAGTCCCTGAGGTCCTATTAATTCCCCTTGTCACACAGATCTATTTGTATTCACTGATCACAGGATGTAGATTCCGTCCACTCGATAGCCTTGAACCAGTAGCACCAGTTTGCCATTCCTTCTGCATCTTGGTTCTCTCCTCTGGTGCTGAGTGGCCCATTTTCCTCTTTTTCGTTAAACCATTAATTAACTGATCAAACCCTCCACTAACCCCAGGACTCACCCACAATTGACTCAACGCCGTAAAGATGTAGCCAGGACACGTGTCGTCATCTCCTTGTTCACAGTCATCTAGATTGCTTCCCCTTTCCCATCTACAGACGTGAGATGGCTTTAGTCTAATCTGGGGTGGGCAGTTATTTAGCCTGAAGGGCCACGTTGGGTTGTAGATCTTGATGAAGGGGCCGGTCAGGTGGTGCAGGAAGCTAACCCCCACATGAGGATCAGAGGATAGCTAAAAAATCCTGCTTGATGGACTATTGACTGAGAAAATATTGTGAAGATGAAGCTCCAAATGATGTTTGGCCCCGCCTTCTTGAGATGACCTGTTAGCGTGCTAGGTGAAGGGGGGGTCTGAACCTTTTTCTAACCAATCCAGCTGACGACCCTCTTCATTTGGCTTTTGGAGGAATGATTGTGAAGGCTCTCTGGGCCGGATTAAAGAGTTCACCGGACCACATGCGGCCCCCGGGCCTCTGGTTGCCCCCCTCTGGTCTAACTGGCCTGGAGGCAGCAGGGCTTGATTGACCTTTTTTTCTTTGCCTTCCAAGTCTTCCTCTCCAGATGTGGCTGCTCATCACCCTCATCAACCCAACAACAATCAGTCTCATCACACGCCTCATCGATGGTGTGGCCCCTCGCCCTGACGGCAGACGTAGAGACGTAGATGTTGTGTTTTCTCTTTTTTCTTTTCCTTCAGCGTCAGCTGGGCTCACCTGAGAGCAGAGCAGCGCTAAGTTAGGGAGCCAGAGAGGAAGAGAGGTGGAGGCAGCTCTCCGCTGAGGTGAAACTCATTAGAGATAAACCTGCAAAGTACAACAAGGCAGCTAGTGATGAGCGTCAGAGAGCTGGATGAGAAGAAAGGAAGCCATTATTGATCCGTCAATGGAATGATCAGCCAGGCAGAGGAGGAAGACCAGGAGAGGAGGATAGATAGATAGATAGATAGATAGATAGATAGATAGATAGACAGACAGACAGGCACACACACACACACACACACACGGTGAGCGTCTAAGTGATTATCTCTGCTAACTAATGGCTACTGATGTCTGCTTGTCTGCCAGTGGAAAGTTCGGCTTCCCCTGAAAACTGATGCCGTCTGTGGTTCAGCCTGTCTGCCCCGCTGATCTTCTCTGTGTGTCGGCCTCGGCTGTCACACTGCTGCAACACGAGACCACGTGAGTCTCACCTGTCTCCTCAGCTGTCATCTCTGCTGCCTGCCTTTGCAGCCTGCTGCGTCCTGCCTGCCGTAACCTGATCTTGTTTGCCCACCGGTGTGGACAAACTGGTCATCCCTCTCATGTCTGCCTGCTGCCAATCTTCCACCCACGGCTCCCTCCTGCACCTGAACTCTCCGTCTTCTGAGTCTTCTTATTCCGTTCGAGCAGAGGGGGGAGCAGAGGGGGGCAAACTGAGGCCCGGGGGCCACATGTGGCCCGATGAACTATTTAATCGGGCCCACAGAGCCTTCACGATCATTCCTCCAAAAGCCAAATGAAGAGGGTTGGGGTCACTGCTGCTCAGCCTCTAGCGTGACCGTCTCCACAGTTCAAGCATGCGTCTCACTGGCTTTGTGTCACGCTGTCACCTGTCACGGCCTCTTTAACGCTTTATTTTAAAGCTGTGTAGCGTTCACCAGCAGGCTGTCACCTGCACTGATGTGTGGCTGCACAAAGTCTAAGGTCAAAGGTTGACATGAACACTTCCCAGCATGCACCAGTTTCTTCTTTCTTGTCCATTTATCAGAGAGAAGCGAGGCGTAAAGAAACGAGAACAGGGTTTCTGTTTAATTTTAGAGCTACACTTCACAACAGGTAGTAGCTGATTGAAAAACGAAGAGAGGCTACACGGACTGGCTGGCTGGCTGGCTGAGGAGTCGGGCTGTGATGACTGGAGTGTGAGTGGGTGCTGAAAAACCAATAAAACGGAGAAAAGGAGCGAGTGGAATGAAAGAATTATGGAGACATAAAAAAGACAAATTACAAACAGGAGAAATATGACGTGCTGAACTGTGATCAGCCTGCAGGTTGTTTCTGTTCAATTACAGCCTCCCACACATCGCACTCCGTCTGTCCGTCCGTCCGTGTGTGTGTGTGTTTTGCCGCAGTGCCACGTCTCTCTCCACCCACTCTGAAGCTAAAAACAAACACAGCAGCTCTCATTACAAACAATCCAATCAATACGCTGAAACCTCTGGCAGCATTTTATGCAGTGTGCATGTGTGTGCGCGTGCATGTGAAAACAGTCTGCCAGTGCATGTGGATTGACACGTTGTTAAACTACAAGTGGAGGCAACACCTCCACCTGTATGGCCAGGGTGCTAATTGATTGATGGTTTAATGATTGGTGAGGTCAGTAATACACATCACTGTCGTATTAAATCAAACTATCAGCACTAACGGCACCTTTAATTGTCCTATTTCTTTTAGAATGACTCCACTTTGTTTCTTTACTTCCTGATCAGTTACCAGAAAAGGGGATTTACAAAGTGGAAAAAATGAAAACTGTCTTATGTCTCGGTTATTTGAGAGCTAAAGGGCTTTTCTAGATTTCGCTCCCTTCGGGAACTCGTGCTTCACTGACATCTTAAAACACTCCAGATGTCATTTTAGCCATGTCTGCTAACAGGAAATGGGTTCACAAAGAGATTTTCATGGACTCGCAAGTCTTTTATCGGGTTTTATGTGCGGTGTGCCCCAGGGCTCTGTAGTAGGATTCCCTTTCGTTGCCTCTTATGATCCCCAAGAAATTTAAACACTAATGTAAAAGAGTTCTTACAACTGAGAAATGACCACGAGTCATTCCTGACTGGGCGATTTACACCCACTAATGAATCACACACACACACACACACACACACACGTGCGCAGACAGAGTGTACGAGGATAAGCTGCGGGAGAGAAAGTGGTGAATTTTTAATTCTCTCTTGGGTGTTTTATTGTGTGTGGATGGGGGGGGTCAACCCCCTGGTTTGCCGATACCTGACGACATCATGGCCGAACAGCCTCATCGCTGCGTTGTTGTCTACTTGTGAGGACCTGCCTCGTACAGTAATCCTCCTCCTCTTTCGCCTCCTCCGGCCTGATTCGGTTTCACCTGAACTCTCCTCCACGTCCTCTCTCATTCAAGACTCGTCCTGACTCTCTTTCATCCTTCACCTTCCCGCAATAGATCTCCTTTTCTCCTTTCATCACATGTTGTTCTCTCCGTTCTTCGTTCCCCTCCTCGCAAACACACCTCCCATTTCTCTCTGTTCTTGTGCCCTCTTGACCTCCCCAGCAGCTCCTGTCTTTTTCAAAGTCACTCTCGTTGTTTGGCCGCTAACTTTATCGTCTTTAAAACGTGAATTTAGATTTTGATGACAGAGTCAAGTGTCATTTTTTGACACTCCTGCCTGTGTCGCCTTTCAGTTTCAGTATTTTTGTTGAGATTTTTATTTCATAACCCTCCCATTCTGTCTGCCGAACCATCATCTTCTCTGCATCTGCATACATGTGAGGAATCTAAGAATAATCCATCCATCCATCCATCCATCCATCCATCTTCTTCCACTTATCCGGGGTCGGGTCGCGGGGCCAGCAGCCTAAGCAGGGAAGCCCAGACTTCTCTCTCCCCAGCGACTTTGTCCAGATCTTCCGGGCGTTCCCAGGCCAGCCCAGAGACAGAGTCCCTCCAGCGTGTCCTGGGTCTTCCCGGGGGCCTCCTACCGGAGGGACGTGCCCTGAACACCTCACCAGGGAGGCGTCGGGAGGCATCCTGACTAGGTGCCCGAGCCACCTAATGTGGGGCTCCAGAAGCAGCTGACTGCTACCGGCAGGCCGTGCGGTGCACAACCCTTTGGGGGGTAAAAACTTGCGGGTGGGAGGAGTTGGGTAAGGCCATGGAGAAAGACTTTCCATCAGCACTGAGGTTATTCTGGAAACGTCTGTTGCCTCAGGGGAGGAAGACAGCACCTTGGTCACATTGTGGGAGTTCGCGGGAGGCCCTTCTCATTCCATCCATCCATTTTCTATACCTGCTTTATCCACACATGGGTCGCAGGGCTCTCCTCATTCACACCCACATATATTCCTTTGAGGAAACAGAGCCAGGGGCCTCAGAGGCGGATGTGCTCGTCTCGGGGTGTGACAACGCCACAGCAGCATGGACGAGGTCTGGCCCGAGTACCTGAAGGTTCTGGATCTGTCTTGACTGACACGTCCCCCCACCATTCCGTGGACATCCCCCCAACCTTAGGGGGGATCACACTTCTCAGCCTGCCTGGAAATGTCAAGTCCCGCAACCAAGACGCCGGTTCAAATCCAGACCAGATGAGAGGTTGGCACAGGAAAAAAACCTCAACTGCGACTGTGACCGAGATCTGCATCATTTAGCCACCACTTTGGGCCCTTGAGTAAGGCCCTTAACCCCCCTAGTTGCTCCCTGGGTGCCTTAAAAGTGGCCGTGTGTGTGTGAGAAATGCAGAGGTCTAATTTCCACTTGTGGATAAATAAAGTGAATCTTCTTCTTCAGGTCGTTCTTCTTCTTTAGGATGTCATTTCCGCTTTTAGCAGATGATGTCATCCTGTTGGTCTCAGCGATCAATGACCTTCAGCTCTCCCTACACTTCACAGCTGAGTGTGAAGTGGCCAGGATGAAGAACAGCACCTCCAAACCTGAGACCGACGGTGGGTCGGGGTGAATAGAGAGCTGAGCTAGAAGGTGAGGCTAGCACTCAGTCTATGCTGTAACCCTCACCCATGGTCATTCGCTTTGTTAGCGACGGAAAAGGACAAGATCGCGGATGCAAGCGGCTGGAATGAGTTTCAGCTCAGACGTAGACACATCCAAAAGCAGCCCAAAGTAGAGCCAGCACTCCTCTGAGTGGAGAGGAGCTGGCTGAGGATTGGATGTGTCCCTGACGCCGCCCTGGGGAGGTGTCCCAGGCATGTCCATCCAGGAGAAGAGCCCTGGGCAGACTCAGGACATGTTGGAGAGATTTAGTCTCTCGGCTGGCCTGGAAGTTCCCCCAGAGATGCTGGTGGAAGTTCAATACATGTATCAGGTAAAGTACGTGATACATGTCTGTGAAAAAAGACACACGCGACAATAAGACTTCCTGCATTTGAGACCCAGAATCGTTTTGATTACTGTATTTTTCAGACTATAAGTGGCTCCGGAGTCTAAGTCGCATCAGTCAAAGAATGCGTCATGAAGGAGAAAAAAACATACATAAGTCACACTGGACTATAAGTCGCATTGTTTTTGGTAAACAAGATCCAAGAACAGACATTTCATCCAGAAGGCAAGTTATAATAATAATAATAATAATAATAATAATAATAATAATAATAATAATAATAATAATAATAATAATAATAAAATCTAGAACAACAGGCTGAGCAGGTGTGATAACGTAACACATGAACAGTTATTCAGCTACACAGTAGCATAAAGAACAGACGTGGGAGGCTGGAAAGGCAGAACTAACATAACAAGCTGGCAACTCCAACAAGCTAGCTACTGGTTAACAAGTTTAGCTAAACCTCCATCTCATTCCACATCACTGGATCCAGTGAGTTCTTCATCCTCGGTGAAGAGGAGTTTCTTTTGGGGACATTTGTGTTCAGTCTTTCTCAGCTGTCTTTAAGTTAATGTTAATTCATTTTCAGTGGTACAGGAGTAGCACATACTGGTAGTTGTCACAAGCCTATAGCGCCCTCGCATGGCTCAAGGTAATATTTACTCCTTGGTCATGTCGCTCAGTGTGAATTAGCATATTTTAATATATATAAGTCGCACCTGAGCATAAGTGGCAGGAGCAGACAAACTATGAACAAAAGTGCGACCTGTAGTCCAGAAAATACGGTCATTTAATTTTTCACCAGTAAACCTTGGTGGTGACTGGGGTCTGGAACCAGGGTCCTGAAGAGGAGAACCTGTCTGTCAATCAACCAATCGACTGCCTGGTTTAAAAACAGCCTGCAAGCTCTCGTTCTGTGGCTGAGATCTGACACACAGCCGTTTGTAGAGATCACACAGGTGAAGCCAACAGTGCACTGATACAGCACGCTCCCCAAGACGTTTTCACCCATAAATCAGCAACTGTAAAACTCCAACAACAGGACAGGAATCATTAACTAAATGGGAAAAAAGAACCCTTAATTTTGTCTTAGTGGGGAAAATAACAAGAAAGTGATCGGAGACATGTTAGAGACGCAGACAGAGTTTCTTCTAATTAAAACCAGAGCGGACAGAAGTCATCACACAATCCACTTCAATTAACCCGCGGTCCAGCCAATCAGACGCTATCTCATTAAAACAGCCCCCCCATCAGCAGCGAGTGGTCACTCCTCTAATCCGCGTCTCTCTGTGGGACAGGAAGTGCTGCGCACATAATTAATGCGCGAGGCAGCATCTCCCCGCTGAGGGCCCGCGCTTGACCTCCATCAGCAAACGTTAGCGCGAGCAGACGGAGGCTCTGCCTAAAACAGGGAGGATTGGAGGGAGGACAGCAGGGACCCGCAGGCTCGTATCACCGATAACAGCAGAACCCAACTTTCTGCAACTTCATTAGGAAACTTTGGTGCTGAACAGAAAGACCAGCGCAGGGTCCAGAAGGTGGCGGGCGCAATCATCCTCACCTGAGCAATCTTTCACCCACAGATGGAAGTTTGGAAATGCTACAATTCTGGAAGTCAAACACATCCGTTTCAACCAGCAGAGTCCAAACTTTCATCAACGGTTGGCTGATTTTACTGTGGAACCAGTTAGCAACCTGGGTCCGAGAGGCAGACACCACGTCTGCCTTTAGGATCAAACCTAAAACCTTTCTGTTCAGTGAAGCGAACAGCTAGCCTCAAACAAAGTGTGCAGGGCTGATAGATCCAGATAGTCAGTTCTCACAGCTACAGGTAGATCAGGGCCATCAGACTCTTACTCTTCAATCGTTAGCATAGCTCTGCTGCTACAGGCTACGCTGCTGGGACACAAACATGATGCACCGAGGAGGTCCCCACCAACCACCATCTCGACTCCCTCACCTCCTCTCCTTTTCTTCTCACCGGGATTATCAGTGTGTCCAGTCTTCCTGGCCGTTTTGTGTCTCTCTCCCTCTTCTCTCTCTCTTTCTGCAGGTCTTCCATCTCCGGACTTCATGCTGCACGGATCCTGGCCTCTGACAAACCCAGGGTCCCGTCAGCTGTTCCCTTCTTTATAACAACCTGCCTATGCTGGATTATGTTTGCCAAGTGTGCATGTTTGTTTCTCTCTCTTTATTCTCTCTGTCCTGTCTCCCTCTTCTCCTCCTCCTTTACCCAGCTGACTTTCAGCAGGATGGTTCCTCCTTGGAAGCCTGGTCCTGCTCAAGGTTTCTTCCTGTTAAAGGGAGTTTTTCCTGCCCCTGTGCTGACCTGGGGGTTCTGGCTCTGGGTTTCTGCCTCTGTAAAGCACCTAGAGACAATTGTGATCGTAAAAGGCGCGATATAAAATAAATTGTGTTGTGTTGAGGGACAGCTCCAGGAGGTCCATAGTCTGGAGCTCACAAGTGAGCCTTTTAATGGTCTCCACTCTAGAAATCCCACCAGTCATGCTAGCAGGAAAACAGCTGCTCCCAGAATCCAAGTGGGAGAAGCTGGACCATTTCATCCATGTACATCCCAAACTGCCCTCAAGCTGGACACGCTAGTAAAAAGACGACAAACACGCAGGTGTTCCCCGTCTCAGGACAATATTTTATCGGTTTGTCTCCCACAGCACCACCAGTAGTTTGACATAAATAGATCCACTGATTTAGACATTTAGAAGCTGTGATGCAGCAAACAAACAAGCAAACATACATACAGAGTTTAGCAGCGCAGACAGACGGAGCGACGGGCTGCGTAGAGCCGTCCTGCAGCCTGCGCTGGACCTTCAGCTGGAGCTGGAGCCAGGAGCCAAAGGCAGAGACGGCGGCTGGATGAGCTCCGTCACCGTTTGCTTCCAGACGCTCTTCGACGAGCGTTCGCAGCAGCCTCACCGTTCAAGTCCTGGAAATCAGCGGCTAAGTGAATTTAAAGGTTTTTGAATCCTTGATTAGAAGAACGAGGACGAGTCAGAAGCCTGTCTGAAAGCCAGCAAAGCCCAGCTTTTTTGTTATTAAACAATCGTTAGCAGTAATGAATCCATTTGTTGAGTTGTTCTACTACATTCTTTGACCGATGATCCAAACCTCTGACAAGAGCCCTCTGGTGGTTTCGCCAGGTTATTACATCTGCTTCTCCCGACTGGAACCTGTTAATGTCATAGAAGAAGCAAAACACCCCCGACAGACACGTCTGGAAGCTAATCCTGCTGTGTGTGGACAGGCCGGGCTGAATTCATGGAGACTGCATCTAGAATTCAGGATATACTCGAGCGCAACAGCTGATGTTTGCCGTAGTAGCTGTGTCAGTCACATGACCTGTCTGCAAACCTCTGATTGGCTTCCTGAAAGAGCTGCCTGGTGCTCTCCAAAGATGATCTCATTTACAGCATTTGTTTTCGGGCTGGTTGCCAGTACGATTCCTGTACATTGGGAAGGAACCCAGAGGAGCCGAGCTCAGCCTTCCCGCTGCTGAAGGTCACAGGGGTCGTCACAAATCCCAGCAGCTCCAGCTGCGACGAGTGCGGGCCAGGGGTGGACGGGTGGAGTGTGGTTGCAGGTATCAGTCGGAGCCCAGCCAGCACCTTCCAGCTGGGGTGGACGCTCGTCAAGGCGGAATGGAAGGATGGACGGATGGACTCATTCCGATCGGGCCGTGCTGTCTTTACTGAGCCGGACCAGTTCCTGGGACAGGAGCTCCAGGTCCTGCACAAACAGACACGTGGTGTTCAGGTCCTGAGTGGGATCAAGGTGCCTGCTGGGTCGCTACCTTCTGCAGGTGCATGTTCTTGGTCAGCTGCTCCTCCAGCATGTTCTGCAGCTTCTTGTTCATCTCCCTCAGGTTCTCGTCTCCTGGTTTGACCAGATCTCTGAGGACTGAGCCCAGACCCCCTCGGTCTCCCTGAGAAGCGCCGTGGCCTCCGGCGGCGCTGCCCGACACGTCTGCAGAGGGGGAAGCACACGCAGGCTGAGTCCCACCATGGCAACCATCCACACCTTGACGACAGCAAACATTTACTAAAATCTCACTTGTGGTGTGCCGCAAGGCTCTGTTTTAAGCCCTAAGAAGCTGCTGCTGCTGCAAAGCTTTTCACAACTTAACCACTCAAAAACAGAAATCCCAGTTCTGGGCCTCTGTGCTCATCACAAGACTGTGTGCGCTCACCCTGGACAGAGATTTGGGTCTAAATTTGCTCCAAACCTCTCCAAACCAATCCTGGAGAAAGTCCTCCAGGTTGTTATCTTCTCCAGGCTGAAGTCCTGCAACTCCACTCTGTCCAGCACCTCAGAAAAGTCCCTCTCACCTTTTCCCACTTCTACAAGCACTTTTGGGTCTGGACTTTAATTATTTAAGCGAGTTGTTGACCCCATGTATGCCAGCCTGCAGCCTGAGGTCCTCAGGTCGGGACCTCCTGCTTGTTCCAATAATACAGGACATATTATTGACAATTATTCCCATATTCCATTATTCCCATGATTGAAGGTTGTAGCGCAGAGGTGGGCAAACTGAGGCCCGGGGGCCATGTGTGGCCCAGTGAGCTCTTTAATCTGGCCCGCAGAGCCTTCACAATCATTTCTCCCTAAGAGAAGACAGGTTCAGACCCCCCCCCCCCCCCAACCACCAACGTGGGCAAACTGAGTAATGCTTTGACTGGGGCTCAGAGGAGGCATCATTTCAGGCAAAATGAGGTTGTAGCTCATTGTCTGCTTAACCGCTGCTGCAGAAACACATCCTTTGTCTTTTCATCTGTTTTATTTATCTCAGAGATAAGGCTGCATTCATTGACCAGGCTAATCGCTAAAGTTAGCATTGCAATTCCGATTTAGGACGCTCCTGACAAACAACTGAGTCATGAGTGGGAGGAAAACCAACTCCAAAAGGGTTCTGGGTTCTCAGGTGTGGTACCTCTACGGCTGTCCATCACGTAGGTCTCTATGATGGCGCTCTTTCTGCAGATGTCTTCAGCCATGGACGAACAGCTCACCTCCAGATGTTTGACCTGAGCAGAGAAGAATTCTCCTCCTAAATGGCGGTTAGCATAAACAGGTGAACATCAGCAGTCACACAGCGAAACAAACTTGGCTTGAACTGTGGACGCTGTCAACAGAAAAACAAAGAGCTTAGTGAGCTGTGTCCACCAGCTAAGAGATGAAGTATTGCAGCATCAGCGCTGACCTGGAAACAGTAGAATATTGACTGCTGCAGGACATTAATAATGCAGCTGAAACGTGTTGACCAGGGCATCAACTCAAGTATTAAAACCTCTGCTATACTCAAGGCACACAAGTGGGAGGTCCACTTTGCTTTGACTTTGGGGACGGCCGCGGGACATGTGGTCGTTATGGTAACGGAGGACTCACCTTCTCCTCCAGCATCCACTTCTCCTGCTGGACCTCGGCGAGTCTCTGGAACAATTCGCCGACCTCATCGTCGGACAAGTCGGCGGGACGCTGGGACTGAGGGCTGCCCCCCCCAGACTGAGCAGGAAGAGAGGGATTAACAGCCACACTCACAAGGTAGAGGCAACTGGCAGAGAGGTCAGAGGTCAACATAGGATGGAACACCTGACAAAGGCTGCAGTATGGCCACAGGAAGGAAAACCCCTGGGATAAGGCAGAGTTTTAGCTGTTTCTACAGCCAATCAGAGCAGATCTGCGCACAAGTGATATAGACCTCACCATGTCCTCTACAGTATAGAGCGGAGGTGGGCAAACTGAGGCCCAGGGGCCACATGTGGCCCGATGAACTATTCAATCCAGCCCGCAGAGCCTTCACAATCATTTCTCCAGCTTGATTGGTTAGAAAAAGGTTCAGACCCCTCCTTCAGCTAGCACGCTAACATGTCCGCTCAAGAAGGCGGGGCCAAACATCATTTGGAGCTTCATCCTCCATCTCTAGTTGGGCCAATTTACAGGCTCTTCTAAATATTGACTCAATCAATAGTCCATCAAGCAGGATTTTTAGCTAACCTCTGATCCTGACTGGGGGGTTAGCTTCCCGCATGGGGTCCTTCAGGCAAAATAATTGCCCACCCCTGGTTTAAAGGCTGACCTGAAATCACTCATCTGAGTTTCTATAACATAGTGGTTCAGGTAGAAGGTAAAGCTGATCTCAGCTCTCGGTCACATGACGAGGCCGACACGCAGCCACCTCTGGGGCAGCAGAACGTCCACGGAGGAGCCATCAGATGCTGATGGTGGATGCTTCTAAACTCTCAGCTACTCTACCTGAACCTGTTCGCTCTATAAATAGTCCATCTATCAATAGATGCTGTCGGCTACACGCGGGAGAAGCTAAAAATAATAAAGAGAACTTTAAAAACTGCAGGAAAGTGAGACACAGCGTATGATAAAGAAGAGAAGGCACCGCAGAGCAGAACTGAGCTTTAGGCTTGACTCACTTTGCTCTGGTTGGTCGTCTGAGTCTCCTTCATCATATCTTTGTAGGAGAAGGAAGAGATGGACGAAGAGTCTCCAGTTGGCTGAGAGCGGCTGGGACTACTGATCTCAGAGAGAACCAGTTCCTCCAGGCCTGCAGCCAGAGAGAAGAGAAAAGAGCCCTGAAACAACTGCCACACAGGTGGAACCCACAGGTGAACACATCCACCTGGCTGAAAGCTTCAGGTGAGTTCACGTCAGAGCTGTCTGTGTACTAAAGACCTTCATCTCCTTCCCTGGGCCAGTCGCGAATATTACAATAACCGTCAATCGCCATTATTTTTCATATTTGTGATTACCATCAATTATTTTATACACAGAGTTGCATAAAATAACTGTGAATCTGAGTCTGACGTCATCGTATTGCGCCAGCAGTAGCACGCAGCGTCACCGTGGCAACCACATGTTGTTTACCTCTCGTCTTGGCTGGAAAAGCAGCGAGCTATGGCTAGGATAAGATGCTATGGCTAGGATAATAGGCTATGGATGGATAATATGCTATGGATGGATAATATGCTATGGCTAGGATAACATGCTATGCTAGGATAACAACAACATGGAGTTAGGGGAGGTTCTGGCTCCAAAGCCTCGTACCACGGCTCTGCTGTGGTGCATTCTGGTTTTTATCCTAACGATAAAGCAGAGCCCAGTAACCTGGAGGAAGACATCTGGAAGATTTGCCATAAAAAAGCACCAGTCAAAAGCGCTAACGCAACAAATGTGAAGCAGCGTCTCCAGACCACCATCCACAGCAACACGCCCACTAGTTCTGATGGTCAACAAGTCAGTAAGTTGATCTGATTCATTCAGGTGGACAGGACAGGATGAGTGTTATTAAAGATCATTATGCTGATAGTAGAATATAAAAAAGAACAAAAATAGACAACATAATCGTCAGCAATTAGTTTTCTGACAATTAGAAATTCCTAACCCCAGTGGCCTAGTTCTCATCTTTGATACTGACTCTGAACAAGGACTTCAGATCAGCAAATACACGATTTTACACAATCGTTTCATACAGGGGGTCAATCACTGCAGCACAGTTGACTGCTCCTTTAATACAGTTTACCGTCTCTTTAACTTGGCAGACTGCTCCTTTAATACAGTTTACCGTCTCTTTAACTTAGCGGACTGATCCTTTAATGGAGCCGACTGGGCCGTTAGCAGAAGGGCCCGTTACTTAAATGCTGCAGACAGGACCTTCCATGTCAGGGCTGGGAGTGGGCAGAGATAAGTAGGCTACTTTAAAATGTCTGATTCTCAGCTTTGTGCAGAAAAGGCGTTTAAATATTCATCAGTGCTGCTAGATTATGCATGAGGCTGAGGGCTGCCCTGCAGTGTGTGCGTGTGTTTACCAGCAGACGCCAGCGTGTCCACCTCAGCTCTGGGAATCACAGCTCAGCATTAAACATTGAGCAGGAGATTCTGGACCGAGACGGAACCTCCGGACGCGGGGCTAGAACACGGCCGGTTATTGGACGCATCGATCGCGACCCAGCGAGGGTTATTTACCACATCCATTCAGAGTCACTTACAGGTATCACCATCATCAGTTCATACTCGGAGATAGATAGATAGATAGATAGATAGATAGATAGATAGATAGATAGATAGATAGATAGATAGATAGATAGATAGATAGATAGATAGATAGATAGATAGATACTTCTATAAATCTCAATCAGAAATTCACATTTCCTGCAGCTCAAAAGTGGAAACACACAAGGGCATGAAAGTCTTAGGAAAATACTAAAACTAAAACTACAATACTAAAACTACAATACTAAAACTACAAGGTGCTAAGACTGTAACTATAATGTGCAGAAACTCTAATCAGGAAGGATTTAAAAAAATAGGAAATTACAAAAATAGGAACTTTGAGCTGAGGAAAATAGGGTTAGGATTATGAATATGCGTCCATGTGTGTGTGTGTGTGTGTGTGTGTACCTGTTCTAGTCTTGGTGTTGGTCAGGATTTCCTGGAGTCTCTCCTGCAGTTTGTCAGCTCTCTTCCTCTCCAGCTGCAGCTGTCGCTTCAAATCCTTCAGCTGCGCGCACGCGCACACACACACGTGCACATACACACGAGAGCACACACACAGTAAAGGATTTACATTTTAATTCTTATTTCCATGCACGGTTGATCTTAAATTACTTAGTAAAATGTTACACATTCTGTCTCTTCTTCAAATTGGAGTGTGTGTGTGTGTGTGTGTGTGTGTGTGTGTGTGTGTGTGTAATGTCCTTACCGCAGCGCTGCCTTTCTTCTCTAAAATTCTCTGACCATCCACAGTGTCTCTGATCTCCTACAGACAACACGTGCACACACCAGCTTGAATATTAAGACTTAAAAAAAAAGTTTGTTTTTTATGTGTTATATTTACACACACAGCTATTTCCACTGTTGATTATTATGACTGTGGTATGAAAACAGTCATTTCCCTCCTCCTGACTGAAGGTAAACAAACAAACAAACAAACAAACAGGTTCTGTCCAGAGAGGAAACAAGTAACCTAATTTTTACCTGTCGTAATTTTCCGATAGTATTGTTGTGTTCATCTCTTTGTTTCTCCACCTCCAGCAGCTGCTCCTTTAATCTTTCCATCTCTGACTGCTTCTCCTGCAGGAGACACACACACAAACACACACACACACACTCTATTTAACGCTCCACACTCATGCGGAGGGTAAAATCAACGCGTCGCTAACACGATTAGCATGAAAGGACATACTGTAGCTGTGTTTTTGTTTTGAACTATGTTTCCGTGGACGCGCTGTCATACATGAAGGCCTGATAAGACTTTTTTCTCATTTGAATTAACTTTCCTATTAAAGTTCCTTGTTCAATTCCAAGTAAAAGGCTGTTATCCAGCAGATTAAACACACACACACACACACACACACACACACACACACACACACACACACACGACGGTCCTTGTGGGAGAAGTTTTCTCTGAGGCCCAGCAGGTTAGTCAACCTGTTAATGTGATTGGCTAAAAACCCTCCCGTGATTGTGGGACTATTAAAACAAGATTATGGGAAGATGCAGAGACTTGGGGAAAAAAAAAAAACAGCACCACGAGGGAAATAAAAGCATTATTTTTTTAATTTTCTGGTTCATTTTGAGGGACTTTTTTATATATGGTTATCTCAGGGCACAGTTTAACAGAGATGATTAATTAGGAGATTTTGTATTTTGTCCAGTTTGTTCTTTGAGGTTATTTCTCAGAGTTTTGTTGATGGGTATAAAATCTGTTGTCTTGTTCCATGCTGGAAATATTCTCAAGTAAGAGACTGTGCTAACAGCTCCTAGCTAGAGCGTCAGGCCACCACATCTCAGGTAGCTCCATGACCTCACAAGTGAACCCAGGTCAGACCTTTCTGTGCACGTTGATGGTTTGTAGTCATGACGGTATATCACCAATCGTATTTCTTCCTCAGCTATTTCAGTGTGTGTGTGTGTGTGTGTACATACCGCTATTTGAAGCTCGTGTTCGTTCTGGAGTTTTTCAATCTCATCCTGATGTTCCAAAGACGTCTTTTCTATCTTTTCCTGCAGGGAGATGAAACAAAAAGCTCAATAACACATGTTGGCATTTGACTGGCTCCAACTGAATAACTAATAACAGTAATTTAGGTTCTTATCATACACACTAAACATCCTCTTTCAATAAATGTTGTAGAAAAAAAAAAAACAACAAAAGCGACACACAGATCTGCTAGATCAGAGGTGGGCAAACTGAGGCCCGGGGGCCACATGGGGCCCTATGAACTCTGTAATCCGGCCCGCAGAGCCTCCACATTCATTCGTCCAAAAGCCAAATGAAGAGGGTTGTCAGCTGGATTGGTTAGAAAAAGGTTCAGACCCCCCCTTCAGCTAGCATGCTAACATGTCCTCTGAAGAAGGTGGGGCCAAACATCATCTGGAGCTCCATCATCCATCTCTAGGTGGACCAATTTACAGGCTCTTCCTATTTTCTCAGTCAATAGTCCATCAAGCAGGATTTTTAGTTAACCTGGTTTGTGTGGTCAGAGTTTAGACATTTTTTGGTCCTTCCTGCGTCCACTGAAAAGACAACGAGTGGTAATGACCTCAGCCTCTTTCAGTCGCCTCTCGAACCAGCCTTTGGTTCCCTCCATGGACAGAATGTGAGCCTGCAGTTCCTCAAGGCGCAGCTGCAGACCCTCCAGCTCTCTGGTCCGAGCCTGAGAGGCAGGCACACAGAAGGACGGCAGTCAGGGCAAACTCGTGAAGCAGCCTGCAGCCGCTTCCACCCATCACACCTTCTCATCCCTGAGCTGCTGTCTGATCTCTTCCTCCGATCGGTTCTTGTCTTCATGAAGCCCTCTGAGCTCCTTCTCGTAGCGGGCCCTCACCCCCAGGATCTGACAGGAGAGGAAAGGACAGAAGGTTTTCCCCAAAGGTCACCTCTGCACCGCAACTGTACGTCCTGCTGCGCATTTTGGACCAAGGAAAAGTGAGAGAGATATGTCCCACACCCTCTTTTACAAGAAACTCTTGATTATAAAGTTTATCCTATGTTGAAATATGTTGAAATATGGTGAAAACAGTGAGCAGATGAGCAATAAAGAACAATAACAACGAAATCCAGAGTTAAAAGGGGAGCAAATGTGTGTGTGTGTGTGTGTGTGTGTGCGTGTGTCTTACTTCTTTCTCATGCTGCAGTTTGAGGTCTGACAGCGCCTCCTTGTGGTTAGACTTTTCCTGGTTCAGCTGAATCGCCATTTCATCCAGCATGGCCTTCCTCTTCTCTGCTGTCTACAAGCACGCAAATACAACACAAACCGTGGTACGGCTGCCTTTGTCTTTGTGTGTGTGAGTGTGTGTGTGTACCTTCTTTGCTTCATCCAACTCTATAAGCAGTCTGTCCTTCTCGTGGCCCTCCTCTGTTAACTGCTCTAGTAACTTCCTGTTGGCGAAACTCGATTCCTGAGGACCAGAGGAAGTCAGAACATGGTGAAGCTCTTTGCTCAAACGGTGGGTGGAGCGCTAGGTGTTACCTGTAGCTGAGAGGCGAGGTCGTCTCTCTGAGCCGACAGAGCCTCGTACTCCGCCCGCCTCTGCGACAGCTCGGCCGTCAGCGCCTCCTGCTGCTCGCGGAGCAGATTCATCTCTTGGGTCTTCACTGTCTGGATCTGCACATATTTACCATCACAGGGTTATACTGGGAAGAGTCAAACCAGTGGTCAGAGGACCACTGAGCAGGACACGCATGTACTGGCTTCACGTCTTTACCTCGGCTGGTTCAAAACTAGTTTCAAACTGAGCCACTAAAGGACTGAATCGGGCCAAAGCAGAGGTGGACAAACTGAGGCCGGGGGCCACATGTGGCCCGATGAGCTATATAATCCGGCCCACAGAGCCTTCACAATCATTTCTCCAGAAGCCAAATGAAGAGGGTCGTCAGCTTGATTGATTAGAAAAAGGTTCAGACCCCCCTTCAGCTAGCATGCTAACATGTCCTCTCTAGAAGGTGGGGCCAAACATCATCTGGAGCTTCATCGTCCATCTCTAGTTGCACCAGTTTACAGGCTCTTCAACATATTTTCTCAGTCAATAGTCCATCAAGCAGGATTGTTAGCTAACCTCTGACCCTCATTGGGGGGTTAGCTTCCTGCATCACCTGGCCGGCCCCTTCATCAAGATCTACAACCCAGTGTGGCCCTGCAGGCTAAATAATTGCCCGCCCCTGGGCTAAAGGCTCTTAGCCTGAAATAATAATGAAAATCCTTTTAAGAGGGACAGAGATTTTTCTATCCTGGGATCTAAAGGGGTTTCTTAATTAGCATGTCCATAGCAGATGTAGCATGAGGAAAATGATTCATCATGCAAAAGGTACTCAGTGATGTTCCCTCAGTGTTTTGTTTAAAATTTGTATAAATTATATATCTGTCAGGTCTGTCTGTCACAGATGAAGAGAAATGAGACTTGAGACATCTCAGAAAGGCATAAACCAAAAGATTTAGAAAACACACAAATACGTAACTAGGGCAGCTAAGGGGCTATCTATCCAGCTGCACTAGGGAAGGAGACGGTCCAGGCTTTCTAGGCATTACTTTTGCAATTGTTTGAAAAAAATAATCTTTATAAGAATTCTATTTATATTTGGGAGGCTACATTTGGGTCCTACGAAGGTTCTGGGGAGGATCTATCAGTAATTACCTCTTCAAGAACGCGGAGACTGCTGATCAGAGCGCTGTTGTACTGGTTACAGGTGGATGTTGGATTTCACAAGAGACTGTGAGCAGATGAGCTAAGCTACTTCACCGTTTTTATTCTCACTCTGGATCCGTGGATACGGTACGAGTTCATCTCAAGGTTTCCTCGGTTTGTTACCTGTTCTAGAGCAGCTAGGTTTGTCCTCAGAGCATCATTCTCCTGCAGGATGTTGTCCACCCTCTCCTGACTGACTGCACTCTGTTTGCTGGCCTGCAGCAGCAACACGCAGCAGCAGCAGCAGCAGCAGCAGCAGGATACAGCAAAGAAGCAACCAGGAGAAAGAGGAGAAAACAGGAAAAGAAACAAAAAAGGGGCAAAAGAGGGAGGGAAGGAGGGAAGGAATTGAAACACCAATCAGACAAAGAGAAGTGTTAGAGAACAGGGATCAGGTCAGAGACACAGACGGCTGCAAGCAGACACGTTTCCAGCTGCCACAGTGGCATCACAACGCTTCCGTGTCCCACACCAATCAGCAGCTCCTGCCCCTTCCAACATCAGCGGACATCATCTCAAAGAGAACCCTGTCCACCTCTGCAGGGAGGTTCGTTATCAGCGGCCTGCATTAGCATTCTGGCTCCACTCCGCCTGCCTGGACCCTGGTCCAGCGGAGTGGCTAGAGGAGGAAAAGGCCCATTAGCGTCTCCTCAAAGTGCCAGTGTTTGTTCTACCTGCTCTTTCAGGTTCTGCAGAGCCGACTCGTGTTCCTTCTCCTTGCTCTGCAGGTCGTCCTTCAGCTGCGCTGAGGTCTAAATGGCAGAGTTTGGATCAGCTACATGTTCAGATACACACCTTCTCACTCTGCACAACTCACTTTGGACCTCACCTTAACACAGTACAGAGCTTTTTCTAACTTTATATTTGTTACGCAATGATATGTGAGAGGTACTGGGGTCTGACCTGACTGGCTGCCACCAAGTCTGACTGTAGTTTCTGGATGAGGCTCTTCAAGGCCTTCAGCTCCTCCTCTTTTCGTTGGTTGATTTCATCAATTTTTGTCCTGCAAACAAAACAAGATGCCAACAAATCAGACTAAAATGTGTTTGTAAAAGGATCTATAGTTCTCTTCACAGAGGTGTTGTGACGTGTTTATAGGTTTAATTTATTTATATAGCACCTTTAACAAGCAAACATGTCTCTAGATCAGAGGTGGGCAAACTGAGGCCCGGGGGCCACATGTGGCTCAATGATCTATTTAATCCGGCCCGCAGAGCCTTCACAATCATTCCTCCAGAAGCCAAATGAAGAGGGTTGTCAGCTTGATTGGTTAGAAAAAGGTTCAGACCCCACCTACAGCTAGCATGCTAACATGTCCTCTCAAGAAGATGGGGCCAAACATCATTTGGAGCTTCATCATCCATCTCTAGCTGGACCAGTTTACAGGCTCTTCAGAATATTTTCTCAGTCAATAGTCCATCAAGCAGAATTTTTAGCTAACCTCTGATCCTCATGTGGGGGGTTAGCTTCCTGCACCACCTGGTTGGCCCCTTCATCAAGATCTACAACCCAGTGTGGCCCTTCAGGCTACATAATTGCCCACCCCTGCTCTAGGTGCTTTACAGAAGCAGGAACCCAGAGCCTAGACCCCCAGGTAAGCACAGTGGCAAGGAAATCCTCCCTGTTAGCAGGAAGAAACCTTGAGCAGGACCCTTACAAGGAGGAACCATCCTGCTGAAAACAGATGTGTGCAGGGACAGTGAATACGATGGAACCTTTCACACAAACAGCCCACTGTGGTGCTGCCACAAAGGGGACTGCAGGAGGAAGAGGGAAAAGAAGGAAAAATCTTACAAACACAACTATGGTAGCAGCAGCTAAACTGCTAGTAAAGGTCACATGATCAGTAATAACCGCAGAATCAGACTGATCACTATTATAAAGGCTGCATTGTTTTGTTGTACGTTCAGGCACTGTTGAAAGCCCGGTTGCCACGGTAACAGTGGGTCGTGTAGTTGCCGAGTGTGGTTCTGACCTGCTGTCGTTGTACAGAACCTCCTTCTCCTCCTGTAGACGCTGAAAACTGAGGTGAGAAAAACAAAGGTGTTAGCTACCTGATCCACAAACGCTTGGCTAGCAAGGCTAACTAACAGGCTAACTTGGCTAAGAAGGTTAACCTCCTTCTCTGCCTGCTTCACAGAAAGGAGGTCGGCCAAACCTCCGCCGAGACAATGGCCCTCATTTGTGAAATGAACATTTTCCACGCAGGGATCAGCATTTATCAGTCTGGACGTGAGCGTACGAATCAGCTCTCATGTCAGCTCTGACATCATGGACGCAAGTTAACGTCTGTGCGGATTCGTGCTGCAGCACAGCAACATCTGAAAAGACTGATTAAACAACCCTCAAACTGGTCATTACGCACAGGCAGCCACAAATTCAGTTCAGATTTAAAAGTAAACAAATACAAAAAAATCAAATGTATCGAATTGTTTTTACAGATGCGTTTTGCTTCACCTGAAAAAAAAAAAAAAGTTTTTCCTGGGAAATTCATGTTTAGGTTGTTTTTGGTGTAATTATTCCTATTTTTCTGACTTGATTTCTTTCTTTCTGTTTTATTGTTTTTTAGTAATCTTGTCGTTTTTGTTGAAGTAAGTGTTTTTCTGTTTTTCGTGGTCGTTGAAGCAGCCACAGAGCAGCAGCGTGGTTTCACCAGCGCGCACACGCGTGACTGTGGAGCAGCAACACGTCTGCTCGTCCACGGCGCCGCTGTCATCGTTCTCCTTTAACACCAGTTTTCATGCTTCCAAACACGCGTCCTTGTTTAACCTCCACCTCAGACTGGAGGGGAACAACTTCCAGCTGGGAAAAGTCTGGTTTCTTTCTCAGGTTTCTCTTGACTTCAGTGGGAGGGGCCTCTGGAACATGAATAGTTAAGGCCAGAATAAAGAGGTGGGCAAACTGAGGCCTGGGGGCCACATGTGGCCCGATGAACTCTTTAATCCGGCCCGCAGAGCCTTCACAATCATTCCTCCAACAGCCAAATGAAGAGGGTTGTCAGCTTGATTGGTTAGAAAAAGGTTCAGACCCCCCCTTCAGCTAGCATGCTAACAGGTCCTCTCAAGAAGGAGGGGCCAAACATCATTTGGAGCTCCATCATCCATCTCTAGTTGCACCAGTTTACAGGCTCTTCAACATATTTTCTCAGTCAATAGTCCATCAAGCAGGATTTTTAGCTAACCTCTGACCCTCATTGGGGGGTTAGCTTCCTGCACCACCTGGCTGTCCCCTTCATCAAGATCTACAACCCAGTGTGGCCCTTCAGGCTAAATAACCGCCCACTGGTGTAACATGATAATGATGATCGTTTTTAGTCGCCACATTAATCAGGACGCGCTCATTCGTCCGCTGGGATCGGTCATAGACGAAGCTCTCATAAATCACACGTGTGTGCTATGGTACCACCACTCCTGCGCTCAGACCTGCGGACGTTTCTACGCAAGACTGACAAACGAGGGCCAATGATTCTAGAGCAGGGAGGCACCCAGAGCCCTGACCTGAACCCGGTCAAAGGTCTCTGGAGGACAGGACGAGATCTGTAGAGGAGACTGGGAGAACATGCCCCAGTCCAGATGTGCAGAACTCCTGGAATCACACCCACAAAGACTAGCTAACTAGCTGCTTCCACCGAGAGGTTTCTTTACATTTTATTTTAGCATAACAGAATGTGTAGAAGTGAAAGCTTCCCGGCTGCTCTGTGGCTGCTTTAAATGGACCTGGTGGCCTACGAGCTTTGATGTAGAAGGAACTAAAACAACAGAGCTCCAGAACCAAAGCAGGATCCAGAAAACGTGTGAGATGATGAGGAGGTATCTTTAACGCTGGTCACCTTTCCTGTTTCTTCTTCAGTTTCTCACCCAGCTGGCAGAGAAAGAGAAAGAAAGGCATTAAATAAGGAAGTAAAACATTCCCAGCAGAACAACCCACAAGTGAAGCGTCTTTGAGGGAACCTCATCGTCACGTCAGCATATTTACCTTTACTAGTTCCTCCTGCAGTCTGGTGCTTTCAGCCTGCTTAGATGTCTGCACACAAAAGAGAGGACATCACATTCAAGAAAACAAACCAACAGCTGATTCTTATTGGTTGTTTTGTTTCATTTGCACACGTGCAGCTTTACAGACAGACGACATCTGTGTGTTACTGTTTCACACTGTGTTTTTTTTAGCCTTAAAGCAGGAAACTGGGGTTTCGGTAGCACGAAACGTCTGTATTTATTCAGATTGAGTCGTTTAAAGCACTTCTGACCCCTAAAGGGCCATTTGTGGAACTCATGGCACGCTTTCTTGTTGCAGAGTGGTGTGTGTGTGTGTGTGTGTGTGTGTGCGTGCGTGCACCTCCAGGTGTTGGATCTGCTCCTTCAGCAGCCTCTTCTCCTCCTGCTCGGTGTTCAGGGCCATCTCCAGCTCTGGTCCAAAGCAGTGAGTTATTGGACAGAGAGCAGCCGACCAGCCTAGCGCTGCCTGTTTAGCTACAATCTTCTCTACGCTCTTCTCTGAGAGGCCTAAAGGGGGCGCCGCACACAGTAGGGGGCAATCTGTTAGGCCAGACACACACTACAGCAAGATGTCTGCGACCTTCCGTCTTCTGGAAGACTCAGACCACAACTCCGTCTGACATTTCCAGGCCGCAAAATCAAAAAAACTGAGCGCGAAAAACCACGTGGAGGTGTGGTTTGTGTGCACGATCAAAAAAAACGCCACAGGAACACAAGATTATGACATAAATTATGGAAGGAGAAATGCAGAAGTCTAAATCAGCGGCGTTGTCACCCAGTCCTCAAGGACGTAATCCAGCCGGGTTTTCTCTCCTCCCGGCCACAAACCGGTAGAGTTGTGCTCGGAGCAGACGCTCCACACAGTACCGATCTTTCAAAGCAGAAGTATTGCGACAAGATGTTCCGATGCCTCGCTTGGTGGTGCATAAACACGTGACTCCCCAGATGAAGCTTCGCGGCGTCACACGCGTACCGGCAAAACAGACTGAAGCCCCACTGCGCGGAAATAATCTTGTTTTTAAATAAAAATCCTTAAACCACCCAAAAGTTCCTACTTGCACAAGCATTTCACTTTTATTGTTTTGTCTGTAGAGGTTTTGTCTTTTTTGTAAATACATTTTTGTCATTGTCTTGCAAAAGCATGTCCCCAAAACATACAACAGTTAAGACGGCACAAACATATTATCACATAAGTGTATTATTAATGTCTTTAAAAGAAAAAAGACTAACATTTTAAGATTAACATGGAACCTTTACTGTTAAACATACATAACACTGCCTGATTGTTTCATCACCTTTTTCCCTTTCATGGAAATGCTGTGGTCACGTTTGGCCAGCAGATGTCGCCATATTTAATTACCATATTTTCCGGACTATAAGTCACACTTTTGTTCATAGTTTGTCTGGTTCTGTGACTCATACTCAGATGCAAATTATATAAATATTAAAATATGTTAATTCACACTGAGCAACATGACCAAGGAGTAAATATTAGCTACAGCCGCGAGAGGGCGCTCTAGGCTTGTGACAACTACTGGTATGTGTTACTCCTGTACCACTGAAAATGAATTAACATTAACTTAAAGACAGCTGAGAAAGACTGAACACAAAAGCCCCCAAAAGAAACTCCTCTTCACCGAGAATGAAGAATTCACTGGATCCAGTGATGTGGAATGAGATGGAGATTTAGCTAAACTTGCTAACCAGTAGCTAGCTTGTTGGAGTTAGCTTGTTATGCTAATTCTGCCTTTCCAGCCTCCCACGTCTGTTCTTTATGCTACTGTGTAGCTGAATAACTGTTCATGTGTTACGTTATCACACCTGCTGTTATTATTATAACTTGCCTTTCTGGATGAAATGTCTGTTCTTGGTCTTGGAGTTTGTAAAATACATTTCCCAAAAAAAAAAAAATGACATAGTCCAGTGCAACTTATATATGTTTTTTTCTCCTTCATGACGCATTTTTTGAACGATGCGATTTAGACTCCGGAGCCACTTATAGTCTGAAAAATACGGTAATTAAATGCTTCGAAACACTGAACCTTCTCAACAAAGTTGCTTCAGAGTGATTCAACGGTTCAGAAAGTTTCGGTTTCTCCATCACTGGGTTGTCTCTCTGCTGGGTCAGAAAACCCGGTTGGACTGTGGCTGGGTCACGACACCCCTGAAATGAACTCCTGGAATCAGGACTTTTGGGTTTTGGAGTGCCGCGATCAAAGACCAACTGACCTTAAACCTGGGTGAACACATGACCAGTCCAGTTCAAGGACGTCCCTCTACTGAGTGTGAAAATTGGGATAACCCGAAGGTGAATTTGGACTTTTAGATTTCAGCAGGAGAATCCACGCTGGTGCATGGTGGGTGGCTCAGAGCCTGTAGTGTGTGTCTGTCCTGAGCTGGCTAGCTACTCTACCCTTCAACGTCCCCAACAGGTGGAAAACAACAGTAATGAAAACAAGAATCCAACTGTGGACTGAGCACACCGACGACCCCGCGCACACGGCACCAAACCAGCCGCACGAAAGGTCCCACTGGTGGGTTCATGTCTCCACGCGCGCGTGTTTGGGAATGATATGTTCAAAGATGTCCGTGTAGATTCTCACTCATCCAGGTCATAGTTATCCAAAATAGATCTCTGTGTCAACTGGACTGAAAGGTTTCCTTGAAGACGTTTGGCCCTCTCTCCAGAGAGCTTCTTCAGTTCTAAGCTTGCTGGGGCAGAGCTTGAACATCTAGCCCTGTGGACCATCGGCATGTTAATGGCCCGGGTGGTCACCTGAGAGTCGTTGGCAGGGTGGTTGGCAGGGTCGTTCACCTAGTTTCGGTTGGGGTGCTTCCCCTTTGTCTGTTGGGTCACATGTTAATGAGTCACCAGGTCTGGTCAAACGGTGTGAACGTTTGGATTGCTGACGGAAAGAGTGGAGGACTGCTTGTAGGTGGGTGACAGAAAGAGCCTTAGTCAGAGGTGATGAACAGAGGTGGTGGACTAAGGCACTTTCTGTCACCCACGTACAAGCAGTCCTCCCTTGAATTTCGATCACATCAGCACCTCACACGTGTGCAAATCTGATACATCACGACAAGAGTGACAGAATGAGTCTAAGACCACTAAAAGAAGAACCGCAAACTAGCAACTCTCCAACTAGCCCGTTCGGCTAGTTAGCCTTACGTGTTTCAAGGTTATTCTCCTACTTGAGTCTAAAGTTGTGATTTTTCTGGAACATGAACTCCATACCGACTCATGAATGATGTCATCACCCGTGCACCCAAGAATCGCCGTGTCCCCCCGGCAGGGCTAAAATAGCATGTTTCACCTGTTTGCAGCAGCATTTGTCGCGTGTGAACATGTTAGCATAATGAGCACCACCAGGGGGAACCTTTGTGCCGACAGCAACAAGAAAATCGAAACAAAAACTTTGACTGAAAGATGAATCAACAACTTGTGAGAAAGATTACCCCAGGGGTGGGCAATTTAGCATTTAGCCTGAAGGGCCACATTGGGTCATACATCTTGATGAAGGGGCCAGCCAGGTGGGGCAGGAAGCTAACCCCCCCACATGAGGATCAGAGCTTAGCTAAAAATCCTGCTTGATGGACTACTGACTGAGGAAATGTGTTGAAGAGCCTGTAAACTGGTCCAACTAGAGATGGATGATGAAGCTCCAAATGATGTTTGGCCCCACCTTCTTGAGAGGACATGTTAGCATGCTAGCTGAAGGTGGGGTCTGAACCTTTTTCTGACCAATCAAGCTGACAACCCTCTTCATTTGGCTTTTGGAGAAATGATTGTGAAGGCTCTGAGGGCCGGATTAAATAGTTCATCGGGCCACACGTGGCCCTCGGGCCTCAGTTTGCCCACCTCTGGGTTAGGGTGAAGATTGGTTCTAACCTGCATAGTTTGTTGTCATTAGACAGAGTTGAAGAGAACAGGAAGTGCAGTGTCAGAGCCAAGGTGAGTGTGTTCAACAGAAACTCACCGTGCAGCTGTTTCCCAGTGTGTTCCAGCTGCTGCTGGGGCTTCGGTTCCTGCGAACAGAGAGAAAAAGTGTTGAAGTGGGGGTTCTGTAAAGCACGGTGCGCTCTCGGTCACTCACCTCCTCTGATTTGCCGCCAGATCCCTCTGCTGCAGACACCTCCGCGTTCCCCACGCCGGCAGAGCATCCCTTGGCACCCGCCGCCCCGTCTCCATCCGTGGAAACGCTGTGGAGCTCTCTGTCAAAGCGATCCTGGAGGGCTGCAGGAAAACCACAGGTCACCTTTCAAAGAAGCACCCAAACACACATTAACTCCTCAATACTTAAAGAGGCCACACACCGTCATTTAGTTTTTATAGAGGAAAACAACTAATTAAAACAGTCAGTATTAACTAGAGCCGAAACAATTAATCGAATAATTCGAGTAATTCGATGACTAAAAAGCTTCGATAAAAATTATTTGTGTCTAAGCTTCTTTAAATTTGGCCCACTCTACTTCCCACTGTGTTTCACACATTTCTGTCGCTGCTTCAGCTGCTGATTCATCACTGAAGATGGAGGTGAGGGCGGATTGCAAAGAATTTAACATTAAAAAGAAAAGAGAACGTAGAGCAACGTGTCTGCTGGAAGATGCAGTTAGCTTAGCATAATAGCACAACGCTGCTGCTGCAGCACCTCCAAAGGAAACATCCGGTCTCTGCTAAAAGTCGGCAGAGCGGAGCGGAAACAGCGAGCTAAGCTAACGATAATTAGCAGCAGTTAACAGAAATCAGTGTGATCCATGATGGAGAGAAGTCTGCTAGCTAACACACTTTGTTTACAGCTCTGTGGAAACGCTGAGTCACAGCTTTAATCAATGCGGCGGCTAATCTGCTAGCTAGCACGTTTCCACAACTCAGCCAAGTTTTTGATTAAGATAATTATATTATAATAATAATCCATGAAAAACAAAGCACTGTAGTGAGTTTGTTAAAGCCTGAACTTCAGTTAGTTCAATAGTAAAAGCAGTCAGTTTAATTAACTCCGTATCTGAGTTTGATATTATTTTGAGCAGGTTCAACGGAACAAGAACGTTACGGATGCTTTTCAATAAAGTTAGAGTCACAGTGTGCACAGTATACTGTACTTCTTATCCAATTACTCGAATAATCGCCAGAATAATTGATAGAATACTCGATTACTGAAATAATCGATTGCTGCAGCCCTAATATTAAGAGAGGAAATGGGACCAATCATATCCAAGTTGTGCGACAGTGTGTGAATGTGAAAATCACTCAGACCTCTCCCTGATGATGGAGAGGTCTGTGTGATTCAGCTCTCCATAGCTCTAGATAGCTGTTAGCCTAGCTGTTAGCCTAGCTGTTAGCCTAGCCGTTAGCGGCTGCTGGACAACATCCCTCGACAGCTAACTGGACTCTGTAATTAAATGTTGTAACTGTTAAAAGATTTGAGCTCAAGCCTGGAGCTCTACTACCGAAATGCTAGATTAGCATTTTGTTCAGCTTCTATTTAATTATTTGTCAAAAAAAGAAAAAAAAAAAGTAAAAATAAAATCAAATAAATTGCAGGCCAGCTCTGTCAGCAGGAAGGAAGCCCGTCACAGAGCCCGACTTCTGTCTCTCCGGGGGCTGTTCCCAGGTCAGTTTCTCGGCCCTGGTGCAGTAGAAGTACGCACCTATCATCTTCTTCTGCAGGGTGGCGTTCTCAGCCTGCAGCCGCAGAAGTTCTCCGTCAGTGGGACAGGAGGCGGGGCTTGAGGTGGCGCTGCTTCCTCCTCCTCCTGCCTCCTTCAGGCCCTGGTTCTCCTGCTCCAGCTGCTCGATCTGCGTGCACAGCTGGAAACAAAACACCAGGAGACGTGAGGAAACTGCACAGCAGGTCGCAGAGCACATTCAGAGAGAAGAAGAGCCTGCCTTGGACAGTTCGCTCATCAGCGTGCTGTTCTGCAGTCTGAAGTCTTCCTCCTGGCTGTGCAGTTTCCCCTGAAGCATCTCATTTTCACTCAGCAGCGCTTCCACCTCCTGCAGCAGCAGCCCAGACCAGTTAGCGTTCACGTTTGCAGCAAACGCACATACGAGCTGCTGACCTTTAACCCAGCCAGGAAGCAGAGTCCAGGCCCGGGCTGGGACCAGCCTGGCGCAAGAACTCACCTGAGCTTTCTTGCTCTTGTTGAGAGCCTGGAGAGGAGAGGAAGAGAAACGCTGTCAGCAGGAGCCAAACGGGCCCCAGACGCAAAAACACAAGGTAGAAAGAAACATCACCTTCTGCGCTTTGAGAAAGTCTCTTTCCAAGACAGCGTTCTTCTGTCGGACGGTGTTCAGCTCTGAAACCGACATCAACACCATCATCATCACCACCACCATCATCATCACTGGGGCTGCAGCAATCGATTATTTTAGTAATCAAGTATTCTATCCATTATTCTGGTGATTAATCGACTAATCGGATAAGAAATATACTGCACAGTGACTTTGTTTTTTCCATGACTCTAACTTTATTGAAAAGCATCCGTAACGTTCTTGTTCCGTTGAACCTGCTCAAAATATCAAACTTAGATACGGAGTTAATTAAACTGGCTGCTTTTATAATTGAACTAACTAAAGCTCAGGCTTTAACAAACTCACTACAGCACTTTATTTTCTGTGGATTATTATAATTAGCTTCAGCAAAAACCTGACCGAGGTGGAGAAACGTGCTAGCTAGCAGATTAGCCGCCGCATTGATTAAAGTTGTGACTCAGGCTTTCCACAGAGCTGTAAACAAAGCGTGTTAGCTAGCAGACTTCTCTCCATCATGATCACACTGATTTCTGTTAATTGCTGCTAATTATCGTTAGCTTAGCTCGCTGTTTCCGCTCCGCTCTGCGGACTTTTAGCAGAGACCGGATGTTTCCTTTGGAGGTGCTGCAGCAGCAGCGTTGTGCTATTATGCTAAGCTAACTGCATCTTCCAGCAGACACGTTGCTCTACCTTTGCTTTTCTTTTTAATGTTAAATTCTTTGCGATCCGCCCTCACATCGATCTTCAGTGACGCATCAGCAGCCGAAGCAGCGACAGAAATGTGTGAAACACAGTGGGAAGTAGAGTGGGCCAAATTTAAAGAAGCTTAGACACAAATAATTTTTATCGAAGCTTTTTAGTCATCGAATTACTCGAATTATTCGATTAATTGTTTCGGCTCTAGTTAATACTGACAGAAATGAGGATCCGTGTGAAACAGTGAGAAGTAGAGTGGACGAATTTAAAAGAAGCTTCCACACAAACAATTTTGAATCAAGCTTTTTAGTAATTGAATTACTGGAATTTTTCAAATAATCCTTTCAGCCCTGATCATCACCATGCCAGGAGTTCAAACTCAATTAGCTGATTGAAAACATGTTGAATCTGAATGAGAGAATCTGCTGTGAGGTGAAGAAGAGGAGTCTGTTAGCACAGTCTGGCTTTAATGGCTGAATATTCAGGAGCTCTCGGGTTGTGTTCTGGGACACTATGAATCTGTTCTGCAGCAGCATCCTGATCCCAGAACTCAGGAGCAGCTCTGCTGGAAGAGCTGTTAGGCTCAGCTGGGCTGGGCAATCCCATAATGCTTTGGGTTTCTTCTTGGCCCCTGTGCTTGCTGGTGGTTACTGATCATCCCGGAGGTTTTACCTGCAGTGCTCTTCCTCAGATCATCTGAGAGCTTGTAGTTCTGCGTCCGCAGCTCCAACAGCTGAGCCTGCGCGCACACACACACACAGAGTTACAGTTACATTATGAGCCTAAATAGAAAGCCCAGAAACAGACCTACATCCAGGCAGAAAGACCTCGTGATGAAGATCTGCTGACGGTTCATGACACCACACACCCCAGCACCGCTCAGACATGGGTGAACGGTGGAAACCCTTCAGGCTGAGCTGTGCACGTGAGAGAAGCTCCAGGGAGATGTGAGGGACGTCACGCCTAGTGAGTCTCCAGGCAGATCTCCACCAGCCTTCCCAGTAGTCGCGAATATTACAATGACCGTCAATCACAATTATTTTTCATATTCGTGATTATTTTTCATATTACTGTCAATTATTTACTTTATCCACAAAGTTGCATAAAATAACTATGAATCTCAGTCTGACGTCATCGTTTTGAGGTAGCAGCATCACCATGGCAACCACATGTTTATCTCTCGTCTTGATGGGATGGACAGTTAGCTATGGCTAGGACAATATGCTGTGGCTAGGATAATATTGCTAGGATAACAACAACATGGAGTTAGGGGAGGTTCTGGGTCCAAAGCCTCGTACCACGGCTCTGCTGTGGTGCATTCTGGTTTTTATCATAACCATAAACCATAAAGGAGAGCCCAGTAAAAACTGAAAATCTGAAATCTGAACCAGTGTCTCCGGACCACCATCCACAGCAACACGCCCACTAGTTCTGATGGTCAACAAGTCAGTAAGTTGATCTGATTCATTCAGGTGGACAGGACAGGATGAGTGTTATTAAAGATCATCATGCTGATAGTAGAATATAAAAAAGAACAAAAATAGACAACATATTTGTCAATCGCGATTATTTTTCTGGATTAATGGTCTCCAGAAATGTCTAAGGGTGACAGCCCTACTTCCCAGCCACACTGAGCCCACACAGGCTTGGCTGGAACTGGAGATCCACAGTCCAGAGTATGGCTGCTTCTCCACCGCCCTGCCTCCGCCCCCAACCTGCATGAACGAGCCGCACACCTGCATCTTCTGTAAAACAAGGCTTTTATGGTTTTGTTTTTATACATATATATATATATACACAATATACAGTCTGCCAAAGCTCTGCCTTTACACGGTTAAGTCATAAAAGGGTAATAACATCGTTACTAAGGTCATGTGTGGGTTAAGAGTATTCCTACAAGGTTGTTAGGCATCCGCAGGGATTGATCGTATAAAGGCAGATGCTCTGAAAACATCCGGACTCTTACTGCAACGGGAGGTCGGCAGGGACCGAGAAAGCTGATGTCAGGTAACCTTCACCCACCTTCGTGCTCGTGTTTACCTGTCCTGGCTTTAGCATGCTAACAGGTGTCCCCCCTCCCAGTGCTCCCCCTCTGCCCCAATAATCACGCCCGTGATTTTGGTGACACCAATACAACAAGAAAATCCCACACCGCCGTGCACGAAGGCGAGCACCGCCTGAGGAGGATCGCGTGACTGTCATCCCGTAAATGCTAACATGTTAGCAGGAGTGACAGCTGTAAGGAACCATTTTATCTGGCTCTTTCCAGGGGAGGTAGCTAAATCAGGCTAGCTGACTAAGAACAGCACCGAGTTAGATGAATATCGTGACATCACCAGTTTAAAATGTCCGTCGCTCCCTGTCAATGAAAAATGAACCACCCTCTCACAACAAACCGCAGCCCAGAGCTAACCCCGTTACCTCCCGCCGCACTACCAGCAAACATTAGCATGAGGAACCTGGATGTTTTCGTCAGTGATGTCAGTCGGCTGAATTGCCCGGTGATGTTCATGGAACTGACAGCAATATTTGTACATGAACACACACCTGAGCTTTCAGAAAAGCAACCGCAAATGTCCCTACCTGCATCCGATGGAACTCCTCTTCCGAGAGAGCCTGTGACAGAGCCATGTTTACCTGGGAGGCTAGCTAGCAGGCTAGGCTAACAGAGGGGACGGAGCGACTAACAGAGAGGAGGAGCAGAGACAGATGTCTCACTCTGGCTTGCTTTCCGTGAATTTTGCATTTTGCCAAGCTGCAGAGGAGGTTCTAGCATTTATCACAACTGTAAGATGATGTCACCAAATGTCACCTTTAAATTCCCCGAATCTTGACTTGTGAAGTATATGTTTTGGCTTTTTTTTTAAATCTAGAAAAAAACCTCAAAACCAAACACAACAAAAAATTACAAATGAAAAGAAAAGAAAAAGAAATTGCTCTGACTTGTTTGTTTGGATCTCACTGCTTAGTGTTGGTAGATGAGCTGCTGGTAGTTTTTGATTATATTGTTTGATACCCAGGTTCCGGAGCAGTGAAACAGTGAATGTGTTTCATCACTGGGTTAAACAAACTTGGGCTTCTTCTTTGCAGAAGTTCATTTCTGCAGGTGAGGAAATAAGGTCAACTTTCGTCACACTTCCTGGTCCAGTGGCAAATAGAAGTGATACAGCCAGGCAGAGGAATCAGGCGCTTCTGTCCTGGAGCTTTCAGTTCAGGGTTTGTCACGCCGGAGTGTGGGTCTGGAGCTCCTCCTGGTCTGGTGCTTGTGCCCGGATGGAACCGTTACCTTCCCTGCTGTCCGCCCTGAAGACCGCCGATCCTGAGGCTGTCAAGCAGGAGTACAGCGTGAGTGCCTGTTGTGTTTAAAAGAGCTGAATTCCAGCCTGACGATGGTCAGCATTTAGGAGCAGAACTCCATGCTGGGCTTCATGATGTCTAGATTCCACTAACAGTGTCTGTCTGAGCTTTGCAACGCCTTAAAGGCATAAAGCAGAGGTGAAACGCTGCCCTCTCGGAGCCACAAACGTTTATCCACTGAAAGAATGAAGAGTTTCTGCAAATGGAGGAAACTGTTCCATCCAAACGGCTTCAGCGACCCAACAGGTCGTCTACACGCTTCCGCCTCTAATAGAGCGCTTATTATAAAAGGCTGGCCTTCACCACACTGCTTTACATATGCACATGCATCTGAAGCGCGCGTGCGTGTGTGTGTGCAGTTGTTCGCTGTGATAGTCTGGGAGCAACACTTCCTCTTTCTGTTCACAGGAGTCGGACCTCTTCTCCTAAAAGGACTCAGTTCAAACGCTGCTTAAAGGCATCAGGACATGTATCAGCTGTTCAGAATTGTTTTGAAACTTTATTGTCTGTGTGCGCGTGTGCGCGTGCAGGTGGTGTGCGCAGAGACTTCCGTGTTGAGGAGCAGGCTGGGCCTGACCTGCGAGGCCGGTGCCGTCCAGCAGAACACCAAGAAGAACCGATACAAAGATGTTCTCCCATGTAAGAACACCCACTCCTGCCTGCGCTCTGTTCCGCCCAGTTCAGAGGGTCACGTGACCTCATCGCGATAAATCAGGGTTCGTAATGGGTGCTCGCCCCAGTTTTGGCGCTTGCTTTGGATGACTGGAAGGTCAGCCCAAACGGACACAGGTGGGAGTCAGAGATGCTGGTGGACACTTGTTCCCTGTCTGTGTGTCTGTGCAGACGACCAGTCACGGGTGGTGTTGTCCCTACCAGCCTCCAACTGTGACTCTGATTACATTAACGCCAGCTTCATCCGGGTAAACATCATCTTCCTCCCTCTAAAGTCCCTTTCATTTATCCCATTCCATTCTTTTTTTGGGGGGGGGGGGTGGATCGAGATCCTTTCACCGTCACTTGGGGCTTTGCCTTTGTAATACAATATTTCCCCTCAAGGGGGCGACAAAGGACCGCACTTACATCGCCTCCCAGGGTCCTTTGAGCTCCACGGTGACGGACTTCTGGAGGATGATCTGGCAGTATGACATCAAGGTCCACACACACACACACACACACACACACACACACACACACACACACACACACACACACACATGAATTCCTGCAGCTATAGCTTCAGCCCTCCTCATGCGCTTGATGAGCAGCCATAATTCCCCTAAAGCTGCCCGAGGTCATCTGCTCTGTTTCAGGTTATCGTCATGGCCTGCAGAGAAGTAGAGATGGGAAAGGTGAAGCTTTTCTTCTTCTTTTCAGTGTATTCACACGCTCTCCTCCCTGCTGAACACGGTGGTGTCGTGTGTGTGTGTGTGTGTGTGTGTGTGTGTTAACTTCCTGAATGAAAAAGACCAATAAAGGTGCTGACTTTGTAATGTTTGGGAGCCTCGTCTGAGTTCTGTTTGACGCGATTGTCTGTGTTTTGCAGAGAAAGTGTGAGCGCTACTGGACGCCGCTTCATCAGTCTGCTACCTTTGGACCTTTCACTGTTTGCAACGTGAGGAACCACCCTGACAATTAACCATGAACACACACACACCTGTCTTCAGATGTATTAATGCAGGAGTGGGCAGTTGTTTTGCCTGGATGATGAAGCTCCAAATGATGTTTGGCCCCGCCTTCTTGAGAGGACATGTTAGCATGCTATCTAAAGGGGGGTCTGAACCTTTTTCTAACCAATCAAGCTGACAACCCTCTTCATTTGGCTTTTGGAGAGATGATTGTGAAGGCTCTGCGGGCCGGATTACATAGTTCATTGGGCCACATGTGGCCCCCGGGCCTCAGTTTGCCCACCTCTGATCTATTTCTATCACTTTCAAAGACACCTGACACCACCCAGCTCTACCCTAACCACCCCAAGTAACCCCTACCCTTAACCCAACCCCTTAAACCCCATTCTCACTTCAGCCTTAAAACCTTGTCTTAACTATCAAATATTCCTTTGAAGTTGTGGGGCCCTGCACGTTGGCCCCACTTTGCAAACATGACCCCACTTTGCTAGTGGAATGAGCACTTTGGTAGTCAGTATGTAGTAAATGTGAGGACACACACACACACACACACACACACACACACAGTAAATGCTTCACTTCCTTTCTCGGCTCTGCGGGCCAGATTAAATGGTTCATGGGGCCACGTGTGGCCCTCGGGCCTCAGTTTGCCCACCTCTGATAAATGTGTTATATTGACGTTTCTTCTGGCTTGTGTTAATCTCTGTGGTTCCTGTTTGACTCCAGGAGGCAGAAACTGAAGCCACTGATGAGATGGTGGTCAGAACTCTGAGCGTCACGTACAATCAGGTGTGTGTGTGTGTGTGTGTGTGTGTGTGTGTGTGATTAGATCAGAATAAATCTACAATGTCTCCTGTTGGGCGGGAAAAAAATCACCAAACTCAGATTAAAGCTAACACTGGTTGGGTTCAAATCAGTTAAACTTCAAAATGAGAATGAATCTGCTCAGATTAGATCAGATCACTTTCCACTCAAATCTGCTCAGCATATCCAGGATTATCCCACATGAGATTAGATCAGACGGTGGAAGAAACACGTTTTAAAATCTAGTCTGAACGATAGTTTCCTAGATTTATGGGAGCTGGAACCATGATGCACACAGACGTCGGAGACACACTGACCACCCTTTGAGTGAAGCTGCCGCTCGCACAGTTTGCTGCTTCGCTGGCTTTGACCTTTGACCCCAGCCCTCCATCAGCTGGCTCCCTTCTGTCAGAACTTCTCCACAGCAGCAGGATGCATTCATGTTCCCTCAGACACCCCAGCTAACATTCTCAGTGCTCTCTGAGTTTCACCGGACTAATCTTTGACTCCTCTCCTCCTCCTCCTCCTCCAGGAGACACACTCTCTGGTCCAGTATCACTTTCTCTCTTGGCCAGATCATGATGTTCCCTCTAAAGTTCCAGGAGTCCTGAACCTGCTGGAGCGGACCAGAGCCACTCAGGGAACACACACCTCACCTCTGCTGGTGCACTGCAGGTACTCGTTCGTTCGTTCGTTCTTTCTTTCTTTCTTTCTGCACCTCTAAAAGGCTGTTAATTTCACATCATTGCAGTGTCTGTTTGTGTCAGTGGTGCAGATTACAGGTCAGATGGTCATGAACATTTAACAGGCTTCATCACACATATGGCAGCTCGTCACTTCTCAGATATCACACACACACACACGCACACACACACGCGCACACACACACGCGCACACACAAACACCTACACAAAAGCAGGAGGTTGTGAATATGCAGCATGTAACACCTGCTAACGATGGCACAGTTAACACACTGTGTGTGTGTGTGTGTGTGCATTTTAGTGCGGGCTGTGGGAGGACAGGAGTCATCTGTGCTCTTGACTACATTCATGACCTGCTGGTTACCAAGGTAACACATGTTAACACCTCAGATGTCTCCAAAAATATGTGGCGGTTTGTGTTTGCCTGGACTGTTTGGGGGGTGTGTGTGTGTGTGTGTGTGTGTGATGGGGTGAATAGAAAGGCTAACGTGTGACTGATAAAGTAACATCAGTTATTCTTCAGTGATCCTCTGCTGAGCGCCAGCAGCATGCTAGCTAAAGAGTTTGCTCTTCCTGAGAACAGACAAAGCGCATCGTGGTTGCATGAAGGTGGACTCTGAGCGTGTAAGCAGCCGTTTGTCTTCTGCAGCAGATCACAGCAGACTTCAGCATCATGAAGGTGGTTTTGGAGCTTCGCACGCAGAGACCTGCTGCCGTGCAAACCAAAGTAGGTGCTGTGCTCGCGTACGTGCACGCTCAGATGAGGAAAATCCTTCAGCCAGCCGAGTCGCTTTAATCCCCTCCGCTCTGACAAAGAGAAGTTAGCGCAGTGTAGCTCAAGCATAAGGAAACCACAGTGCAAGAAGGTCCCTGCGCGCTCTGGAGGGGAGGCGCCGCCCCGTTGACCTTTGATTGACCTGCTGCAGCGGTTAGAGCAGTGTTTCTCAAAGAGTGGTCCGCGGACCACCGGTGGTCCGCGAGGTGACACGTAACAGGTCACATTTTAACCAAAGTTAAGCAGACAAGTCACATTTAAAAAATTTTAAATTTCACTATTTAAAATTCAGCGTAAAATCAGTGTTTCTTCAACTCTCAGGATTTCAAGAATTCACTTTATTGTATATTTCCTGATGCATCTGTCACACCAGCACCTGACTGTTACTTGGCGTGTTGGTTTGGGGGCTGTTTAGAGTCAGCTGATCCCTGAGTGTTCATTTATGGGTTCAGCGGTCTGAAAAAGTTTGTGAAACGCTGGGTTAGAAGACGAATGCTGGATGATGGATGGACCAAAGAGTAGAGTGGGGGTAGCGCTCCAGATCAGTTAGCATTCACAGAGCCGTTCTGCTGTCCTGATGCACACATGCTGTAAAAGCCTCCGCAGCTTCTCTGACTGTCAACTTGTGTCTTTGCTGCAGGACCAGTATCTCTTCATTTTCAGGGTGGTCACTTCCATGTTTGAATCCTTCCTGCGGGCCAGCACTCTGCTCTACTCCAACATGTCTGAGGTAAAATGTCCATTTCTTCTTTACAGAACGAGCTAGACAGAGCGGCGTGCAGAGGGAAGTGACAGTCGAGCTAGAGAAAAAGGAAACAAATGCTGCTGACTTCCTCTATGCAAATACGCTGCAGGCAGAGTGAGAGTAGCTGCTGGTTACTGTTTAACAGGACGGCTTGACAGTCACACAATGGACTACTCACGCTAGCAGGTAGGAGCGTTTTAGCTCAGCACACTCGGGTTCGGTCACTGCGCTCACGTGCTGCTGATAGACTGCTAACAGACAGGATAATGCTCAAGTTAAAGTCCGGTTTAAAGAGCGTAGAGATTAAAATCTAGAAATGGAGACGTATGGAAAGTGTGGGGGTGCCTGGTTTGAGTCCTGACAAAAGCAAAGGACCTTGTTTCAACAAAATGAAAGTCCGAAAGAGAAACCATTTTCAATCTAAATGTGTGGCGTGTTCTGCCAAATGTTCTTTAGGTTTCATTCCGTAGCAATCAGAGGGTACTAGCCGCGGCGCCTTTATTTTTAGTCTGAGCTCAAATTAACTTTACGGTTCCAGCTGTGGAAAAGCAGCTAATATAATACGAAACCCAATAGGACCGACTCACATCGACTGTTTGATCTGCACAAGTCACATTTGTCATTGTCGTAATGACATTTCGGTAACACTTTAGTTTGGGGAACACGTATTAACCATTAACCTTTGCTGCGATCAATAACACGTCAATTTGCTGCTAATACTCCTGCTAGTTAGCAGGTAGCTAATGTAAATTTGTGTTCCCTAACCTAAAGTGTTACCTATTGACAGAGAGGTTTTCTAGCATGACCCAGAAAAGGATGTATGCAACATGATTGGGCAAAGAAATGACCGCAGGGGAGATCATTTGAAAGAGGAGAAGTTTAACTTCCTGTGTTTCCCAACACTCTCTTTATGATATTATAATCATCCTGGTCCAGAAAGATAATTCTGTAGCGACATTTCTGTAATTATTGTAACCATCTGCTCAACTGTCTGCCAGGATGTTGGACTTCCCCTGGTGGATGGAAGGGTAGCTTCCTGCACCTGTGGGTTGGTCCCATCTCCAGGGTAGGCACACCTGGGCTATTTCCAGGAACTTTTAAAGGGCCTAACCAAGTCCCTGCTCCAGGGTAGGTACTTGGATCAACCCTGGAAAACTCCTAGCTGGGACTTGGATAAACCTAGAGCAGGATGTGATGTGGAGCCCAGTGAAAGAGGAGCATTAGCCCACCTGTTTTTCCTCTTGTTCATCGCATCCATGTGCAGGGAGACACAAACCAGAAAGGCGGCGTCCGTCTCACGTCCATGTTTGCTTCCTTCTTTGTTGTTTGTGTAGATTCTCACTAATCCAGGTCATCGTTATCCAAAGTTAGATCTCTGTGTCTGTAAGGTTTCCTTGAAGATGTTTCGCCTTCTCTCCAGAAGGCTTCTTCAGTTCTAAACCTGCTGGAGGCAGAGCTTGAAACTAGGTGAACGACCCTGCCAACGACTCTCAGGTGACCACCCGGATCATTAGCATACCAGTGGTCCACAAGGGCTACATGTTCAAGCTCTGCCCCCAGCAAGGTTAGAACTGAAGAAGCTCTCTGGAGAGAGGGCCAAACGTCTTCAAGGAACCCAGAGATCTAACTTTGGACTTCTGTGTTGGCGACTCGGGCGGATGACATCCTGGATGTAACTGTCGTACAACGATTACACGGCGATCGAAACTCATGACATCACCCAGGGGTCGCACCCGCAGTGGCGACATGACCATCGAGAGGGCCAAGTGAGAGGAGCATTTCCTGTAAAGTTCCTGCCCCCAGTATTTACCAGGAACTCCCACAGTGGAAATGCACCTACAGAGTCTCGTTCTGCACTGCCAGAAAGCAGCTGTCCATGAGGCTGCGGCCATGAGGCTGCTGGCACTACTGATGATGCTAACCCTCGTACCCACTGGTGGCACCAGTGGTAAAGAGGGTCGTCAAGCTGAAGAAGCAGTCCTGCAGGTTATGAATGGCCGATGACAACCATCAGCAGCTAGGGCAGTCGTAAATATTACAATATTCGTCAATTATTTTTCAGATTCTGTATATTCTATTCTATAGTCGCAATTACCGTCAACATTTTTTATTTTATCCACAAAGTTGCATTAAATAACTGTGACTCTGAGTCTGACGTCATCGTATTGCGCCAGCAGCAGCAGCGTCACCGTGGCAACCACATGTTGTTTACCTCTCGTCTTGACCGGATCGGCAGCGAGCTATGGCTAGGATAATATCCTGTGACTAGGATAATATGCTATGGCTAGGATAATATCCTGTGACTAGGATAATATGCTATGGCTAGGATAATATGCTATGGCTAGGATAATATCCTGTGGCTAGGATAATATGCTGTGGCTAGGATAATATGCTATGGCTAGGATAATATGCTGTGGCTAGGATGATATGCTGTGGCTAGGATAATATGCTATGGCTAGGATAATATGCTCTGGATGGATAATATGCTACGGCTAGGATAACATGCTATGTCTCGGATAATATGCTGTGGCTAGGATAATATGCTGTGGCTAGGATAATATGCTATGGCTAGGACAATATGCTATGGCTAGGATAATATGCTATGGCTAGGATAATATGCTGTGGCTAGGATAATAGGCTATGGCTAGGATAATATGCTGTGGCTAGGATAATATGCTATGGCTAAGATAACATGCTATGCTAGGATAACAACAACATGGAGTTAGGGGAGGTTCTGGCTCCAGCCTCGTACCACGGCTCTGCTGTGGTGCATTCTGGTTTTTATCCTAACCATAAAGCAGAGCCCAGTAACCTGGAGGAAGACATCTGGAAACTTTGCCGTAAAAAAGCACCAGTCAAAAGCGCTAACGCAACAAATGTGAAGCAGCGTCTCCAGACCACCATCCACAGCAACACGCCAACTAGTTCTGATGGTCAACAAGTCAGTAAGTTGATCTGATTCATTCAGGCGGACAGGACAGGATGAGTGTTATTAAAGATCATTATGCTGATAGTAGAATATAAAAAAGGAAAAAGTAGACAACATATTCGTCAATCGCGATTATTTGTCTGACAGCCGTCTCCAGAAATTGCTAATGGTGACAGCCCTCTCAACACTGTGCAGTTGAAGCAGCCTCAGCTTGTCTTGGCTGACCCAGCCTTGCAACAGTGTATGAATGCTGGGGCATCTGGCGATGGTGGTCCCCGTCCAGAGGGAGTTTTCCAGCTACTGAGGGATCACACTTCTCACCCTCCCCTTGGAAGGTCTATACCTGGGTACTGAGAGGAGAGAATGAAAGTGGAACCTCAGATCAGGAGGAGCAACATGGTTTTCGTCCTGGTCGTGGAACAGTCGAGTAGCTCGTCACACTTGCTAGGGTGCTGGACCGCACACGGGTTTGTACTGTAGGTGTGAGGGTTTGGTTTGTATCGCCAGCATAAGCCCTGGATTCTGCCTGGGCTACGCTTTGTCACCCATTTTTAGGAGTAGCCTGGTCAGCGAGGGTGGAGTTAAGGTTGGATGATGAGGATGATGTTAACTTTTTGGCCTCATTGATAAATGACCTTCAGCTCTTGCTGGAACCAATTAGATCTGACTGTGAAGATTACCACCTCTAAATCTGAGACCATGGCCCTCAGCTGGAAAAGAGTGGATTGCACCCTCCAGGTCAGAGAGGAGTTACTGCCCCAAGCGGAGGAGTGCAAATACCTTGAGATAATTGCGCTTGATTGAGGGGAAGATGGATCAGGATTTGGAGTGACTGATTGTGGGTCTTGTGTGGTGAAGATGAGCCAGAAGGCGAGGCGCCAACTTATGATCCAGCCATCGATCTGGGCGTTAGCTTTGGGTGATGACCAAAAGGGTAAGAGGGTGAACACAAGCGGCTGAAATGAGTTCCCCTGGTAGGGTGGCTGGGCTCAGCCAGAGATAGTAGCTTGGGAGGAGCTGCTGGAGGTGGCTGGGGAGGAGAGAGTCTGGGCTTCCCGGCTGGAGCTGCTACCCTCACGAGCTGGACCAAGACGGACGGACGGCTCTGTCAATGCATTGTGTTTCCAAACATCACTATGGTGGTTCATGTGGTTGAGTTATGATGACTCACAACTCTGGCGTGTCAGATTCTTGGCAAAATGATCATCTTGAATGTTTATGAGGATCTCAAAGGACAAATTCAAGACTCCTTTGTATGACTTAAAACCATCCACAGGAAATTAATTTGGCCTCTTCTGTTTTCATCAGCTACAGAAACCAGAGCAGAAAACTGCAAGAAGATCTTCTGCCACCAACAGGTTGTTTGCTTTACGTCAGCCTGCCTGATCTCTGACTGCCTGCCTGTCTGACTGCCTGCCTGGCTGACTGCCTGGCTGCCTGTTTGCGTGCGTGACGATCTGTTTGTGTGTCTTCTGGTAGACAGACAGGGTGCATCACCTCAACGTGTTAAATTAACACTTTCTCACCCTCGTTTCATCCCTCCATCCTCATATGTTATCATGTTACCATGGAAATATAGCAGAGATACTGCAGGGGAAGGGTGAGAAGGAGGAGGAGGAGATGAGAAGGTGAAGTAACAGGAGGATATAGTAGGAGGTGAGAAGAAGAAAGGAGATGAGGAGGAAAGAGGGGGCCAAAAGAAGCCCCTGTCACATGCACCATAATTCTGGATCTAACAACATTCGTGGGCTGTGTAGCGCTGACACGTTAGTGGAGGAGTCCAGACACCCCAGGGATGAAACCACCAGGACAGGTACAGGTGTTTAATCAGCCGTGGACAACCAACTATCCCATGAAACTCTTTAATATAGCAGCAAGGATGTTTGTAGTTATTTCAGAATTGTTACTACCGTGTTTGGGTTAGGATTCGGGGGGTTAAGGTTAGGGATTTGGGTAGGGTTAGGGGTTAGAGTTAGGGATTAGGATAGGGTTCGGGGGGTTAGGGTAGGGTTAGGCGGTTAGGGTAGCATTCGGGGTTAGAGTTAGGGGTTAGGGTAGGGTTAGGGGTTAGAGTTAGGGGTTAGGGTAGGGTTCGGAGGTTAGGGTAGGGTTAGGGGTTAGGGTAGGGTTAGGGGTTAGAGTTAGGGGTTAGGATAGGGTTCGGAGGTTAGGGTAGGGTTAGGGGTTAGGGTTATGTTAGGGAGTTAGGGTTAGGGAGGGGTTAGGGGTTAGGGTAGAGTTAGGGTTAGGGTAGGGTTAGGGTTAGGGTTATGTTAGGGAGTTAGGGTTAGGGAGGGGTTAGGGTAGGGTTAGGAGGAAATCGTAACCCTCGCTTTCACTCCTTTTCTCTCTACTTCTCAACCTCTCTTATATCTTAGAGGAACCAAATCTTGACCCTGTTTAGTCATTTTCCAACATCCTCCAGTAAAGCTGTTTGGTTTAGAATATACGCGTCAAACCCCCCTGGTTCTGCTTTAGCGACACTAAAAAGAACCTCCTCCTCTCTGAGAACAGAGATGGTTCCACTTTAGTTTCACGCTGTCTGCTTGTCTGTCTGTCTGTCCATCATTTCATCACCGTCCAAGTATTCACACCTTTTCTGCCGTTAATAAATGGAAGTATAAAACACAGATAACACAGGTAACAAGAGCAGTTAAACAGGTGATGAGGGGAAGACAAGGGGAACAAGAAAAAGAGGAGAAGTCAAGAAACAGAAAAGTTAAGCTAAATGAACATTTAGTACAACAGTACAAGATAACTAATCCTCATTTTTGACAGTTTATACATTTGAAAAATGATCTTTTCCCACATTTTATTGCTATTTCTTTTCAGGTTAATTGGTTTGAATTCAGAACAGGCTGACTTCTTCCTCTTTCTGTACCATAAACCTGGAGTCACAGCCTTTGCTGCACCAGCTAGCATCCCGCTAAAGCGTCTCTCTCTCTTTATGTCCACAGACTGTCGCAGGCGGCCATGAATGACACATACGCTGTGGTCAACAAGCCCAAACACAAACCTTCCGCTAACGCTGCAACCAGGTCGACAAGTCCTCTCCTGTTGCTTCTTTTGGGCTGCGAATCCTCCAGCAGACACGTTTTCACGCGCCTTCGTTATGTCGCCTCTTTACTGTTCTCTTCTTGAGTTTGAGAGTTGAGGCGTTGATGAAAATGGAATCATTCATATCAGCCAGTCAGTTCAAAATGATTCTCACCTTGTTGCGTCCACTTTTCATTTCCTGTGTTGTTGGTGACCCTCCAGGACTCCGCCTTCTTCCCATCACTATGACAACGATCTCAGCGACCCTCCTATGTACAGCGTCGTCAAACCCCGAGCCCAGCGCACCTCCGCGCCCCCCTTCACCACAGCGCACGACGAACAGCACGGGGGCAGGCCCATGTCGCTCAGCAACGATGGAGGCTTACACCGGACGTCAGGTAAGAGGACGGAAGGAGGCAGGTGAGCGAGGGATCAGCACAAAAGAAAAAGAATTCATCTGAGTGTTTGTCTTCCAGCTACAGACACGTCGCTAGATAACGATTACGAAGTTATCCCCTCCTCAGACACACAACCCAGCAACCTCTGTTCACCAGGTCACATGGGTCAGTCCACCTGTTCGCTACACGCACACACACACACACACACCCCACATGGTAGCATGGGCAAGAAAGCGACACACTTTCCCGTAAGCTAACACCTTCGGACCGCGTGCCGTCTGACAGTGTTTGTGTCTCTGCCTTCAGGCTTTAACCTGCGCGTGCAGAAGCCCCGAGGACCCAGAGATCTTCCTGCCGAGTGGAGGCGACTGTAGGGCGCAAACAGCAAACATGACATCCGCTCAACCTTTACCTCCACCGTCGCTCACATGATCCACCGCTGACCAACTGCAGATCTCGTACAAATTAATAATTCCCTCTTCTTTTTATTGAGTTTGTATTGACCTGGACAGAATAGCCATAAAACATCTACATTAACACTTGTTAAAGGCAGAGGAGCCAATTTAACTCTGTTATAAATGTAAGTTGTTTGTTTGATTTGTATTGACTGACTTGTTTGAGTCAGAGGGGGACAAATTGAGGCCCGGGGGCCACATGTGGCCCGATGAACTCTTTAATCCGGCCCGCAGAGCCTTCACAATCATTCCTCCAACAGCTGAAGAGGGTTGTCAGCTTGATTGGTTAGAAAAAGGTTCAGACCCCCCCTTCAGCTAGCATGCTAACATGTCCTCTCAAGAAGGCGGGGCCAAACATCATCTGGAGCTTCATCATCCATCTCTAGTTGGACCAGTTTACAGGCTCTTCAGACTATTTTCTCAGTCAATAGTCCATCAAGCAGGATTCTTAGCTAACCTCTGATCCTCATTGGGGGGTTAGCTTCCTGCACCACCTGACCGACCCCTTCATCAAGATCTACAACCCAACGTGGCCCTTCAGGCTAAAGAATGGCCCTCCCCTGTTTTAGATATACACTCTGTAGTTTCCTTTACTGTAAAAAAAATATATATATATAATTTTAAGTGAAAAAAACAATCTGGAATACACTTTTGCTTTTAATTTCTTGAGTGTAAAGTTTAATCTTCAATGAAAATAAATGTAATTATATTAAAAAGACTCGCCTGACCAATTGTGTTGCTTCACAAGTCCAGGAGAATGTCACCGTGGCAACGGTCGCATCCTTAGTGGTGTCCTGTCCCAGCGTTTTCAATTCAATTTATTTCTGTAGCTCCTTTTACAATAAAATTGTCTCTAGGTGCTTTACAGAGGCAGAAACCCAGAGCCGGAACCCCCAGGTCAGCACAGTGGCAGGAAAAACTCCCTTTTAACAGGAAGAAACCTTGAGCAGGACCAGGCTTACAAGGAGGAACCATCCTGCTCAAAGTCGGCTGGGTAAAGGAGAAGAAGAGGGAGACAGGACAGAGAATAAGGAGAGAGAGAGGGAGATCAGATACAATCATAGAACCATAGAAACATAAACATATCAGACATAATACATATATACATAATCCAGCGTAGCAGGTTGTTATAAAAGAGGAACGGTGACTAACTAGATCTGTCAGCCCTACACACTTGGTTTGAGGCTAGCTGTATGCTTTAGTGAACAGAAAGGTTTTAGGTTTGATCTTAAAGGCAGACGTGGTGTCTGCCTCTTGGACCCAGGTTGGTAACTGGTTCCACAGTAAAGCTGCCCGATAGCTAAAGCTCGTCCTCCCAGTCTGCTTTGATGAATTCTAGGAACTACAAGTAACCCTGACCTCTGTGATCTGAGTGTTCTTTTAGGAATATACGGAACTATGAGATCCTGCAGGTATGATGGAGATGGTCCACTGAGAGCTTTATATGTTAGAAGGAGAATCTTGAAATCTATTTGAGATTTGACTGGAAGCCGGTGAAGAGAAGCTAGAACTGGAGAGATCTGCTCCCTGGAGCTGGTTCCTGTCAGAACTCTGGCTGCAGCGTTCTGGATCAGCTGCAGGTTGTTAATGGAATCATCTGGACATCCTGACAGTAATGAGTTGCAGTCGTCCAGTCTAGAGGTAACAAAAGCATGGACCAGTTTTTCAGCATCACTCTGTGACAGGATGCTCCTGATCTAGACAATATTACGGAGGTGAAAGAAGGCGGTCCTAGAAACCTGTTTAATATGAGGGAGAAATGACATGTCCTGGTCCAGGATGACTCCCAGGTTTTGGAGCCAGTGAGGAGGAAGACCTTCTGCTGGCCTTTCCGCCTGTTTACTGCTTTCTGAGTCTGACCAGGATGTGAGCGGCTCTTGCTTCTCGGTTTAATCTACCTTCCTGCACAAATCAAGCATGCGCTAAACCTCACTTCGGGATCTGACAAGCAGGAGCTCCATGAGCCCAGACGTACATCTGCTAACAGCTCATTATGTTCTCATTCTGTCCTTCATAATCACACCCTTCAGGCATTTCTCTGTCATCGCTCCCGTCTGTAGCACAGATTAAACAGAGGACGGCTCCTCGCGAACACAAAAGGATCCAATTAAAACATTTAGAGGCTGAGGAAGGATGTTAGCGCTCACTGTAAGAGCACAAGCTGCTCTGAACTGGCAATATTTGATGCGTCAAAATCCGAAATTCAAAAAAATCAAAGGCGCACACCAATCAGACAGATCAAAAGCAAGATCAAAGGAGCATTTAACGTTTATTAGTCAAAGGACAAGGAGGTTTGATGTAAGGCAGCATACTGTGTTACAACGATGTAGCTAAGTTAGACCTGGCCTTCAAAAAGACACAACCCCAGACGCAACTGTAGGAAGCAACTTTAATGTTGAAGATTAATTTAAGACTGATTGGGATTGGTATTAATTGGTATTCATATTAATATTCATTCATTCATATATTCATGACTGCATTGTCTACTGCCTCATGTTTATACTATCAAGTGTTATACATGCTAATTGGATATAAAATGTATCGTCGGTTTATCCTCAAGGTTATCAGCCTATTCTTATTCCTAGTCCTAATCCTAATCCATTACTCAATTACATTGTCAGGGACCGGCTGTGTCAGCCTGGAGATAGGGAACTGAGAGACAGAGATTGTGACGGTTTGCTCTGGGATTGTAACCTCTTCTGTGACTTACCTCTCACCTGTGCTGGTCCCTGATGTCGTCACCGTGAGTTAAACCGAGTTTGTTTCCGGTGCGTGAGTAGTAATATAAGTCTGTTGTCCTTTACGAGCGTGTGGTCTGCGTTTGGGTCCCGTTCTCCGTTCCGTAACAGAACGATGTGTCCAGCATGGACCCAGCGGACGCCAAGTGCTAGCAAGGCAGGGCGTCTTGTTCCGTCAGCATGAGGACCAATTTCGCGAATTAGGGCAGGAGCTGACCGCTCTACGCCAACAGACTACGAGTTTGTCGCATCAGTTCGCGCACCTTAACCTTCCGGTCTCCCCCGTCGCGGCCGTCGCCCCCGGTTCCAGGAGACTCGTACGCCTGTGATCCCGAGCCATTCCACGGAAATCTCAACCGTTGTCGCGGTTTCCTCTTGCAGTGTCGACTGGCTCGCGCTTGTTCCCCACAGACGCGACAAAGATAAATTACATCATTGGCTTGCTGCATGGTAATGCCCTGGTGTGGGCGCAGGCGTCCAATTCGGGGGCGCAATTCAGTCTACTCTCGCTTGAGGATTTCGTTAAGAAGTTTGAGCGCATTTTCGATGGACCAAACCACGCTGGTTGTGCGTCGGATAGACTATTCAGGCTTCGTCAGGGAAATCGATCAGCGGCGGAGTACTGCGTTGAGGTTGGCACGTTGGCTGCGGAATCGGGGTGGAACGAGCAGAGCGCGTTCCGCTGGGGACTGAGCCAAGCGGTGGACGTGCTCGTCTGGGGAGCGCGGCTCCCGAGACCTAGACGAGCTGATTGACTGCGCAGTAGAAATTGATAACTACCAGAGAGAGCGACGCCGGGAACGAGTGTTTCGTCCCGCGCCTCCGACATCGCTGAGTCGCTGTCGCACTTCGCCTCCTTGGTCCTCTCCCCCCGCATTCGTCATCCTCTCTCCCCGCCACAAGTCTGCGACAACCCGGTGAAGGACCCATGCAGTTGGGCCATGCCCGGTTGTCTGCGGCAGAACGAAGCAGATGCCTCTCCTCGGGGTCCTGCCTTTATTGTGGGCAGGAGGGAAACGTCGTAGCTAGATGTCCCGTGTCTCGCCGGCACACACAGGCGTGCTGGCCAACGCAGCCTCGCTCTGCTCCTCATCTGCGTGCATTGTTCTCCACCGGACGTTGCTGTGGCAACAGGAGAAACTCCCGTTGTCGTTTTTAGTTGATTCTGGCGCAGACGATTCCTTCATCGATGAGAGCCTAGCGAGACGGGCGGGATTGCCCCTAGTGAGCCTCGCGGAGCCTAAGGAGGTCCTTGCTTTAGACGGGCGCCCTCTCGCGAGGGTCACGCACCGCACCGACACCCTGACCCTCCTCCTCTCCGGTAACCGTCGCGAACAAATTCATCTGTACTTAATTCCATCGTCTTCCGCTCCTGCGATCCTCGGTGCTCCCTGGTTGGCATGTTACAATCCCCAGATTGATTGGTCCACTGGTTTGTTGACGGAGTAGAGAGTCGCCTGTCACGCCACTCCGCACTCCCCCAGCTCCACCGGGTCCTGTCTCCGCGCCACCCCTTGTAGATGACCTGAGGAGGGTTTTTTTGAAAAATCAAACACGCTGGCGCTTCCCCCACACCGTCCCTCTGATTGCGCCATCGACCTGCGGGTAGGCGCCCCCCTGCCAACCAGTCGGCTCTATAACCTCTCTAAGCCTGAACGAGAGGCGATGGAGAGGTACATTAGCGAGTAGTTAGCGGCAGGGCTGATACGTCTGTCACCCGCCGAGAGAAACTATGACGTGGGCAACCGTGAGTTACTGGCACTGGTTCTGGCTCTGCAGGAGTGGCGCCACTGGCTGGAGGGATCTGTGGAGCCTTTCGTGGTGTGGACAGTCACAAAAATCTGGCCTATCTGCGCGGTGCTAAGCGATTGAACTCGCGGCAACGTTGGGCCCTCTTCCCGGGCCGATTTAACTCCGTCCTACGCGAGGCACAGCGCTCGGTTCCCGTCCCTGGTGGGGTCCCTCCAGACTCCCTCTACGTCCCAATGGCCACATGCTCCGAGGTCCTGCAGTGGGGCCACTCGTCCAAGTTAGCATGCCATCCAGGAGTGAACCGCACCTTGCATCTCCTACGACAGCGGTTCTGGTGGCCATCCATGGCCCGCCACACCAGGGCCTTCATCGCCGCCTGTCCCGTGTGTGCCTGTGGGAAGCATCCCGCATCAGCATCCCGCAGGTCTGCTCCACCCGCTGCTGATCCCACGTCGCCCCTGGTCACATATCGCGGTAGATTTTGACGCCGGCCTCCCACCCTCGGAGGGACACATGGTGACCTAACAGTGGTGGATCGCTTCTCCAAGGCTGCACACTTCGTGCCTCTCTCCAGACTTCCATCGGCAGCAGAGACCAACAGCCTCCTGATGCACCATGTCTTCCGCCTCCACGGCCTTCCCCAGGACATTGTCTCTGACGGAGCCCACGATTCACCTCCAGGGTGTGGCGAGCGTTCTGCGCCACCCTCGGTGCGTCGGTGAGCTTGTCCTCCAGCCACCACCCCCAGTCGAACGCCAGGCGGAACGGATGAATCAGAGCCTGGAGAACACCCTCAAGTGTGTATCAGCCTGCCTGGAGTTCCCACCTGCCATGGGTGGAGTACACATACAATTTGCAGATGTCGGCGGCGTCAGGCATCTCGCCATTCAAGGCCTCGCTGGGCTATCAGCCGCCCCTGTTTGAGCACCAGGAGGAGGAGGTGGCGATGCCTTCCGTCCGGGCGCACATTCGGCGCTGTCGGACCATCTGGCGACAGGTACGGGCGGCGCTTCTCCGCTCTTCCACCCAGATCCAGAGGCAGGCTAACCGCCACAGAACCCCAGCACCAGAGTACCGCCCGGGACAGAGAGTGTGGCTGTCCACCAAAGAACTCCCGCTCCGGGTGGAGTTGAGGAAGTTGGCTCCACAATTCGGAGGACCATTTGAGGTGGAGGATAGGGTCAACGTGTCAGCCGTCCGTCTTAGGCTCCCAGCGTCCATGAGGGTCCACCTGACGTTCCACATCTCGCGGATCAAGCCAGTGGGGGAGTCAGACCTGGCTCCAGCAACCGACGATCCCCCTCTGATCCGGATCGTCGACGGTGCGCCTGCCTACACGGTCCAGCGGATCTTGAACGTCCGTTGGCGAGGCCGAGGATGGCAATACCTGGCTGAGTGGGAGAGCTACAGCCCGGAGGAGCGTTCCTGGATCCCGCACCGATACATCCTTGACCAGGAACTGCTGCGGGCATTCCACCGCGACCACCCGGCCAAGCCCGGTGGAGCGCCAGGAGGCGCTTGTTGAGGGGGAGGTACTGTCAGGGACCGGCTGTGTCAGCCTGGAGATAGGGAACTGCAGTGGCGCCGGCTTTCCTCTGGAGGGCATCAGTGACCGCGAGAGCCCAGCCGGCGAGACGCACCTGTGACCAATGACAATAACTCTCTAAGACGCTGTCAACGGGTCACCAGCGTCAGATCGTCGAGGTTGCAGAGAGACAGCGGAGATTGTGACGGTTTGCTGTTGGATTGTAACCTCTTCTGTGACTTACCTCTCACCTGTGCTGGTCCCTGATGTCGTCACCGCCGTGAGTTAGACTGAGTTTGTTTCTGGTGCGTAAGTGAAGATTCCCGTTCCTCGCCCGGCGGTTACGTTGGGTTGTTTTTGTTTTTGGTCAAGGATCAAAGCCAGAGGTCAAGAGGACAAGGATCAAAGAGAGCCCCATGGGCCCCAAGCACCTGGAGCAAGTAAGGAAGCTCATCCAAGAGGCTAGCGCTAGCCTAGCACACGGGGAAACATGGATCCCGCACGAACAGCTGGAGCACCTTAGAAGCAAAGTGGCGACCCTGACGTCAGCTAGCAACAAGCTAGAGGCCAGAGAGGCAGAGTTCCTCAATGGGCAAAGGAGGAGCAGGTGAACCAGAGTCTCAACCTGCAGCGGCCCCGCAGGCGCTGCTTCCACAAGCAGTTGTTAGGCTAGAGCAACCACACTACCCAAGTTTAGCGGGTCCAAGAGGAATTTCTACAGTCGGAGGAAGGACTGGGAAAGCCTGCAGAGGCTGGGAGAGCCGTCCGGCTCCCCAGAAGTAAAGAAGTACCAACTCCTTCACAGTGTGGACGAGAAGACCTGCAGAGACCTGCAGCTGTCATCATACACCACCACTGAAGACATCTTTAGGGTGCTCCAAAACAGGACCTGGAACGGCTCCCGCCTTTAAAGTCGTACCAGCCGAGGAAAGACCTAATCCAAAGTGTAGAGAAGGCCCTGGTCGACCTCAGAGCTTGGAAGCTCTGGAACCATCAAGAATGCCCTGGTGATCAGGTCCGTAGAGAGCAAACTGCCAGACAGGATGAAGAGAGCCTGGCTTAGGTTCACGAGTGAACCTCTAAACCAGGTCACACCTGAAAACCACCTGGACAGCCTCCGCAAATACCTGAAGAGAGAGGAAGGCCTTCTAGAAAAGCTGGAGCAACTCCGTGTACGCCAGAGGGTGGAAGGGAGGCCCGTCTACCTGGAGAGGAGGTATGCCTCTACAAAGTCCGCAAGGAGAGCAGGATGCCTCATCTGTGGAGATGAGCGGCACCGTGAGAAGATCTTCTTTTGCAAGCAGTTCAAAGGCCTGGAGCCTAGCGAGAAGCTGAAGGCTGTCGACAAGCTGGGAGCGTGCAGGAGATGCCTCAAACGCCACGCACTGTCACAGCTGCCGGTCTGCTCCGGTCTTGCCCTCCCCTCTCCGTTGCTCCGCTCCCGTGCTCCTGATTGTGCGCACCTGCTCTGCAATGCTGATCAGCCACACCGGCGGCTCATTCGCAATCAGCGCAGCTATTTAAGCCACCTCTTCTGAGAGACTCACTGCCAGATCGTGTGTGCTTTCATGTCGCTCGTTCCCGCATTGTATTCTTGGATTGGATTTTGGTTTTGGACTTTGCCTGTCATTGACCCGTCTCTGTTCTATCGCCCCGGAAAATCTGTTCGCCTGCTTTGTACTCGACTACGAGATTGCCTGATCCCTTGCTCCTTCTCCTGGAATAAACGTCAGTTTTATACTGCGCCTGTGTTGCTCTTGGATTCTACACAGACCCCTGACACGCGCAGGGTAACGAGTGTACGGACACTTACCTCTGCAGGAATGGAGACCGCACCAGAGGGGGCTCCTCAGATCACCACTTCTTCCTCTGCCTGAGGGGGGGTTTGAAAGGTAGAGAACCCAAGAAAGGGGGAGGACCCAGCGCCGGAAGACGAGTGCTGTGGGAGGAGCAAGAGGGAGTAATATCCACGCTAAGCCCAACATCGCTGGGCGCTGGAAAGAAGCCACCTGAAGCGATGAGTTCGAGTGCACCTGAGTGAGCAGTTGTCCTTCTGCTGCTGGAGGTAACTGCCAGCTCAGGACAGACAATAGGAACCCTCAAGGCGCTGGGGTCAGACCCCAGCTACATCACCCAGAGCTGCCAGAAGACCAGGCCTGCGAGGGGGAAGGTCGAGACTGCCACCCAAGGGACTGGGGGCATGGCTATGGGAGTGAAGACCAAGAGATACTCACAAAAGATGCCCAAAGGCACCGTGGGAACTCGCCAGCTTATCTGCTATGGCCTGGACGAGATCGCAAACGTGGACAGAGAGTCAAAGCAGAAGAGCTCAGGAAGAGCTTCCCCGACACCGACCTGGAGGACCTGCAAAGACCCAGTCACAGAGCTTCTCATCAGTCTCCATGAGGGAGAACTGGCTCCACAGAGAGAAGGTAGTGGGAGACCCTGTCCTCTGGGACAGCCCTCTAGGGAGACCGCTGGTGGAGCACATCCAGACCTCCATGAAACAGTAAACATGGCCTTCCACAACTCAAGAAGACACTTCGCTACGGCAGTGAGGTATGAGGAAGCAGCTGGAATGGGGGAATTCAGAACCACCAGTGCTGTTAAAGGCACCCGAAGGCAGGGGGTTCCGTCCTCAAGCCGTAGGGTCCGGTCTGGTCAAAGTGGGAGGCAGACACCTGCAACAAGACAACCAGCATCACGGTTCTGGATCTCACTCCCCCAAACCAAAGAAGGCAAGGGGACAACAAACCCCAAGTGTCCTACGGCAGGGCGACCCCAAGAGCAGACAGAACGAAGCCAACACAGCTCTCCTTCAAGCACCGGGATGGCAACGCCTGCTAACCCTAATCCTAGTCCATTACTCAATGAAACTGGTGAACAAAAGGAGTGGACTTGTCCCTTGCTTCCTTCAACGATTGATTAGCAGTTTTTTTAAGTTTGGGTAGACTTGCGGTCACAAACAGGCACAACAGAATGGAGCAGAGAAACAGGAAACCGTATCATTCTTCAAGGTCAGAGCGGATATTCGGTCAGCACCCAGAAATCAGCAGGCGGAGAGCAGGACAGCCAGAAACCTGGGCAGAGGACTAACAAGATGGTGGCTCAGAAAGACAAAGGGAGGCAGAGGCGTCCTGCAGACACATCATCTCCACCATGTCCAAGTCCGGCCTGAGCAGCGTTTGACTTGACCTTGAAGTGTCCTTCAGTCTGGAAATGGATCCAGCAGACGTCTTCTTGAGGATCTGACCGATGAAGAAGCTGGACAAGTTACACCGAATCCCTTCGGATGAGTAGTGACCACAGTGTGTGAGGAGGGACACGCAAACACACACACACACACACTGTGTGTGTGTGTGAGGACGGGACAGTTATGCGTGACACACTCGTCGTATTTCTCCCCCTTTCTGCCTCCATGACGGAGCCTTTCCGTGGTTTTACTTGAAATCAGCATATCAATAAAAGTATAAAGCAGGGCAGACGAGCAGGCTAAAAGCTTTCACATCTAAACTTGCTGCTGTTTATCTCGCGGCGCTAAGCCTAACCCTAGAGTTGGGCTCCAAAACATCACACACCTTCGTCTGGCAGACGGCCGAAACTTCTCAACGGGGAAGAAAACCAGCTCAACAGCGTAGAAAAGGCACAGAAAATAAGAAAAAAATTAAATAAATAAAAAATAATAATTCAAAATAAAAGCTGTGTGAAGCTTTTGCTCCTCTATTGTGTTTTCTTGTCTTTTGACGATGGTCAGATGTTTATTATTTCTTAAAAGTTTTGGTACCTTGAATGGATTTATTAATTCATAAACATGGCAAACAGTGAGTGAGGCAGACAGCTGCTGAATCACAGAGGGGAAAAACGACTGATGGTGGAAGGAGAGAGAGAGAGAGAGAGAGAGAGAGAGAGAGAGGGAAAGTGATGAAACAGAAGAGGAGATATGGTTACAGAAAGTAATAAAAAAGAGAAGGCAGAGAAGGAGTGATGAAAAACAGATTATTTAAGAGAGAGACAGAGACAGAGCAGTCCTGCCACAGAGCTGTGTTGCTAGGCAACTGGCCAGCTCCTCTTTGAAGTTTTTCCTCTCTTTCTTTTAACAATGGAAGCTCAGCAGGAACCATGGAAACTACCTCGGTATCCAGCCTGGACTACGATGCCGTCCATTTTCCCCATAATGCCGACAGGCTCAGCCTAACTGGAAACACTGGAACAAGACGTTTAATGTTTCTGCCAGCAGGGGGCAGAAGCCCCGCACCGGGGATGCCGAATCCCAATCCTGATGGCCGCGATCCAACCGGGTTTTCCCTCCTGCCAGGCAGCAAAAAGGGCAAGTGGTGAAAGAGTTCTCTACCTGCTCGGCCAGATAAAAGCTATTTCAGCAACACCAAACAACAATAACAACAATAATTACCATAACACACGCTAAATTTGAATTTTTAAAAAAGCAGCAATGTCCCATCTGGCAGAATGCAAATGAAAATGACAATATGAACTAAACACCTGACAGGGAGGAATAGAGGAATCTACTCTCAGTTTGTTTGCTCACACACACACACACACACACACACAGATGGATTGAGTATCACACAAACCGCAGAGAAGTAAAAATAAATAAAGTGAGAGAATTTGTTCTGGTCAGCGGCTCAGGAGTTTAATAACAGCTGAGCACACACACACACACACACACACACACACATACACTCGTGCACACACACACACACACATACACTCGTGCACACACACACACACACACACATACACTCGTGCACACACACACACAAGCATGCATATGCACAAACATTTACTTTGGACCTAAATGTGTTTTGCTACCCTTCTAGGACTGTAAAAAGGTTGCAAGAAGCAGAGGAGGAGAGCGGGAGCGGTTGTCCTATTGTCCCACATGCTGCTGGGTGTCCAAGGCTGGTCTGAGCATTCATGGGTGATCAGGATCCGTTTACACTGTAAGAACATGGAGGGGCGCTGGGGGTGAAGGATGGAAGGTCGGGGGGAGGGCTCAGAAGCAAAAGCACCGTGATATGCTAACAAGTGTGCTTCAATAACGCTTACTGCATCAGGAGTTAAAGAGCTTGTAAGTGCAAACAACAGTTCATTTCATCATTAATCACCCACACACACGATTAAAATGAGCTATCGGGATTGTTTTTCCTCATTTAAGATGGCAGGAACAGAGTGTGATGGATGTCCCCTTCCTCTACTGTTAGCTGGTTTATTTGGAGATTAGCATGCAGACAAAGATTCACACTTCTGTCCCAACTATTACAAGAACACACGTGGGCGGATTGTTTCAGTGTTGTTTCCAGGATGTGGGGAAGGTTAATGGGCATGTGACGAAACTGGGATTCTATTTCAGACTTGGACATATTAAGTTTGGACCAAATTAAGCCTGCATCACTGCGCCAACGGCGTTAGCATCATCACGGACCTGCATGTTTGCGGCCGTTCCGCGCGTTTTATTGTCAGAAATATGAAATAGTCATGTACACAGCGTGTTTAATAACCTTAGCATACAAGCTGTGGTGCTTTGGCTAATGATAATTACTATTAGATTACTAGGATAATAACTAGGGTATGCTAGCATGTTGAGCCACAATGCTTCTATGGTAGCCCAGGATGGACAAACATGTTTGAGTACAAACTTTCTTCTGCTGCACCAACTGATTTCTTCCTGAGTTATTCTTTCCTACACTCTTCCTTTAACCCTCCTTTTCTACTCTAACATCCACTGGAGGTAAATAAAAAAAGGAGGGGGGTAACAATAAAAAAAGATGTGACAGAATGAAAGGGGACGTGGAGAGAGCGGATGGAGAGAGGAGAGGGAAAGACCACCTCAAGTGGCTCCAATTAAGAAAATTACAGAGAAATGCAAAAAGGGAAAAAGGGCAAAAATAGAGCTGCAGAGTTGATTAGAGGGTGAGGTGCGCGGTGGGTGCAGCCAGTCCTGCAGGATCAGAGCCCAGTCTAAGGCTGGACCTGAACCCAGCCCTGGCTCCCGGTTATTTTAAGCTTTTGTGGAAAGACTGAGTCTGCAGCTTCGGGCCGCTGCAGTTGCTTACACTCGCCCCCCCCAATACTCCTGGGCTGAGAGCTGGAAGGTTTTTGGTTCGAGCCCCACGTGCAGCCCTTGAGCAAGGTAGTGAAGCCCCCGAAACGCCCAGGCTGCCTGCCCATGGCAGCTTCCCCTCTCACGTATCTTCATGTCTGCTAATGTGCCTCCTAGGGAGTAAAAATAGTCGGTCTTACAGTTTATTTAGTGAAACAGCAAATAAAAGCATATTATATTTGACTGCTCAACTTTTAGAAGAGCTCGCATAATTGTCCAAATAGTTGACCTTTGAACTCTAATTAGCCGGTAACGTTCTGTCTGACAGCCGGTTAAAAATGGAGGAAATAATCAAGGGTAAAACAAAGCAGTGAGCCAGCGTGCTACAGTAGTGAGGTTTTTCCTGGTGAACCATAACTTGACCTTTCGGTGTCCAACGGGCGGCTTGTGAGCGTTAAACTGTGACCACCAGCAGCGTGGTGACAATTACAGCCTCGGGCAGCGTCTGAACGAGGGAGACGCAGCTTGAAAACTGATGAATGAGCATGTTGTTTGTTATCTTTCTTTCCTGTCAGCTGTGACTGCTTCATCGTTGTGATACGATCAGCATCACTACAGATCTCTTAGAGTGGCTCATCCATTCTAGCGTGCACTTATTTTGAATTAAGTACATTTTTTTCCACATTTTCTCTTCTCCATCCAGTTTATTTCTAATTCTACACAATGATCTTCATTATATTCCCCTCGTCTTTTGTACCTTTTCTTTCTCTAAAATTTTCTTTCCCTCTTTCTTTCACGTATAGATCCTAATCTCCTTTTGACTCTTCACTCTTTCCTCGTCTTCCCATCCTGATCCTTTAATTTTCTCATCTTTATTTTAATGCTGCACAGTGAATCCCTTCTCTCACCCTTCAACTTTATCTTTACGTACATCTTCACACCTCTCTCTCTCTCTCTCTCTCTCTCTCTCTCTGACTGATTGTCTCTCTCTCCACATCTGGTTTTAAAATGAGAAAAACAGATTAAGGAGCCAGACTGAACCAATGAACACTGATGTGGTTGACTCGGCGATTTTAATTAAAAAAAAAAACACCGTCTGTCCGCAATAAAACTAATTTATTCTAATTTTAAGAAAGATTTCTTTGAACAGAAATATGATGAATTTTCGTGAGATTGTATAAATTCACGGGCTTGATTGATTCGAGCGCCTCCCCTCTGGGTGGGCAGTGGTATGGTCCAGGCGGGGGGGTAGTAGCGGCGGAGCTGGGGCGACCGAGCCGAGCCAAAGCGAGGCAGGCTGCGTGTAAACCGGGGAGACGTGCCGCGTCGCTCCGCTCCGCTCCGCTCGGGATTATTGTTTCTCTGGCTGGACGCAGGAAATTTGGAACAATTTGGTCTCTTCCTGCTGCCGTCGCCACCTGACCTGACCTCAGCTCGCGCAGGTTTGACGCGAAGAAGAAGAAGGAGACGAAGAAGAAGAAGGAGGAGGAGAAGAAGAAAGGCAGGAGCTGCACGCGCGTGGGACTGTGGATTTAAATCACCCATCGGGCTGTTCCGAGCTTCCCGGACAGGTAGGTCCGGAGTGGCGCCAGTGTTTGGGAGCCGGGGGGGCGGGGGGGTCCTCCAGGTCCGGGCTGAAGAAATGGGAGCAGCGGCAGCGGTGGTGTCGGTGATGGGGGGGCCGTGTGTGAGTGGATGTTTGGGGGGGAAAACGCCTCACCACCACCACCCCACCCCCCGCATCACTGCTCCCGCTACCTCGGACTTGTCTTTTAGGCGTGTAAATCCGCTATCTGTCCCTTTTTGCCACAGATTTTGCACACAATGAACGGTGATGAGCGGTCGGGTGGGGGTTGCTCGCCCAGGTAGGGCTGCTTTTACCCCGGGGGTGCTGGAGGCGCACCTCCGTCCTCTGCTTGGTCCGTCAAGCTGAACCGCTCGCTTTGCGTTTTTCCCATCCATTTTTAAATGCTGTGCCCAGTGTGAAATAAGGTTTTTATGGCTGAAAATGTGCGTCGTCCCCCCGTGTGCTGTGTGGTGGAGGGGGCCGAGGGGGAGGGGAAGAGAGGAGGTTGAGGAGGTAGCAGTTCCAGACGCCGATCCATTAAACGAAGAACAAAGAGGGGGCGGCTGGGAAAAACGCTTTAAATCACGCACAAAACGCAGTCACGCTGCGCGGGGAAACGCTGAGGCTGATGCCCCGCAAAGGCAGGCAGCAGGCGGGCATTTGTGTGTCGCTCCCTGCCCCAGCCTCCGTCCATGTGGGGTGGGGGGGGGGGAGGCGTCCATCCCCTGAACCTGCTCGACCCGTGGTTCTGGTCCACACCAGACCCGCTCCACGACGGTATCAGGTTCCAGAGAGATCAATGTCACCCCCCTGATCAATGCAGATGATCAACGCACCGACAGCTGGCCAGAGGTTATCAATCACAGGCGCCTGTTGGATAAGCGGCCATTATGGATTTTAGACAGATGTGGCTGATCTTAGATCAATCTCTGCCTTCCAGCCAGGCTTCTGTAGCAGCGCTCATGGCAGCATGACGGGCTGTCCTAGCGCTCCTGTCGGTAGGCCTGATATCCATGAGGAAACCATCTGTGATCCATCCGCGCTTGACTGCCAGAGCCTCCAGTATTTGGTAATATTTATCTGAGGGATTTATTGTGCAGTGATACCAAGATGATGTCTTTTTGATGGTTCTTTTGAGGAAGAGGTATAATAATTTGGCAGAAAAAAAACCCCATAAATAAATGCTAATTACTGTAGCATGTTTGATGATTGCGTCTGCTAACAGTGGCGTGTGCATGAAGGATTTCTAGAGCGTTTTGCACGTTTGTAGGGTGGCAGAGTCGTCACTGCACGTGCTGGTTGTTGGAGAAAGCTCCTGTCCCTGTAGCCTTTATGTCAAAGTGCCCTTGAGCAAGATGCTAAACAGCAAATGGCTCCTGAAGCTGCGTTGCGACGCGTGGATGCTTCTTCCTGAGACAGCGAGGGACAGGCGGAGGGGCTCACTTTCATTGACAAACTCCACTCACAGCGTTTGTTGAAGAACTGACTCGTCCAAGACGGTTTGTGTTGTTGTGTTTAGTAGCTGAATGAATTTGTAGACTCTTAGGCCAGTAATAAACAGCACTATTCAGCCGGTAAACACACGAAACAGTTGAAAACACTCTGTGAACCGTGACAGGTTGGCGATAGTGCTGGCCTTCTTTCCATCCAGTTTGTGCAGGTGTGAATTAGGGAATTCATTAGGGCAGTCGTGATTATTACAATGTTCCTCAAAAATAATCGCGATTATTACAATATTCCTCAAAAATAATTGCGATTATTACAATATTCCTCAAAAATAATCGCGATTATTTTTCATACTTGCGATTATTTTTTATATTCGCGATTACCGTCAGTTATTTATTTTATCCACAAAGTTGCATAAAATAACTGTGAGCCTTAGACTGACGTCATCGTATTGCGTTAGCAGCAGCATGTCACCGTGGCAACCAAAAGTTGTTTACCTCTCGCCTTGATCGGATTAGCAGCGAGCTATGGCTAGGATAATAGCTATGGCTAGAATAATATGCTGTGGCTAGGATAATATGCTATGCTAGGATAACAACAACATGGAGTTAGGGGAGGTTCTGGGTCCAAAGCCTCGTACCACGGCTCTGCTGTGGTACATTCTGGTTTTTATCCTAACGATAAAGGAGAGCCCAATTTGCCATAAAAAAAGCACCAGTCAAAGCGCTAACGCAACAAATGTGAACCAGCGTCTCCAGACCACCGTCCACAGCAACACGCCAACTAGAAAAAAGAATAGACAATATAATCGTCAATCGCGATTATTTTTCCGACAATTAATCGTCTCCAGAAATTCGAATCGTGACAGCCTTATTGGGAAATCAGTAATAAAGTGAAAAGGTCAGAGGTCGCAGCTCTCTAGTAATCTGTTTCTACTTTCATGCTGTGATTTTGATATCGTGTTTAGACGAGCGTAGCGTTAAAACTGTCGTGCCATGCGTTGATGCGAGCACTGCTACGCTTTCGTCAGGTCACCTTCTCCTCCGTCTACCTTCTGAGTGTATGAACGCGCCGTTGCGATGAAGACACATCGCATCAGCATTATTCATTTGCTCTTTGTCACTTTAAAAACGCGTACCGGAGTTATTTCTCTAATCATTCTGGTCTGATCACAGTCTTACACTGTGCACTTTGCTAAATGATGTTAACACGGTGAATTGTTTTATTAAAAACTTTACTGCACTTCAGTTAATGGAAACTCGGGGCTACTTTAATTCAGCTAACGCAGAGTCCACACGTCAACGTTAAACTGTAACTGAAGACGCTGCCAGCGTTCAAAGACACCCGAAGGAAACTGCAGGATAGCAGCGGCGCGTCTGAGGATGATGACGGATTTAATTCATGATATTCGGATCCCGCCTCATTACCGCGCTGCCATGCTGATTAAGTTGTTTGTTTAATTGCGCGGCATCCTGGTTTTTAATTTGATAAGCTGGTAGTTTGTGTGAGGGCTTTATTTATGCTTTAGTTTGTGTGGCGCCAAACCTTTAGGCCTGGCCTGAAGATGCAGCCTGCTAACCGCTGTCACTTAGCATGCAACAAACACTGGCGGGAAAGGCCTCGGATTAGCGCTGGTGTCCATGGCGCAGGCGTCACAGTCCTCCGGGGCACAATGTGTAAATCCACAGTAAATGGCTGTGACCGTTTTCAAGTGCTGCTGCTGATGCGAGCTGTTGCCTTTGTGTACGCAGTAATCGCCACCGCTGAAAGACGCCGCCGCGGTAGCGGCTTCTGGTTGAATCTAACTGGGTTTCCATAGCCCTGCTGCTATTCACATGTTGAAATAACGTCAAATGTGACAAATCGGTGTGTTGGAAATGCTTAACATATTCACTGTATTTTCTGGACTATAAGTGGCTCCGGAGTCTAAGCCGCAACCGGTCAAAGAATGCGTCATGAAGGGGAAACAAACATCTATAAATGGCATCCAGTTTTCATCCGGAAAGGCAAGTTATAATAATAACGATAGTCTGGAACAACAGGCTGAACAGGTGTGATAACGTAGCACATGAACAGTTATTCAGCTACACAGTAGCATTAAGAACAGACGTGGGAGGCTGGAAAGGCAGAATTAGCATAACAAGCTAGCGACTCCAACAAGCTAGCTACTGGTCAGCAAGGTGAGCTAAATCTCCATCTCATTCCACATCACTGGATCCAGTGAATTCTTCATCCTCGGTGAAGAGGAGTTTCTTTTGGGGACATTTGTGTTCAGTCTTTCTCGGCTGTCTTTAAGTTAATGTTTAAATTCATTTTCAGTGGTACAGGAGTAGCACATACTGGTAGTTGTGACAAGCCTAGAGCGCCCTCTCGCAGCTGTAGCTAACATTTACTCCTTGGTCACATTGCTCAGTGTGAATGAACACATTTTAATATATAAGTCACACCTGAGTGGAAGTGGCAGGAGCAGACAAACTATGAACAAAAGTGTGACCTCTGGTCCAGGAAATACAGAAATAAGAGCCCTTTGTTGTGGAGAAAAGGCTTTAGAACTAAAAGGAGGTTATGCAACATGGAGATGGAAACATTGGCTGAACTAGTGTTGAACATTTGTACGCCTGTTTCCTGATGGTAGCTACTGGTCGTCTGTTTCATCTTTGTGTCCTGATGAGTGTGCACGTGACCCAGAGGTGCACGAGCACTAGCTGGCCTTTAGAAAATTTCACTCTCCATCCACCACCCATCCACCCCCATCTCCATCCACCCAGGGTCATCAGTCATGGTTTCTCTCGCTCTGCTCTGTGGAGGGTGGACCATGGTGGACTCACTGAATGACTCAGCTGTTAGTGATTGACAGTAATGGTGTCCTGTACTTGGCTGCTCCATAAATATGTCCTGTTCACGTATGTGCTGCGTCTCCCGGGTTTGCACCTCTCTTGCTCACTGGGTTACAAACCGTAAACGCCTGCCTTAAGTGCTGCCTTTTTACACTCTTGGCCTCAAAATACACAAATTGTCATTCTGAGTCAGCAGCAAAGAACTGCTGAGTCAGCAGAGATTCGTTTCCAGGATTCAGCGGTTCAGCGAGGGACTCTGGTAAAACCGGCCGTGCCTCACGTCTGTGTCACATGGTGACGCTAGCATGACAACAGCGTAGCAGCGCAGACAGACTCGCGACACAGTTGGATGCAGAGCCGGCATTTATTCTGATAAAGGTAAACGATAAGCAGGACACGCACTTAGCCATCCGTTTTGGTTCCTGCACACGCAAAAGCAGAAAGACGGGCGTTGGCTTAGCTCGCCACAGCCATGACGTTAGCGGCTAACAAAGTCCACATCAGAGATCACAGACACGTTTAAGGCAGGAACAGTTACAACCAGTACGAGCTAACTTAGCTAAAACGACACCCACCTCTCCCACAGGATCTTGTACCAAAGGGAGGAAGCGGAGGGATCGCCATCAATTTATAGGTAGCACCACCGAAGAAGAAATAAAAGGTGGCGCCCCAAGACCTGACACTTGTGAACCTTACAGGTTTTGTGTAATTATAGCATTAGCTAACATTAGCCTGTTACAGCAGCATGTGCTGGATCCTCTGTGGTCATGATTGGTTCATGTGACTGCTCCTCCACTGGGCCGCTCGCTCGGCTGCCAGTCTCTGGGTTTAGATGTAATTAGGCCTGCAGCAATCGAGTATTGCAGAAAAGCATCCGTAACGTTCTTGTTCCGTTGAACCTGCTCAAAATAATATCAAACTTAGCTACGGAGTTAATTAAACCAACTGTTTTTACTATTGAACTAACTGAAGTTCAGGCTTTAACAAACTCACTACAGTGCTTTGTTTTTCATGGATTATTATTATAATATAATAAGCAAAAACTTAGCCAAGTTGGGGAAACGTGCTAGCTAGCAGATTAGCCGCCGCATTGATTCAAGTAGTGACTCAGCGTTTCCACAGAGCTGTAAACAAAGTGTGTTAGCTAGCAGACATCTCTGTCATGATCACACTGGTTTCTGCTAATTGCTGCTAATTATCGTTAGCTTAGCTCGCTGTTTCCGCTCCGCTCTGCGGACTTTTAGCAGAGACCGGATGTTTCCTTTGGAGGTGCTGCAGCAGCAGCGTTGTGCTATTATGCTAAGCTAACTGCATCTTCCAGCAGACACGTTGCTCTACGTTCTCTTTTTAATGTTAAATTCTTTGCGATCCGCCCTCACGTGGATCTTCAGTGACGAATCAGCAGCCGAAGCAGCGACAGAAATGAGGATCCGTCAAACACAGTGGGAGGTTTAGTGGACGAATTTAAAAGAAGCTTCCACACAAATAATTTTTATCGAGGCTTTTTAGTGATGAAATTACTGGAATTATTCGATGACTGGTTTCAGTCCTACTCCCATGCTTGTTTTATTTTGGACTGGTTGAATCTCTTCTCAGTTGGAATTCATCCCTGGACCAGCTTCACCGCTGTGGGCCAATGAGCATGACCCCCGACCCCAAACACTCGCCTGCTGATGGGTTAAATGCAGACGAGTCATTTCACAAATTTGCTAATAACGTTCCATCCATCCATCTGTCAGCCTCCACTTTGTCCCTCAGCAGGGTCACGTTTTTTGTTTGTCATTAACGTTTCAGGTTTTGTGATCTGACAAAACAGAAAAGCACAATTCAGCTCAGGCAGTAAAGCATGGGATGTGTTTATGTTCCCTTCTTCAAAATGATTTTTACCAGCAGGTGGTGGTTTGTTGAGCAATAAGAGGAACAGAAAATCCCCCCCACCCCCCCACCCACCTTTTTTCTTGAAAATTCTGGTTTCGTCATGGTTGAAACTTGATCAGTAGAGAATGTGAGGAAAAGCATGAGTTCCGTTTGGCAGCTGGCTCCTCGGAGGGATCCTGATGCCTGTGCTGCTTCTCTTTTATCACACTCGACTGCAAGCTGTAGCAGCGTGTTTAAAGGTCACTGTCAGTGACACCAATTAGTCCACCGTGTCCTCCAAACGTGTGGGTTGAGTCCCAAGGTCAGTGACCCGACGCCACGAACCGCTCGGCTGTTGTAGGAATTGTGTCCGTAAAGCTGAAACCAAGCTGTCGCCCTCACAGCCCTGAGGAGCAAACTGCCTGGACCGTCTGCCCGGGCTGCTGACCTCGGCAGATACAGCTATCCTGCTATCCTGCAGGTTCAGCTGAACCAGTTTTCAGTGATTTTACTCAGAATACGTTTTGTCTCGTTTTACCCGTGTCTCTCTCTCACTCACACGTCCTCATTCTATTTCTGTCTTTCTGTTTAGCTCTGTCTCAGGGGAGGGCCATTCTTTAGCCGGAAGGGCCACGTTGGGTTGTAGATCTTGATGAAGGGGCCGGCCAGGTGGTGCAGGAAGCTAACCCCCCAGTGAGGATCAGAGGTTAGCTAAAATCCTGCTTGATGGACTATTGACAGAGAGCCGGTAAACTGGTCCAACTAGGGATGGATGATGAAGCTCCAGATGATGTTTGGCCCCAAGTAACCCCCTACGCTTAACCCAAACCCGTAAACCCCATTCTCACCTCAGCCTTAAAACCTTAACTGTCAAATATTCCTATGAAGTTGTGGGGCCCTGCACGTTGGCCCCACTTTGCTAGTGGAATGAGCACTTTGGTAGTCAGTATGTAGTAAATGTGAGGACACACAGGCACACACACACACACACAGCGGACTAAAGAACAGACAGGAAACAATCTGGAATTCTTCACTTCCTTTCTCAGTGCCTCCTGACTTCCTATAGGTGCTTTTGGCCTCCGGAGAGGTCGTGCACGTTTACTACCACGTGCTAGAGACATCAGAACAGACACTCGGTGGAAAGCTGTTGTTTTTTTAGGTTGTTTTTTTTTTCACCCTTTAGTAAAGCCCGTTTATCAGATTTAAAAGGCCCTTTAGAGATCCGTGGCCACTGAGACGCTCAGAAGTGGAAACACGCCGGGGTCTGTCTGTCGGAGAGACGTCCTGCAGGAGGCTTTCCAGCGGTTCTCCGCCTTCCCTTCACACAGCTTTCTAGTAGGGTTCCTGGACCGTTTGGACGTGGATGCTGGACATTGCTGGGGCAGCTCTGTTGGTGCCGCGCGTTCACTGGGATGGAAAGAGCACTTGTGATTTGTGGCAAATGGCTTGTGAGGAGGTCTCAGATGGAGCCACTGAGACCTTTTTCTCAGTTCGGACTCGTACAAGCACTTTCCAACGCGGCGCAAACTGAAATGAGGTGTAACCGTGCTGTTAGAGCTGACCGCTTGACCTGGCAAACGCCAACGCTCTCAGAGTTTGGGCCCTGGAACGGAACTTTATGCTCCTGTAGCATCAGACTTGTTGGCTTGTGTGAAATGTACAGAAGGAATCTTTTTGTTTCCAGCTGCGTTTAATGTAGATTTCAGCGTCAGCCTGTCCTGGAGAGGCTTGACCCGTCTGCCAGGAGCTCCTGTCCACGTTTATGGTGGATGACATCAGGTAAACGGGAATGTAAACCTCCAGGATGGCCTTCTCCGCTCTAACTGGTGCAGTAATTCCCTTTCACAGCAAATAGCTGATAAGCACATACTTTCCTCAGCTGGAGATAAAATGGTGGCTTGTTGAAAACACCAGCCTGGGCCAGTGTTTTCAGGCTGTCCCAGTGCAGTCAGTAAACACAGGAGGTTGCGCTACCATCAAACCCCTTTGGCCTTCCATCCTGATCTGTGATGTTTAGAAGGTCAAAGGTCAAAGTCCCTCCGGACTCCAGAACACCACCAATATGGAATCATCTGTTCCTTGCAGGTGGCAGAGGTAATAACCACAGGGTGTCGTGCTCGCGTTGCCAGGATCTGACAAACAGGGAACAAAAGAGCTGCCAGCAGTGAGGTGAAGTTGCAGCTGGACCAGTTTAGCTGGGTGATATGGTGGCTTTCAGAGGGCAGCCATGCTTGTAACTGTCTGACGGTGCAGGCCCTCCAAAGACTGTTGGCTGCTATTAGCCTGTAATAACATACAGACTCTTATTGCAAGTGAAGTGGGATACATTTTCCTGAAAGACAGCGCTGCCTTGGTAAGAGGCTCGTGGCAGCTAAAAAGCAAAACACAAATCCCCTACTTTGTTTTTACATGGACATTATTTTCCTTGGTTTAACAGATTGATACGACTGTCGAGCTTTATACTGATTATGGAAGAGAGGTCATGGTTGATGTACCCCACCCTCTTGAGAGGACATGTTAGCATGCTAGCTGAAGGGGGGGGTCTGAGCCTGTTTCTAACCAATCAAGCTGACAACCCTCTTCATTTGGCTTCTGGAGGAATGATTGTGAAGGCTCTGTGGACCGGATTGAATAGCTCACCGGTCCACATGTGGCCCCCGGGCCTCAGTTTGCCCACCTCTGGACTAGATCCTTGCCTACTGGAATCCTCCTACATTTGGAAACCCACTTGGGCCAGCCAGGATGATGTCATCAATAACCACCTCATGATCCGGGAGAGGTCTTGCCAGACCCCCAGGAGCAGCTGGATGAGAGCGGAGGTATAAAATATCCAAGTCAGCCACCAGTGGAGCATTGAAACCAGCTTTTGTCAGAATAACCTTTAAAAACACAAGATTGTCAGCGGGAACCATGTTAAATACTTCCGTGAATTCAGTGTCATACACCCTTTAAGGGAAATCAAAATGGTCGCTAACACATTATTCTACTCACTCGTTCATCCACCTGGATGACCCAGTGGCTCAGATATTTCCTTTTAGTGGGTCTCTCGCTTCCATCCTGGTGTCTCCTGCGATTGAAGTTCCCTAAAATGACCACTGTAATAGCAGAGATGTTTAGCTTGCTCCATTAAATGTCTTTCTGCGGCGGTAGAGCAGCAGCTCCTCCTCTTCATCATTTTACTGTAATTGTGGTGAATTGCTGGATTTCTGCTACCGCTGGGTGACCTCTCCATGACCCCAGGACCATTTTTAGGAATTAGATGCTGTAAATGGCTGGATGAATGACTTCCACACACACACCCCAGATGGATGGATGGATGGTCAGATGAGATCTTAGTCCAGTTTGAGAAATCCTATCTTCCACACGGGCCCCCCCAGCTGTCCATTGTTCACATACTCGGGGGTCTGCCTTTCCTCACTCTTCCCCCACATCCCTCCACTAATTAACTAATGTGCTGGTCTGTCAATGCCTCTTTGTGTTCCTGTGTGTGTGTGTGTGTGTGTGATCTTCCACCGTCTCATTAAACACAGTGGGGGCCAGACTGGACGCTGGAAATGAGATCCGTGTTTTCATGCTCGGCCACTGAGGCTCTCCTGGTCTCATCACCCCAACAATCTCCACTTCCTCCACTCCAGACTTTTACTATGGCATCAAAGGGAAGCGTAGACGTCGTCCTTTCTCGGAGGTTCTGCTCTCGTGATGGAATCGCTGTAATTAGCAACGCTGGGTCATTTGTCGGTGACGACGTAAGAGCCACGCGCGGTTTGAGCGTCGTTCTGCTGAAACCACACGTCGCTCTTTAATTAGGTCTTTCAAAGGCAGCTTCCCTTCGTCTAAACTAAACAAACATTCTAAATTAAGGATTGTGAGATTGGTGGCGTCGACGAGCCTCTAATATAGATCATACCAGAGGTGGGCAAACTGAGGCCCGGGGGCCACATGTGGCCCAATGAACTATTTAATCCGGCCCGCAGAGCCTTCGCAATAATGATGATGATGCTAACCACAAGAGCAGGACCCAGGGAGTTTGCAGGGGATTCTAAACCCCCAACGAAGGGGGTGTGGTGGAGGAGAAGCACATTTTGTCCTGCTTTCCCTTGAACTCTAGTAGAGCTGCCATATTTGTGTGACGTAGTCACTTCTTTGGCTTCAGCGGGATTGCTACACTTGGCTTGAGTCAGGGCTAGAAGCGGGTCGTTTCCTCCCATAGATCTGCACCAGCTCCCGTAGATCTGCACCAGCTCCCGTAGATCTGCACCAGCTCCCGTAGATCTGCACCAGCTCCCGTAGATCTGCACCAGCTCCCGTAGATCTGCACCAGCTCCCGTAGATCTGCACCAGCTCCCGTAGATCTGCACCAGCTCCCGTAGATCTGCACCAGCTCCCGTAGATCTGCACCAGCTCCCGTAGATCTGCACCAGCTCCCGTAGATCTGCACCAGCTCCCGTAGATCTGCACCAGCTCCCGTAGATCTGCACCAGCTCCCGTAGATCTGCACCAGCTCCCGTAGATCTGCACCAGCTCCCGTAGATCTGCACCAGCTCCCGTAGATCTGCACCAGCTCCCGTAGATCTGCACCAGCTCCCGTAGATCTGCACCAGCTCCCGTAGATCTGCACCAGCTCCCGTAGATCTGCACCAGCTCCCGTAGATCTGCACCAGCTCCCGTAGATCTGCACCAGCTCCCGTAGATCTGCACCAGCTCCCGTAGATCTGCACCAGCTCCCGTAGATCTGCACCAGCTCCCGTAGATCTGCACCAGCTCCCGTAGATCTGCACCAGCTCCCGTAGATCTGCACCAGCTCCCGTAGATCTGCACCAGCTCCCGTAGATCTGCACCAGCTCACCTCTCAAATGCGGAAGCGAATGCATTTTGTGTCAGTTTACAGCACTAAACTGGAATCGCTCACAGAATTGTTGGCAACCCTGGTTGTTACGCACGTCAGTCTTTGCAGATGTTTTATTAATAGTGTTTCCACACCTAGTCAGATGTGCTGCTGTTATTGAGCCGGGAATAGATACTGTGTGTTTCAGTCATGTAATTACGGCAGCTGACAATTATGGGCTTCCTACACCAGCGGGCCCCAACCGCCACGGAGCCGTTTAATGTCAGACAGTAGTTTCAGGGATCGGCCTTTACATGCAACAAGAGAACCTGATATGGCCGTCATGAAAACTGGGGTGTTTTCTAAATATAATAACAAACGTGGGTCAGTAGTGAGCCACAGGCGGATGTTAGGAAGAGAATCCGGTAATGTTTCAAAATAAAACGTCCTTCAGTTTCAGCTGATAAATTAAACAAAGTAATATCAGTTATTTATTCTTTCTGTGCGGCCCGGAACTAATGACCCACGGACCAGTACCGGTCCGCCACCCGGGGGTTGGGGACTGCTGGCCTACACACCAGCACCAACAACACCAGCACCAGCACCAACACCAACAACAGCAACACCAGCACCAACAACACCAGCACCAGCACCAACAAAGCAACACCACCACCAACAACACCAAAAACACCAGCACCAACAACAACACCAGCACCACCAACAACACCAGCACCAACAACAGAAACACCAACAACAATAACAACACCAGCACCACCAACAACACCAGCACCAACAACAGAAACACCAACAACAATAACAACACCAGCACCACCAACAACACCAGCACCAGCACCAACACCAAGGTTATATGGGGCTGAAGGTCAGTGTGGAACTGCAGGACAGTGAAAAACACCGTGTGGAGTTGGGGAATCACAAGAAGTTGTGGATTCTTAGAGAAAATGCAAAAGGCTTTGTGTGTGTGTGTGTGTGTGTGTGTGTGTGTGTGTGTGTGTACGCATATAAAAGAGCTGTCAGTCAAACATCATCACAGTAGGAACGGTGAAACGTTTCCAGCTCGCTCTGTGTTGTATAAGAGAGCTTCTCCAGAGAGTCAGTGAAAGGCCAGATAAAGACAGATCAATAGCACACACACACACACACACACACACACACACACACACACTGTGATGAGACTGTAATTAAGGATGATTACGTTTGCTGTTAGACTTTATCTGGCTTATCAAACGTCTGATAGGTTCATTCAGCCTCTGCACTTTTACCAGTTCTGTCTTTTCTCTCCTCTTTTTCTCCAGTCATGTCACAGTGAAGCTGACCCCCCCATCAAACCTGCACCCAGCACTTCTCTCCTCCTCCTCCCTCTTCCTTTCCTCTTTCATCCCTCTCTTCTCTTCTCCTTTTCTTCCTCTCTCTGTCTACAATGATGCCCTCGGTCTCTCCTCTCCTCTCTCTCCTCCTCCTCTTCTCCTCCCCCATCCTCTGTGCCCCGGCGGCTCCCCCCTCCCCCTCTGGGACGTCAGGCAGGCTGGTGTCCAGAACCTTCGACACCTCCCTCACCCACCTGACCGTCCACCGGAAGACGGGCGAGGTCTTCCTCGGTGCCGTCAACCGTGTGCTCAAGCTGTCGGCCAATCTGACGGAGCTGAGGAGTCACATGACCGGACCTGTGGAAGACAATGCCAAGTGCTACCCTCCGCCCAGCGTCAGGGCCTGCGCTCACCGGTATGTCCTCCGCCCGTGAATCGCCTGTGTGCACGCCTCATCTCCATACTCACCTGTCTACCGTCCTACCTGTCTCTTTCCTCCAGACTGGAGTGGTCGGACAATGTGAACAAGCTCCTGCTGGTGGATTATACTGGGAACAGACTGGTGGCCTGTGGCTCTATCTGGCAGGGCGTCTGCCAGTTCCTCAGACTGGAGGATCTCTTCAAACTGGGAGAGCCACACCACCGGAAAGAGCACTACCTGTCTGGAGCCAGAGAGGCTGACGGGATGGCAGGTAGGCTGGGCCGTTACCATCCGGTCAGAAATGGCTTTTACTGTCTCAACCGGTGACCCATAACTAGCGCTGAAACCATGAATCGACTCGTTCGGGTAATTCGATTACTACAGAGCTTCGATAAAAAAATTATTTGTGTCTATGTAGGGCGCGGATCGCAAAGAATTTAACTTTAAAAAGAAAAGAGAAGGTAGAGCAACGTGTCTACTGGAAGATGCAGTTAGCTTAGCATAATAGCACAACGCTGCTGCTGCAGCACCTCCAAAGGAAACATCCGGTCTCTGCTAAAAGTCCGCAGAGCAGAGCGGAAACAGCGAGCTAAGCTAACGATAATTAGCAGCAATTAGCAGAAATCAGTGTGATCATGACAGAGAAGTCTGCTAGCTAACACACTTTGTTTACAGCTCTGTGGAAACGCTGAGTCACAACTTTAATCAACGCGGCGGCTAATCTGCTAGCTAGCACGTTTCCCCAACTCAGCCAAGTTTTTGCCCAAGATAATTAGATTATAATAATAATCCAGGGAAAATAAAGTGCTGTAGTGAGTTTGTTAAATTGTAAAAGCAGGCAGTTTAATTAACTCCGCATCTAAGTTTGATATTATTCTGAGCAGGTTCAACGGAACAAGAACGTTACGGATGCTTTTCAATAAAAAAAAAGTCAGCGTGTGCCAGTATATTTTTTATCCGATTACTCGATTAATAATAATCGATTGCTGAAATAATCGTTTGCTGCTTCCTAATTACATCTAAACTCCAGAGACCGGCAGCCGATTAGCCATATTTAGGCGTTGTCAATCCTCACCACCTCAGGGCAGATCAGCACATCGGCCGTATGTTGATTTGAAGGCTTCTTTGTGAGCTTGGGGTCAGTCTCGGGGAAGCCGTGTTCATTTCCTCTGACTTTGCCTCCAGCCTGTGTGTTTGTTTGCTGCCGACCACCAACATAGCGTGTTGGGATTGACAGCCGCGGTCGTGCATTTAGTTTTTAAAGCTTGTTGTGCTTCGTTACAGTGCTTAAGGCATTCATTAGACCGCCTGTCTCAGGTCTCGGAGACCATCCAGCATCATGATGTGCAGACATTTCAACCCGAATGCACCTTTTCTACCCCAGACTTGAGGCGTCTCACTGGGCTTTTCTGAGAAGTCAGAAATGATTCAAGCTTGAAATTCAACCACTCAAACTATTTTTTCTGTTCATAAACGCAAGTAAATAACTATAATTTGACATATTAATCAAGAAATAATGATGTGCTTTACTATGTTTTCAGCTTTTTTGTCGTTAATTGGAAAATTCATGGATAACAACAGTAATTATACTTTAGCACTTAAAATATCATTTCGGATAAAGAGCTTCTACATATTGGCATATTAACCACTGCAGAAACATAAAAAAAAGGCTAATAATTAATTTAGCATCGCCTGTAGCATAAACCTCACTTTGGGTGGTGGTCTAATTCATTTGTTAAGCACTGTGTTTGTTGTCGTTGTTCATGTGTTGGGAATCATTTGCCAAAGCCAACAGAATCCTGGTGCACAGCTCCCATAACTGTAAGCAAGCAAAGTCCGTACGCATGAACGTGGCCCCAGACAGCACACAACAGCTGATATTTTGTATTATTTATTATATACACGGCAGCGCAGCGGCTCTAACTGTGAATCTGAGTCTGACGTCATCGTATTGCGCCTGTAGCAGCATGCAGCATCACCGTGGCAACCACATGTTGTTTACCTCTTGTTTTGGTCGGATGGGCAGCGAGCTATGGCTAGGATAAGATGCTATGGCTAGGATCATATGCTATGGCTAGGATAATATGCTATGGCTAAGATAACATGCTATGCTAGGATATCAACAACATGGAGTTAGGGGAGGTTCTGGCTCCAGCCTCGTACCACGGCTCTGCTGTGGTGCATTCTGGTTTTTATCCTAACCATAAAGCAGAGCCCAGTAACCTGGAGGAAGACATCTGGAAGATTTGCCGTAAAAAAGCACCAGTCAAAAGCGCTAACGCAACAAATGTGAAGCAGCGTCTCCAGACCACCATCCACAGCAACACGCCCACTAGTTCTGATGGTCAACAAGTCAGTAAGTTGATCTGATTCATTCAGGCGGACAGGACAGGATGTGTGTTATTAAAGATCATTAATTGCGATTATTTTTCTGACAATTAATCGTCTCCAGAAGTTCCTCGTCGTGACAGCCCTAAGCGACTGTCTTCCTCGGTTCTAAGTCTTTCCCTGGGGAACTGGGACCTGCTTGGTTAAGCTTGTGTCCTTGGTTTGTGCAGGTGTGGTTGTCGGAGAGGACGACTGGACAACCGACCCAAAGACTAAGAAAGCGGAGAGGAGCGGCAGCCGCCTCTTCATCGGGGCTGCCATTGACGGGAAGTCGGAATATTTCCCCACGCTGTCCAGCCGGAAGCTGGTGGCAGACGAGGAGAGCGTGAACATGTTCTCGCTGGTCTACCAGGACGAGTTTGTGTCCTCGCAGATCAAGATCCCCTCAGACACGCTGTCGCTGTACCCAGCCTTCGACATCTACTACGTGTACGGCTTCTCCAGCCGCACCTACGTCTACTTCCTGACCCTGCAGCTGGACACGCAGCTGACGCAAATGGACGCCGGCGGGGAGAAGTTCTTCACCTCAAAGATTGTGAGAATGTGCTCCAACGACACCGACTTCTACTCGTACGTGGAGTTCCCTCTGGGCTGCACCAAAGACGGCGTGGAGTACCGCCTGGTCCAAGCCGCGTACAAGCAGAAACCGGGACGGCGGCTGGCCCAGGCGCTCGGCCTGTCCGAGGAGGACGACGTCCTCTTTGTCATCTTCTCACAGGTAATCCTCCTTTGGAATTTCTTTCCTACTGTCGTAATTTCTGGACTATTAAGCGCAACTGCTTATAAACCACACCCACTTCATTTAAAAAGAAATAAAAGTACGTATATAGGCCACAGGCGTCTACGATGTAACATGACATATTTACACAGAAACATTTTTTTAACTTTAATTAAATAAATGTTTTCTTTTGTTTTTTTACAAACTTTGCCTGTAACACAGGAGTAAAACAGCTGGTTAAAAAAAGGAAAGTACCGTATTTTCTGGACTATAAGTGGCTCAGGAGTGCAAGTCACTTATAATCAGTCAAAGAATGCGTCATGAAGGAGAAGAAACATATCTAAGTCGTACTGGACTATAAGTCGCATTTGGGAAATGTATTTTACAGAATCCAAGACCAAGAACAGACATTTCATCCAGAAAGGCAAGTTATAATAATAACAATAGAGTCTAGAACAACAGGCTGAACAGGTGTGATAACGTAGCACATGAACAGTTATTCAGCTACACAGTAGCATAAAGAACAGACGTGGGAGGCTGGAAAGGCAGAACTAACATAACAAGCTGGCGACTCCAACAAGCTAGCTACTGGTTAGCAAGTTTAGCTAAATCTCCATCTCATTCCACATCACTGAATCCAGTGAATTCTTCATCCTCGGTGAAGAGGAGTTTCTTTTGGGGGCTTTTGTGTTCAGTCTTTCTCAGCTGTCTTTAAGTTAATGTTAATTCATTTTCAGTGGTACAGGAGTAGCACATACTGGTAGTTGTGACAAGCCTAGAGCGCCCTCTCGCAGCTGTAGCTAATATTTACTCCTTGGTCATGTCGATCAGTGTCAATTAACACATTTTAACATATATAAGTCGCACCTGAGTGGAAGTGGCAGGAGCAGACAAACTATGAACAAAAGTGCGACTTATAGTCCAGAAAATACGGTAGTACTTTGTTTGAATGAATTTGTGGAAGATTGCACTGGCAGCATGAAGCTCGTTAATCCGTAAAAATCTATATAAGAGAGATATATATATATATATATATATATATATATATATATATATATATATATATAATATATAACTCTGTATATGAATACATTGTTGTTTAAGATGCAGGGTTCAAAGCGTGTGACAAAAAGTTGCCTTTTATAGTCTTTATAGACGGTAGATCTTTTTTTCTCTGAAAAAAAAAGCATCTCTTTTTCGTATCCATGTCTGAAGTGTAGTTTGTCGCTGCGGTTGAATAAATCCTTGATCTTTTAAAAGCAGTACTGCTGCTAGCTGCTGCTAGCTGCTGCTAGCTGCTGCTAACTGCCCTCTGCTTGGCTCCTGCTCTCAGGGGCAGAAGAATCGCTCCAACCCTCCCAGAGAGACTGTCCTCTGCCTGTTCACCCTCCATGACATCAACCTCGCCATGAGAGAGAGGATCCGGTCCTGCTACCGCGGCGAGGGCCGGCTGTCGTTGCCATGGTTGCTCAACAAGGAGCTGCCCTGCATCCACACGGTGAGGAGCAGGGTGGGACTTTGGATGTGTGTGATGTGCGATAAGCGTCGCAGGCCTGTTTCTGCTTGAGAGCTCAACGGGAAAAGTAGTCGCTCCTTCTTTCTCACTTTACTCAGGTCTTTGTTTCTGCCCTTTGGGACTTCTCTACATCATCTGCCAGAGGCTGCCTGCAGGCTACCTCACACACACACACACACACACACACACACACTCAAAGACAGACAGGCAGACGAAATGCTGGTTTCTTTAAAATTTCACCACAAAAGAAAGAATTAATGTCTGAGGTTGTGGTGGGTTATTCTGGGTCACTGGGGTGGGAGGGTGGGGTGGGGGGTGGATTTTTCATTGAAAGTAGCCTGCAGTGGTAACCATGGCAACCCTGCAGCGAAATATGCCATGGTCTGAGTAAGTCTGGGGACAGGCTGGGCTTTTCCCACCCATCTAACTGATCGACCGTGTGTGTGTGTGTGTGTGTGTGTGTGTGTGTGTGTGTGTGTGTGTGTGTGTGTGTGTGTGTGTGTGTGTGTGTGTGTGTGTGTGTGTGTGTGTGTGTGTGTGTGTGTGTGCTTTTTTCTTTCAGCAGCTAATATCACACGTTTATCCACCAACATAACACATGTTTCATTCATATAACGAAAGAAAAGTGATTTTTGCCACTAACACACACCAGTTAGTTCCTGTCAGATTTGCTAATAACTGACCAGTTGGCCGCTCTATATGTTTTTCTGACAAATTTGACATAATATTTATAACTTCATTTAGGGCTGAAACAAATAATCGAATAATTAGTAATTTGATGACTAAAAGCCGATTAATTAAGCACTAAACTGTGCTCACTTCAGCTGCTGATGAAATCACTGAAGATCCATGTGAGGGAGGATTGAAGGAATTTAACATTAAAAGAAAACCGTGAAATAAGTGTCTGGAAGATGCAGTTAACAGCATAATAACTGCGCTGCTGCCCTTTACTCAAAGAAACATCCGACTAGAAACAGCGAAATAAGCTAGCGATAATTAGCAGTAACAGAAATCGAGTGTGAGCCATGATGGAGAGACGTCTGCTAGCTAACACACTTTGTTTACAGCTCTGTGGAAACGCTGAGTCACTACTTTACCAATGCGGTGGCTAATCTGCTAGCTAGCACGTTTCCCCACCTCAGTTTTTGCCTAAGATAATTATATTATCATAATAATCCATGGAAAATAAAGTGCTGTAGTGAGTTTGTTAAAGCCTGAACTTCAGTTAGTTCAATTGTAAAAGCAGCCAGTTTAATTAACTCCGTATCTAAGTTTGATTTTATTTTGAGCAGGTTCAACGGAACAAGAACGTCACGGAGGCTTTTCAATAAAGTTAGAGTAATGCAGAAAAAAAAAAAGTCAGGCGGTATATTTCTTATCCGATTACTCGATTAGTCTCCAGAATAATCGATGGAATACTGGATTACTAAAATGACAGACTGCTGCGGCGCTAACACGCCTGTTACTATGGCAGTTATTATCCACAGCTGAACCCACTCACCGGTGTCGGTGAGCGGGAGGAAGCGAGTCCTCCTCAGCGCAGACGTTCCTGCCGCGTTGTGCCGTGAAGCGCTGGGCCTTGAACCCGCTAATGACAGGGTGGGGGCCACCTCCAGCGGGTGTTTATACGTGTGCAGCCTGTAATAAACCAGCCCCACCTTCACCGGACGCTCGACTGCACCAACGGAGGTGATTTCAAAGATGCTAAACAGGATATTTTTACACAGCATCTTATTAACATCAAAACAACGAATCGAAATGTTTTGCATGTTAAAAGTTTAAAAGTCCTTTTGCCTGTTGACGTACTCGCCCTGAGAATGGTGAGCAGGTGTGGCCGGTAGCAGCTCCTTGTGTGGATGCTACAGAACATTCTACCTTCATTAGATCTGTAGCGGCTTCTACATGCCGCTGTTTATTTAGCAAACGACATAATTCAGCTTTTTCAATTTTCTTCCAACTACAGTCCTTCACCTTCTCCCTTTGTTGATTCCATCGTTGCTCTGACTCGTCTCCTCACCTAGAGGAGGGACGTCCTTTGAGCGTGTGTTTTTCTGTGGAAAGCGATTGTCTATGTTTGTCTATGTCTATTTGTGGCTCTTTTGAGAGAAAACAGCATTCTTGTGCCTGTCAAGGTCTAGATTTAATCCAATAACACCAGGAACAGATGTTAGCGCAGGAGCTTAGCTTCTGAACAATTTAAGATAATCGTCTGTCAGATATGTTTGGGAAGGTTGGCTAGCGTTAGCCACCATGAAATGCTTTTATTTATTAACTGACCTTTGACCCCCACTTCTGTGAGTTTTCCATCATTAGCTTAAAAAGCCAAACAGTAGGAGTGCTGGGTTTACGTTTAGATTTTGTTAACTTGGATTGAAGGAGGAAAAGGGTTCTTTAACTGTACTGACGATCTCTCCTTCCTCCACTGCAGCCACAAAAGATCGGAGATGATTTCTGCGGTCTGGTGCTAAACCAGCCGCTCGGAGGCCTGCGGGTGATTGAAGGAAACCCACTTTACGAGGACCGGACGGAGGGCATGGGAGCTGTGGCCGCGTACACGTACGGAGAGCACACGGTGGTGTTTGTGGGCACACGCAGCGGACAACTGAAGAAGGTAAGGCGACCACGGGATTGGCCGACGATGCTTCTCAGGCTGCGGAAGACTTGTTTTACGTCATGAAGGGCTAAGTGAGGGCTGCTGCAGAAAATGTCTGTTTCAGATTAGGGGTGTTAACGATTAATCGGAAATCGATTAATCGGAAATCGATTAATTGCCGTTAAGGTCAAATTAAATCGATTAATTTAAAGGATTTTCAGTTATTTGAAACCTGGGTTCTATTGCTGGTCTGTTGTCTGTGGATGCAATGTAATGCTGATTTAATGTCCCGCCAGCCCCCACAAGGGCACTATCGGCCAACACGCCTACACCAAACGGCTCCGAAACGGTATTCCGGATGTCCGCAAGATGTGGATTTTTATGTTAAAACTTGGGTTTAATTAAGATTTTTATCAATTAATCGGTTAATGGATCGATAAGATTATCAATTTATGAATTAATGGATAATTTGATTCTCTATTTCAGATCCAATCTTCATTAACAAAGGTTCCCTTTCATGTGTAATTTCTGGAGCTCGGCCCAACATGGGATTTTTTTTCCCACTTACCGTATCTTTTGGACTATATGGTGCACTGTCGATTTTTGAGGAAATGAAAGGATTTTAAGTGCGCCTGTAGTCCGAACAATACGGTACAATATGGCTATTTTTGCTTGTTGTTTTGCTAACATGAAGTCAACAAATCAGTGCAGTGTTTAACATTTTCGTAGCTTAAATCGTTATTGTACGTACTTTTACATCAGGTCTCGGCTCTCGTCCGCGCTACCACCGCTAGTGCACCTAGCTGCAGTCGCTGTTGTGAGTAACGGCGCGACTGCTGCTGCTCGCTCGCTCGCTCGAGTCCTGCGTCCCGCCGTGACTGACGTAGGATCAGTTACTCTCAGCCTCGCCTCGCTTGACAGGAAGCTGCAGAGATGGCTGACGGAGAAATATCCCTCTTGGCAGCGCAGAGCGTCTGCTGCTGCCTGACAGGAAGCTGCTGTTGCTGCTGGGCCCACTTTGGCCTCTGGAGAAACACTCGGAGGTCTGACACAGTAAAAAAAACAACAGAAAAAAAGCAAAGAACGAAAGCTAAGGTTCTTTTCAAACACAATGTTGTCCGATTTTGGAAAGCAACAGATCATAGGATGATGAAGCTCCGCATGATGCATGCTAGCTGAAGGGGGGGTCTGAACCTTTTTCTAACCAATCAAGCTGGAGGAATGATGGTGGAGGCTCTGCGGGCCAGATTAAAGAGTTCATCGGGCCACACGTGGCCCCCGGGCCTCAGTTTGAACACCTCTGGTGTAGACTCTCGCCTGGAATTTTCCAGCATTAACACCCAAACTGGAGGAGGAATGGTTTAATATGTCTCCGCCCCTTTCCCTCGTTAACCCGTCACCAGTGGAGCAACGAAAGCGCCTGGACTTGATTCCAGGTGTGACCTTTGAACCCGAACCCGTTCAGAAGCAAAAACCTGTTTAACGAAGCTGGTTTCCAGGAGTGTCTGCTTGAAGAACTAGAAGGTTGTTTCTGGGCCTGACCGAGCACCACCCTCCCAACACCGCCCACACGCTCGGCCACATCAGCAGCTAATAAAGGAACAAGTGGCCTCCCAGTCCTCCCAGTCCTCCCAGTCCTCCCAGTCCTCTTCATTCTGCAGCCATGTGAGCGAATTGCCTGTAGAAACCTATAAATGGAGGCAGTTCAGCTCCTCAGCTCTCCTCCCACTGTTGCTCCTCCCACTGTTGCTCCTCCCACTGTTGCTCCTCCCACTGTTGCTCCTCCCACTGTTGCCACTTTCATCTTCACTGATGTGCACCCTCCAGTGGTGGAGAACAGAGAGCAGAGGAGGAGCCTGAGGAGGTGTCAGAGGAGGTGTCTGTGTGGAGCAGACTGCTCCTCCTGCTCCTCCTCCTCACACCTCAGCTGTCCCATCTCTTGATCAAAGAGCACTAGTGTAGCTCTGGTGTCTCTGCTGGTGGAGGGGCTGCTCTCATCATCATCATCAGCTCCTGCTCCTCCTCCTCCTGCTCCTCCCATCATCAGCTGCTGCTGCTCTCTTTTGCAGCAGGAGCCATGAAGATGTCTGTTTACTTTCACATGCTGCAACCACTGAAGTCCTCCAGATATTTGTCTGTCAGCTGTGACTCAGCCTCCTGCTGGTGTGACAGTAAACATGGACGTATGGAAGCTGCTAGCTTCTTTATCCAGTCGGGGAAATTTACACCTGAGCTTTGAATGTTTGCCGTATGGACCTACGCCACCGCACGATGCCACCGCACGATGCCACCGCACGATGCCACCGCACGATGCCACCGCACGATGTCATGGCATTTTAAAAATAAAAGCACAGCACTAATGGAGACCACAGCAGCTGTCTCTAGCCTACTGTCAGCACTGTCACCATGAGGAACTTCTGGAGACCATTAAGCGTCAGAAAAATAATCGCGATTGACGATTATGTTGTCTATTTTTGTTCTTTTTTATATTCTGCTATCAGCATAATGATCTTTAATAACACTCATCCTGTCCTGTCCGCCTGAATGAATCAGAGCAACTTACTGACTTGTTGACCATCAGAACTAGTGGGCGTGTTGCTGTGGATGGTGGTCTGGAGACGCTGCTTCACATTTCAGATTTTCAGTTTTTACTGGGCTCTGCTTTATAGTTAGGATAAAAACCAGAATGCACCACAGCAGAGCCGTGGTACGAGGCTTTGGAGCCAGAACCTCCCCTAATTCCATGTTGTTATCCTAGCATAGCATATTATCCTAGCCATAGCGTATTATCCTAGCCATGGCATATTATCCTAGCCATAGCATCTTATCCTAGCCAAAGCATCTTATCCTAGCCATAGCTTATTATGCTAGCCATAGCATATTATCCTAGCCAAAGCATATTATCCTAGCCATAGCATATTATCCTAGCCATAGTTTATTATCCTAGCCAAAGCATCTTATCCTAGCCATAGCATATTATCCTAGCCAAAGCATATTATCCTAGCCATAGCTTATTATCCTAGCCAAAGCATGCTATCCTAGCCATAGCTTATTATCCTAGCCGCAGCACATATAGCTCGCTGCTGATCCGATCAAGACGAGAGGTAAACAACTTTTGGTTGCCACGGTGCATTTTATGCAACTTTATGGATAAAATAAATAATTGACAGTAGTCGCGAACATAAAAAATAATTGATTATTTTTCATAATCAGCGAATATTGTAATAATCGCGACTTCCCTACTTACTGTGCATGACATATATAATATATATCCTCCACATTTCCGTTTCTTTTCCTTTCATTCCATCCTGTTTTGTAGTCCAGCGTAAAGAGGGATGATCGCAGAGCTCTGAGGTTCGTTGGTTTGTCAGTGGCTCAGGGTTGAATTCACAGGGCTGCTCTCTCACACACACACACACACACACTCACACACTCATAAATATGATCCGGTTTCCTCCTCGTCCCTCCGTCTACATCACATCTGTCTGTCCAACCTGCACTCATCTTTACGTCTGCTCTTCTTTCCATGTGTGTGTGTGTTTTTTTTTTTTTCTGTGAAGCAAGCTTGTCGGGGTTGTAGTTTCAAGCTCAGACAGGACAGAGTCGAGGCGTTTAGCGACGGCGGCAGGCGGGCGAGCGGCCCTTGAACGGGCTGGCTGAGCGGTGGATGCTGGCGGCCAGGCTGCAGGAAGCTGGAGCCGCTGTCTCCGGAGGATGGGTGCGTGTGTGCCAGGCTGCTGCTCTCTGTTGTGCTTCCAAAACAAACAGGCCAGAGGGGCCGAAGGAGACACGCTACACTGGCTGCACCTCCCACACTCACACACTCACACACACACACTGGAGGCCTTGGGTGAGGTTTTGGAGACCTCTGGGGCCGTTTGGCAGAAGAGCAAAGAGAACCAGGGCAGCAACGATTTGGATTAGCAAAACAGTCGGCAACCTACTTCATAATTGAGTCGTTGTGTTACGCAATTAATACGTCAACTTCTACGTCGCAGAGCCGCAGACGGAGGCGCTCTGCCGTTAAACACCACAGAAGAAGAGTAGAGCGTAGCGCAGTGTAGCGGAGGTAAATGGCTGACCAACGCGGACCAAAGAGTCAGACCGAAGGTCTGGAAGCAACTTTGCACAAGTGTGTGAGGAAGTGTGTTTGCAGCCTTTGCAAAGGCGGCATGGCCCGGGAGCACCACCACCACCACCACGACGCAGCACCTGCAGCGCTAGCATGTTGGAGTCGTTGGTGAGGAGGGCCAGAGCTCAGCAGCAGGGCCAGTCAACAACACAAAATCTACTTTTATTCCTCTTTTTTAAGTGCAGAAACCTAGCGTCACTCTCTGCTGGCGCCGGGCTACACTCATCCAGCTTGACAAGCACGAAAGGTTAGCTCGTTAAACAGATGTTAGCATTAGCTGGTCCTGCCTCCTGCTCTGAACGAGGGAGGAAGGATAGATTGTCTGTTCTCAGAAAGAGGTGAATAACTCAGCACATCTACTGAAGTCTGTTTCATTAGAATAAAAGAAATATTTTCTCCATTATTTATCATTTATTAGTTGTTCACAATGTTGTTGACAAGTTTCTTTTAAACAACACAAAGCCTTTTTTGTGCATGTTTGTCAAGTTGTGTGGGTTTTTTGCGACCACAGAACTCTGGGCCCTTTTGCCACATGGAGCCCTCTTCAAGGTCTTTCGGAGCTCCTCCCCTTGTCAGGAGGTCGGCGACGTTCAGCTCACCTGGGATCCACATCCAGTCTTCTACTGATGTGGATTTCTGGATTTCTCCCACCCTGTTTGCGAAGAACGTCTGATATCCATAGCTTTCTCTTTGGATCGCCCCCAGTACAGTTTGGCTGTCTACCAGGTGGATCCAACGTTCGACTTGCATTCTGCTGTGCTTCTCAACGTAGTTCTTGAGCCTAGCGCCGAAAACAGCACCGCACATTTCAGCTTTTACCGGGTCTCCCTTTTGGTCTAGAGGCGTGAGCTTTGCCTTCGACTCAACTAGTCGTACTTGGATGCCTTCCTTCGTCTCCCATCTAAAGTACAACACGGCTCCATAGCTTTGGTCGCTTCCGTCGGAGAACGTTATTCCCCAGGGCGATCCAACCCCACTGGCTGGCGACAGGCTCCTGTGGAAGGTGGTTTGACTGAGGCATATGTACTCTTCAAACAAGTCAATAGCTTCTTCCCTTAGGCCGTCAGACAACGGGTCGTCCCATGTGTACCGTACTGCTTTGCCTCCAGTTTCTTGGAATGCTTTCCTGACTAGGATAGCTCCTTTCTGTTTGGCAGGCGCCACAAGGCCTATTGGGTCATATAAGCTGGCAATTTGGCTAAGCAGTTGCCTCCTAGTCCACTAGTGGTTTTGGAGTTTTTTCCCTTACCTCTTCCTTCTGGAGGTTCTGGCCTAGCCTCATCTTACAGCTTGTCCAAGCTGGCCAGGTACCCCACACCAAGGGCTTTATTGTCTCTTCTTTCAATTGGTTTGGGAGAATGAATGCCTGTTCATCTGGTGTTTCTGGTTTCTCTGAAGTTTGTCCCTGCCTCCCACTTTGGCCTGACCGGACCCAAGGCTTGAGGTAGAATCCACCCTCTTTCAGGATTTCTTCCACAGTTTTGGTGGTTCTATCTAATTGGTCCAAGTCATTATGGGAAGTTAGGATGTCATCCACATATGAATCCTCCTCAAGGATCCTACACTCCTCTTTCAAGTGTGCAAACATGGGTAATCTTGCCGTCTCTCTCATGGCTAGCTGCATTATGCACCCTGCCGGACGATCGCCAATGTTCACTCTAGTGATGGCATACTCCTCGATCTTCCCTGTCTCTCCACAGGAACCTGTGGAGGTGCATCTCCAGGTCCTCGAGCCACACAGAGTTGTACATCTTCTTAATATCGCCCAGTGCTGCATGAACTCCCTTTCTGAATCGGAGTAGCACAGCTCGGATGGGGTTAAGCACATCAGGCCCTTTCAGGAGGAGGTCGTTCATACTGACTCCTCTGCATCTTTGACTGCTGTTCCACACCAGCCTCACGGGTGTTGTGACCGAGTGAGGATTTGGTGCTACCAGATGGCTAACGTACCATACTGGTCCATTCCAGTTGGCTAAGATCTCTTTGGTGAGTTTCTTTGCTGCCCCTCTTTCCACCATCTCGTGGACTTGGGTTGCGTACGCCACGTGCCACTCTGGTTCTTGCTTGAGTTGTCTTTCTGTCCTCCGGAAGGTGGCCTCTACCGCGTTTCTGTTATTGGGTAGGGAGGCTGGGTCCTCGATCCAGGGGTACTTCGTGTCCCAGTGAGGCTTCTGGCTGTGGGCGTCCGCTCTAGTATAGGTGAGCCCCTTTTTAATAACCTCTAGTTCTCTTTCTTCGCTTAGTGTCGTCTCTTTGCCTCCTGGCTGACAGCTGCCGCACCGGCATCCCCCGCACTTGGGTTCGCAGGCCGCCCCAATGCTGTCCCATCTCCACCAGTCTAAGAACTCTCTTCCTGCACCGATGCTCTTTGCTTTGGTTCTGAAATCCTGCCTTTCAGTGATTTCTTGGTACTTCACTGCTGAGGTTTTCATTGACCGTGCAAAATGAGTTTCGGACATGTGGAGGCCGGCTGAGTCTATCACTTCACGGAGGTCCGGGTGTGCTCCACCCACAGTCTTTCCTAAAGGGCTGTCCCAAAGGACGAGACTTCCTACCACCTTTTCTCTTTGTGGAGCTAATTCTCCCTCGTGGTGACTGATGAGAAGTTCAATATGACTGGGTCTTTGAAGGTCTTCTAGATCAGCGTCGGGGAAGAGCTCTTTAAGCTGTTCTGCTTTGACCGGCCTGTGCACCTTTGCAATTTTACCTAGACCATAGCAAATAAGCTCGTGTGTTCCCAAGGTGCCTTTAGGTGTCTTGACTCTCACACTGAGCAAGTATCTCTTCGTTCTAACTTTCATCACCATGCCCCCAATCCCTCGGACAACAATCATGACCTCTTCGCCTCGCAGGCCCAGTCTTCTGGCAGCCCCATGGGTGACGTAGTTGGTGTCTGAGGCCAAGTCAATGAGTGTTCCAATTTTTTGTCCTGAATTGGCAGTCACTTCCAGGAGCATGAGGATAACCGGCTTCTCACATGGGCTTGGGTTCATCGCTGTGGCTGGGCTCTTCCCAGCGCGCAGAGATCCTGCCGCCGCCATGTTGGTGAAGGCCTCCTTGACTTCCCGTGCACCCTCTTGCTTTTCGGTAGAGGTCTCCTTGCCTTTCCGTGCTATCACTTGCTTTCCGGCGTTGGGTTGACCCGTCTTCTTGGGCCCTCTACCTTTTGAGCCCACCTTCGTACAGAGAAGGAAGTGGTGGTCTGAGGCGCCCCCCTTGCTGCATTCTCCATTCCCGCATAGGTAAGTGTCTTTGCAATCTTTATCCTGTGTGTGACGCACGAGACACTTCCTGCATGCTCCCAGCTCTTCGACGGCTCTCTGCCTCTCGCTAGGCTCCAGTTCTTTGAACTGCTTGCAAAAGAAGATCTTCTCGTGGTGCTTCCCATCCCCGCAGACGATGCAACTTTCCCTACTTGCGGTCTTTGTGAAGGCATACTTCCTTTCCAGGCGGTCGGGAACTTTCTCCACTCTCTCGCCTACATGAGAGTTCCTCCAGCTTTTCTAGAATGCTTTCTTCTTCCTTAAGGTACTCGAGGAGGCTATCAAAGTAGTTCTCAGGTGTAACTTGGTTTGAAGGTTTTCCCACAAACCTAAGCCAGTCTCTCTTCAGGTCGTTGGGAAGCTTGCTCTCTATATTTTTGATCACCAGGTCATGTTTGATGATCCCGGGGCTTCCGAGCTCAGTGAGGTCTTGCAAGGCCTTTTCTATAGCTTGGATTAGGTCAATTACTTTCCTTGGCTGGTGCGGCTTTAAGGGAGGGAACCTCTCCAGGTCCCTAATTATCTCCATGGCAATTGTCGACTTATTGCCATACCTGTTCTGGAGCACCCTAAAGATGTCATCGGCGCTAGGGTACGTTGACAACCTTAGGCTTCTGCATATTTCTTTGTCTACACTGTCAAGGAGTTGGAACTTCTTCACTTCTGCTGAGCCGGACAGCTCCCCCTGCCCCTGCAGGCTCTCCCAATCCTTTTTCCAGCTGTAGAATTCCCTCTTGGATCCGGTGAACCTGGGTAATCTGGTTGCCTCAAGCCTTATGCCTGGTTGTGGAACCGCTGCCTGCTGGACTGCCACTAGTTGAGGCTCATCTTTTATTCCTCCTTGTGCAATCCTTTGTGCAGTGATAACTCCTGCCATTCTGGCCTCTAGCTTGTTGCCAACCGATCTCAGGGTCACCACTTTGTTTCGCAGGTCCCCTATCCGTTTGCGTGGGATCCATGCTACCCAGTCTTCCAGGCTCGCGTTAGCTTCTTGGATGAGTCGTTTTGCTTGCTCCAGGTGCAACGAGCATGCTGGGTTCTCATGGGCCCTGTCACAGGCTTTTTCTGCTTCCAGGAACCTGGCTCCTATTTCAGCTCTGCCATTGTTCCCAGACTGCTTCCCGGATCTCATCTAGTCTCTTGCCACTCTACCTTGGTCTTCTCTAAATCAGCTTGCTGCCGCTGATCCAGCTCATCATCTTCTTCCTCAGCACCAAGGTCTGCCAGCAGGCCAGACTTGTAGTCCTCATTAGCGTCGATGACTCGCCTTGCCATGGATTTCAGCTTGCTGAGCTCCTCCTGCAGCTCCTGCATAGACATGTTGCTCATTTCGCTGCCCAAGAGGTTCGCTTGCCTGGTGAAGGCGGATTTAGCTGAGGTTCTTATCTGCTTGAGCTGCTGCACTGTTTCTGCCATGGTGGCGTCTTCCTAGTCAATCCCCTCTGCGTCGACAGCCTGACTTCTGGTCTTTGTTCTCACTGTCACGCTGGTTATCAACTGTCAAGTTGTGTGGGTTTTTTGCGACCGCAGCCGTGCCCAAACTTGAAAAACTGCTTGATCAGAAGGTGCAGAACAACTCGTTTCCTCTCGTCCACAATTTAATTGAGTAATGGTTGGGAATGGAAGGAAAAGGTTGATAACGGAGATAAACGGACATACATTTTGCACATTCGTATCTGATTTGCATGTATAACACTCTATAACATGATTACTTAACAATAGATAATAGCGAATGTTAAACAGTAATTGAATGATATGGGATGTTGAACAATAGTTAGCAACAAATACTGCACATTATAACCGTATATAAATGTTGAACAGTAGATAGCAAATGTGAACAGTAAATGTGACCATCAGTTTATACAACGGGTGGAAATGAACTACTCCTACATGAACATTACTACTATTAGAACGTTTTTACTATGGCTGATAGGTATGACTGTTGGACAATGCTGCTGAAGTTTAATCTTAATCTTTAGTTAGCTCAATCAAACACAATCATACAAAGTTATTCCATACCAGTTGCGTCTTCCGGTTGATCAGGGGCTGTGGTCGTGTTTGAAAGGTTAGTCCGTTCTTATTGCACTTTTTTGCACCGTAGCGAGTGAACTGCTTTATGTTAACTTTTGACCTTTGATTCTTTTGTCCTTTGATCCTTTGATCTGCCCGGTCATTGCATCTTTTTGATCTTCAAATCCTGAATTCTGGGTTTTGGCAACAATGTTTAAGTTAGTTTGAATGTTTGTTTTTTTAATTATTCATATTTATTACTTAAGAGCTGTGAAATGAGCAAAGTGTTTGCAACGTTTCTGCACTTTAAACACCTTAAATGCTTTTAAGACAAAAGAATTTCCCCACTGTGGGATGAATAAAAGTCTATCTATCTATCTATCTATCTAAATAATTTTGAATTGACTGTCGATGAATCATTCTTCAGAATCGCCGATGAATCACCAGCAGATCGATGAATCGCAGCTGAAACATTGATGATCTGTTTAGATCATCAATGAATCATCCAATGGAATGTCCCGATTTCATTAAAACTGGTCGAGGACTAATGGATTTTTAAAGTAATGGTAGTTTGCAGCTCTCAGCCCCGAACAACGTAGCTGGTGTCCTGACTGTTTTCTGAGTGATTTCATTTGACTGAGCGTCGTCAGAGCTGGCTCATTTGTGCCTGTTGGCAGCTCTTCATCTTTACGTCCAACTGTGAAAATGGGTAAGTCATCTTAAGCTTTCCTGCCTTTCCAGAACCGGAAGGCACTACTGTCTTTATTCATGGTTCGACATGAAAATAATTCTTCTGCTCTTTTCTCCCTTCCTCCATTAGCACAAGTGAATTATGGAGGAGGCAGCCAATCAACGGCTGTATTCCAGAGAGGCGGGCCATTACTCTGCTAACAGGCGACGGGAGCCGCGGCTGTGCTTCTAATGACAATGTGTGTGTTTGCGGCGGCCGGTCTGCACCTGCCGCCAGTCCTCCCCAAACACGTCTGCTTGTGTTCCCAGCAGTGATCCTGGAGGCTGCAGGGAAATGAATGTGGTTGGGATTCAGTCACATTGATGATTATTATTAGGAGCCGCCTGCACCTGCAGCTCTCTGCCCGACTGGAGAGCAGAACAAAGCAGATCCCAGCGTCTCTGGGCAACAATCGTATGATTATTGACTGACTTCAGCACTCGTGTCGCTGAGACACACCTGTGTTCATTCACCTGTGAAAGAGGCGTGATCCGTCTGCTTTGCATCCCCACGCTGGCGTATAAGGTCTTTGGTTTGATTCCTTCACCACATCCAGGTAGAGGTCCCTGGCCTAGCTTTCAGTTTGTCCTCTCGGTGGAGCTTGGCAGAAATAAACCAGACTTTGGTTCCATCTTTGCGCTGCGTCTGGTGGGGGTAACAAGTTCAGTCCTCCCAACCGTCTCCTCTGCTTGGAGGCTTTGCTCCGTCAGCTCCTCCTCTGACTCCTCTCCAGCTGTCTTACCTATATTCACGGCTGCTCACCGTTAGCAATCTCTGGGGAAAAATAATCGCGATTAATGACTATTTTGTTCTTTTTTATATTCTACTATCAGCATAATGATCTTTAATAACCTCATCTGTCTGTCATACTGAAATGAATCAGAGCAACACGACTTGTTGACCATCAGAACTAATTGATGTTGCTGGATGGTGGTCTGGACGCTGCTTCATTTCAGATTTTCCAGTTTTACTGGAGAAATCTGCTTTATGGTTAGGATAAAAACCAGAATGCACCACAGCAGAGCCGTGGTACGAGGCTTTGGAGCCAGAACCTCCCCTAATTCCATGTTGTTATCCTAGCATAGCATATTATCCTAGCCATAGCGTATTATCCTAACCATGGCATATTATCTAACCATAGCATCTTGGCATCTGGCGTAGCATGTTGTCTAGCCATGGCGTATTATCCTAGCCATGGCATGTTATCCTAGCCATGGCATGTTATCCTAGCCATAGCGTGTGTATCTAATACATAAGCATGTTATCTAATATAGCGTATTATCTAGCCATGTATTATCCTATATAGCATCTATCCTAGCCATGGCATATTATCCTAACCATGGCTTATTATCCTAACCATAGCGTGTTATCCTAATCATAGCGATATTATCCTAGCCATAACATCTAATACATAGCGTATTATCCTAACCAGCATGTTATCTAACCATGGCGTATTATCCTAGCCGTAGCATCTTATCCTAGCCATAGCATCTTATCCTAGCCATAGCATATTATCCTAACAACAGCACATTATCCTAGCCATGGCATATTATCCTAGCCATAGCGTATCCCTAACCATAACATGTTATCCTAGCCATGGCGTATCTAGCCATAGCATGTTATCACAACCATAGTAGTATTATCCTAATACATAATATTATCTAACAACGGCATTATCCTGGTCATAGCGTATTATCCTAGCCATAGCATGTTATCCTAGCCATGGCATTATTATCCTAATATAACATTGTCTAATACATAGCATTATCTAATATAGCATGTTATCTAATACGCGTATCTAATATAGCAATGTTAATCTACAAGCCATAACGTATTATCCTAACCATATCATTATTATCTAACCATAGCATATTTATCCTAATATGGCGAGTATCCTAGCCATGGCATGTTATCCTACATACTGGCTGGTATTATCTATTACATATCGTGTTATCCTGGCTTCATGTGTTATCTGTAATATAACGATATTATCCTAGCGGCAGCTGCTGATCCGATCAAGATGAGGTAAACAACATGTCTGGTTGCCTGCAGTGGCGCTGTATGCTTGCTGCTGGTGCAATCGATACGTCGGGCTTTCAGATTCCAGTTATTTTATGCATCTTTGTGGATAAAATAAATGTCATCATCGATAAATGGTTGATCATGAAAATGAAAAAATGGTGAACATGAATGGCAAGATGAAAACCAGTTGTGAATCTGAAGTTCGTGGGGACTGAGGTGTTGGGATCCTCAGGACTGCCCCAGCGTTTCGCCGCTTTCTCCGGCGGTGTGTGTTCCTCATTAGCAGAGCCTGATGCTGCTTTGTTCTCTGGCGATCACGATTCCAGCTGGTCGTCCTCTCCTCCGCCATCCCCAGTTCAGCAGGAACGGCTCTGTCGAGGTTCTCGATTCAGCTCATTTAACTTTGGGTTTTCTAAAACACACTTCACGAGGCAGCACGGTGTGGGACAGCGGCCTTCATCAGCCTGCGTGTGCATTAACCGTGTGCGTGGGTTTACCTGCTGCTCGCCCACTCTGTAAATAGGGCAAAGAGCAAATATGTGGCCAATGTACCATAGTCTGCTCTCCACGTCATGCTTTCAAGCCAGCTTGGCTTCCACTGGCGGTGTAGTTGTGGTGGTGGTGATGGAGACGTTTGACGTGTTCCACAGTTGGAGACGTGGGGCTTCCAGCAGCCAGTGGAAATCCCATCTATCCGTCTCTGCTGAGCACAACCCCTAAGAAGGATGAGGGCAATGGGCCTTGAGGCTTTCCAGGTGGTGGAGGTGAAACACCTCCACCTTCTGTGAGCTAACGAGCTCCGCCTTCTCCTAGGCTAACTAGGCTCCACCTTCTGGCCAGGCTAACGAGGCTCTCCGCTTCTTCTGTGTGAGGCTAACTAGGCTCCGCCTTCTGTGGGCCTATGAGGCTCCACCTTCTCTGGGCTAGCAGAGGCTCCGCCTTCTCCTGAGCTAACTAGGCTCCCACCTTCTGTGAATATGAGCTCCGCCTTCTGTGGGCTAACAGGCTCCGCCTTCTGTGGGCCAGAGGCTCACTGTCTCTGGGCTACGAGCTCCATATGTGGCCCAGGCTAACGAGGCTCCGCCTTCTGGCCCAGACTATGAGTCCCACCTTCTCTGGGCTAACGAGGCTCCGCCTTCTGTGGGCTAACGAGGCTCCGCCTTCTGTGAAGCTACTTGAGCTCTGTCTGTCTGTCAGCTTCCTCTTTCTTTCCCACTGACTCATGCCTCTTCCTCAATAACACACACACACACACACTCAGCTTTTTCAGCTGTGTGTGTGTGCTGGAAGGACTCACCTTGGGAAGTGATTTCATCTATTTCTCTCTCTCTGTCTGGTCTTTCACCTCGCTCGCCCCTGTCTCTTCTCATCATCCTCCTCCCCTCCCCCAGCCCGTCTTTTCCTCTTTGACACTGTAATCCATAGTTTACATCTCTCTCTCTCTCTCTTCAAACCATTTTTACTCTGTTTTCTGCTGCACACCTACTGTAAAGGTGTGTGTGTGTGTGTCCAGTTTGACCCGTGCCACGCCCAATCTAAGCCTAACCCGGGCTGAGTGTCCATCCACTTGTGTTTGCGTGCTAGCGGCGTTAGCCCCGCCCCAAAGCAAACCTTTATTGTTTCCGCGTCTGCGCTAGTGCAGCCGCTGCTGTTTGCTCTTTCATAAAAGATGCAACAGTAAGCTTTCACACAGCCAAGCAATCAATCTAGAGCTTAATCAGCAGCCAGGCTGGATTCTAAGGAAGAGCAAATATCTGAGATCAAGGTGATATTTTCTCTTTTGTCTCACAAGATAGCGGTTTTTATGTTGCGTTTTTTGACTCATTTTAAGTGTTTTGGTCCTAGATGAGCTCAGTAAGATATTCACCTTGTTGTTTTTTTGAGCTAATCTCAGTAATGTTGCTTGAAACTAGAACGTCTGAAGGGCCACGTTTGGTTCTAGATCTTGATGAAGGGGCCGGCCAGGTGGTGCAGGAAGCTAAGGATCAGAGGTTAGCTAAAAATCCTGCTTGATGGACTGAGGAAATATTCTGAAGAGCCTGTAAACTGGTCCAACTAGAGATGGATGATGAAGCTCCAGATGATGCTTGGCCCCGCCTTCGTGAGAGGACATGTTAGCATGCTAGCTGAAGGGGGGGTCTGAACCTTTTTCTAACCAATCAAGCTGGAGGAATGATTGTGAAGGCTCTGCGGGCCGGGTTAAAGGGTTCACCGGGCCACATGTGGCCCCCGGGCCTCAGTTTTTCCCCCTCTGGGCTAGCGTAAACCTGCTCACACTTCCAGACGTTTGCTCCGTAATCATCGTCACCTCCCAGATGCAGTCCCCGCCTCCCCTCAGACTCAGACACGGAAGGTGGGATTATCCTCATCTCCAAGCGGCGGGTTGTGGTGTCTGCTCCAGCTTTAGAGCCCATTTCTCCACGTCTCAGTCCGAGACGGCGCTCAGCTCGTTAACAGCCCTTCCTCTAATGAATGTTTCCTCCAGCATCACAGCCTGATGTTGTTCACAGAACACCCTGACCCACTTCGCACATCGTGTGTGTGTGTGTGTGTGTGTGTGTGTGTGTGCGCGCGCGCTTGCCTCATGTTTCATCATGCCCTCCAATGACTGGCGTTTGTTTTGCTCATTAATTAAGCGGCTCTCAGCCGTGCAGGGTGGATGTTCAAAGCTGCGTCTGGTGCCAACCTGCAGCTCGTTTGCGTAGAGGCAGCCTGTGGCGAACCGTCAGTCCTTTGACTCAGAAAAGTTTTCTTCTGCGCCACATTTTCCGTGCTAATCGTATTGCTTCGCCCTTTCTAGTTCTGCCTTTCCTCTAATTGAATTATAATTACGGGGAACTGCAGTCGCGTCTGACCTGATTGGAAGTTAGCAAACCGTTGAAAAAAGCGCCGAGCAAGCAGAAAATGCCGACTTTCTTCTATCTGCATCTCCAGAAAATGGAATTAACCTGACGGCAGCAGATTCTAGGAACTGATCATCGGTCACATGACCAGAGGGCCAAGCAGTCAGAGACGTGTCAGTCGTTTCTCTCTCTGTTGAAGCAGCTTTTGCAGGTTGTTCTGCTGTTTTTTCTTCCCTCCTGAGGAGCAGCGCGGTGGTTAGCGGCGTTTACGTTAGCGCAGCAGCAACATTCCTGCGCCAGCTGCTCCTCGTCACCGTGGACACAGGCGCAGGCAAGCAGCGCATCTCCGCTCCTGCTCCTTCTCTTCCAGCACCGTCCAGGAGGCCTGTTGTGCCTCTTCTGCTGTCTTAGTCCGCTTTCGTCCCTCCGGGCGTCACTAGAAGTCGCTCGGAGAAAGCGCCGTTGATTTTCCCGCCTTTTCCGCTTCATCTTCGTCCTGTTAGGGCAGCTGCGTCCGCTCGGCTCCTCACTTTGAGATGACGAGAGGCAGCAGCCTGTTCCTCCACCGAACCAGGACAGACTCCAGCCGTGGGGACATGCGCGCCTTCCAACCCCACTGTAAACAGCCGTCCTCAGACCTGGCGGATGTTTTTGCTCTTTCTTTCCAACTCCCCTTCTTCTCCCTCTCTTTAGGGACGGAGAAAGTGGCGTCAGCACAGCCTGCACCCTCAAAATCACACAGGGCAGAAAACACAATCTGCCCCTTGTTGCCATGGCGATGATGGAAGAACGGGTGACTCTCAGTTCTCCACACAAGCTTAAGATCGTTTAGCAGCCTCTCCCTCTGTTTCCATTCTCTCGTTTCCCTCTTTTTCTCTCTCCTTCCCACATATTTGAAAGGTTTGTGCATTTGCATCATTAGTGACTGTTGTCATGGTGATGATCACTCGGGCCTCCTCCTCAGAGCTGAGGTCTTCAGATGTAGAGAACGAATCGGTCCTCAGATCAATGATGGAGAGCAGTCGGGAGAGTTCTTTTCTCCCCCGAAGCTTCTCTCAGAATCTTCTACAGCCCAAGATGAAGCGTGACAGCACAGTTACAGAGGAGGCGATGACGTGGGAGCAGACTAGTCCAGAGGGGGGCAAACTGAGGCCCGGGGGCCACATGTGGCCCGGTGAACTCTTTACTCCGGCCCGCAGAGCCTTCACAATCATTCCTCCAGCTTGATTGGTTAGAAAAAGGTTCAGACCCACCCTCCAGCTAGCATGATAACATGTCCTCTCAAGAAGGCGGGGCCAAACATCATCTGGAGCTTCATCCTCCATCTCTAGCTGGACCAGTTTACAGGCTCCTCAGAATATTTTCATTCTGTCTGTGTGACCTGGAACAAGAGAAATGATATTGGATTCATTTGTGAGTTCAGAGACCAGAAGACACGTTCGCCGCCCCTGCCCCCGTCAGTTTATAGTGAGAGAGAGTGTGTGTGCATGTGTGTGTGTGTGCATACCTCAGGGGTTAAAACCATTAGTTGGTAGTCTGTCTGGTGTGTGTGTGTGTGTGTGTGTGTGTGGGATGGGAAGGAACTAATAAGCTTAACTGCCTCCCCTCTGCCTGTTTCACCCTCCACTGCCCTTCCTCCTCCTGCTCCTCCTCCCTCGGGCGCTAATAGCTAACCCAACAGTATTTAGTGTTTGTCTGAAGGAGCTGGATCCTTCAAATGGTCATTTGGATTTTTAAACGTGCGTTCAGTCACATGGAATCATCGCGCACGGCAGCTGCCACACGGAAGGTTGAGAATAAACAACATGTGGAGGTGAGGGGAAAAGAGCACAGCTTTCTTTTCCTCTTTGATCTGAACCTATGTCTGACCTCTATAAAAACGCTGACGCACCCCAGCCAAAAGGAACCCGGGGTCCACGACACCAGCGTGCGGTCTGATAAACTCAAAGTTTCATCCTCCCAAAACGCCTTAAAACGTCTCCACAAATCTTGATGAAGGGGCCGGCCAGGTGGTGCAGGAAGCTAACCCCCCAACGAGGATCAGAGGTTAGCTAAAAATCCTGCTTGATGTACCCCACCTTCTTGAGAGGACATGTTAGCATGCTAGCTGAAGGGGGGGGTCTGAACCTTTTTCTAACCAATCAAGCTGACAACCTCTTCATTTGGCTTCTGCGGGCCGGATTAAATAGTTCACCGGGCCACGTGTGGCCCCCGGGCCTCAGTTTGCCCCCCTCTGGTGTAGTGCCTGGTCCAGATGTTGGAAGTCGTCAGCAGGGCTCTGCTAGCTGCTCCTCCCCAGACGGTTGGAATCTGGTGCTGCGCGGAAACATGAGCAGGCCTTACAGACGGACAGCTGATGGGTTAGCGCTGTTAGCCACGCAGCTGCGTGAAAGCGCTCTCACAGAGGCGTGCACGCCAGCACAGGTGCTTCACACGCAACCCGGCCAGCAAACGAGTGCTTCCTGAAGAGACACCAGCAGTTTGTAACGGAGGTTGGAGATGGTCTCCAGACGAGAGCAGCGTTGTTTACGCCCCACACACACACACACACACACACACACACACATAAGCTGCAGCCAGCTGCTTCACATTCCAGTGTAATTCAATACCCCTGAGCAGTTTGTGTGCACGTGCTGGTATATGTGCACGTACATGTGACCACCAAAATGAAGAGTGGGAACTAAATAAAAAAAGCTGTGCTCATTTGTCAGAAATGTGTGAACTGCAGCAGAAACGTAGCGGGTGTGTAACCACACACACACACACACACACACACACACACACACACACTCTCCCCACAGACAGCTTCATATGAATCCAGTTAAAAGGCAGTTGGTGACATTTAAACCAGAGTTTTCTGTTGGAAAATTCCAAAATAAAGGTCTCATTTTAGCTCATGGACTAAAGCTGCTGCAGCGCTTTTATTTTGAAGTTGCTTTTATTCACGCGCATGATGACGCAGTACGTATGGCGACAGGTGTGCGCGAATGAGACGAGTTTGGCTCTCCAAATGTCCGCTTCCTTTAATCTTTGAAGCCTCTTGTTGTTTCTGCTGTGCAGACTCTCCTGATACAGCTGGAGGTGAGCCTGAAAATTGGCTTTATTTGTTGGACTAAACATGTTTTTGCAGGTTTTTTTGACAGCTGTCGCAGGCTTGAGATGACCTTTAACCTTTCAGCCCTTAACTGCGTCTGTTGCGTGTGTGTGCGCGCGTGTGTGTCCTGCACAGACCGGAGCAGTGTTAAGGGCTTGATTTGCACTCAGCAGCTGAGGTCAGAGGCCACTTCCTCTATCACTTTGTCACTTTTCAGCTACTTCCTGTTCTCCTCTGCTGGTCTCCAGTCCAAGCCCAACAGGAAGCAACACGTGGAGGCTCCGGTGTCCTAAGCAGGCTGTCAGGGTCCTTCCTTCCCTGACCTCTGACCTCTGTGTGGCTTGCTGCTGCATCAGTGCTGTTTGCTGGCGTGTGAGAATCTGGTGCTTGTGGCGTGCGCGTGCGCGTGCTCCAGCGTCTCCACGCTGCTGCCAGGCGACGGCTGCACTGTGGTGCTGGAGCCGTTTCCTCTCGCTTGTTTCTGTGAGCGTTGCCTTCGCCGTCTGCTGCAGTGTCCTACTTTAATGTCTCCTCCCTCCTGTGTGTGTGTGTGTGTGTGTGTGTGTGTGTGTGTGTGTGGCACATCAGTTCTAATTAATCCTGCTTTTTTTAACAAGCAGACAGCTAATTAACACCCTCAGATACCTACACACCTCCATCCCGTCCTCTTTCTTCCATTTTCTTTAAATATTTCCTAGTTTGTGTCTTTTTTCCCTCCCTTTTTGTCCCTCCGTTTCTTCATCTCTGCCTGGCTTCCTGACTGGTTTCTGGTTGCCTGTGTGTCGCTCTGCCTCTCATCCATCTGTGCCGGAGACCCTCTTCATCCCGCCTCTTTGCTCTGCTGCTGTTTTTCTGGGTCAGACGAGCGGAGGGAGGCTGGTGCTTTTGCTTCAGATATCACCACGGATGGGAAACGAGGGGCGACGTGGACGTTTTCTAGTGAACTCAGTCACATCACCTCCTGCAGGCAAACACCAGCGTTTCTTGTCGGGCGTTTAGAAATGAACAGCTGGTCAAAAAGATGAGAAAAGATGTTCTCCAGTAAAAGGTTCCACGTGCTGGTAATGTCATTTCCCAATCAGCCAAGTGTGTGTGTGTGTTTAATTGTATAATTTGAATAATTTGATGACTGAAAAGCTTCGATAAAAATTATTTGTGTGGAAGCTTTTTTTAAATTCGCCCCTCTCTACTTCACTGTTTGACACGGATCCTCATTTCTGTTGCTGCTTCAGCTGCTGAAGATGGAGGTGAGGGCGGATCGTAAAGAATGTAACGTTAAAAAGAAAAGCAAACGTAGAGCAACGTGTCTGCTGGAAGATGCAGTTAGCTTAGCATAATAGCACAACGCTGCTGCTGCAGCACCTCCAAAGGAAACATCCGGTCTCTGCTAAAAGTCCACAGAGCAGAGCGGAAACAGCGAGCTAAGCTAACGATAATTAGCAGCAGTTAACAGAAATCAGTGTGATCCATGACGGAGAGAAGTCTGCTAGCTAACACACTTTGTTTACAGCTCTGTGGAAAGCCTGAGTCACAACTTTAATCAATGCGGCGGCTAATCTGCTAGCTAGCACGTTTCCCCAACTCAAGTTTTTTGCTTAAGATAATTATAATAATAATCCAGGGAAAATAAAGCGCTATAGTGAGTTTGTTAAAGCCTGAACGTCAGTTAGTTAACTTGTAAAAGCAGCCAGTTTAATTAACTCCGTATCTGAGTTTGATGTTATTTTGAGCAGGTTCAACAGAACAAGAACGTTACGGATACTTTTCAATAAAGTTAGAGTGAGGTAAATAAAAAAAGCCAGCCATCGATAGAATTACTGAAATAATCAACTGCTGCAGCCCTAGTGTGTGTGTGTGTGTGTGTGTGTGTGTGTGTGTGTGTGTGTGTGTTTGTGCCCAGATGAAACCACTTCCAAAGCCGTCTGATACTATTTTCCACGTGTGCTCCTGCTAACAGCTAGCTTGGCTGTGCTTGTCCCGTCTCATCAGGAAGCTGCTGGTGGTGTCTCTTTATGAAACAAACTCTCTTTATATTCTTATTTCCTCGACAGGTGAGTGTGGTGCCTGTAAATCCGCTCAGAGTTGTAGATCTAAGAGTTTCTTTATCCCTTCATTGAAGGACGAGCGGAGGTCCGCAGCATCTAGCGTCTTTACTGTCAAAGACAGGCTCAGAAGCCAGAAAGGGGAGCATGTCTTCAGGAACAGGTCCTGTGAAGCCCTGACGTGTTTGTGCCCGTGTTTGTTCCAGATCCGTGTGGACGGGGTCCCGACAGCGTCCCACAATGCTTTGCTCTACGAGACGGTGACGGTGGTGGAAGGAAAGCCCATCCTCAGGGACATGGTGTTCAGTCCAGACCATCAGCACATCTATCTGCTGAGCGACAGACAGGTACACACACACACACACACACACAGTCAAGGCGACATGTTCATTTTGGTGGAATTTTGTGAAAATACATCAAGTTGTGTGTCCGAGGAGCAAACTGAGCTGCGCCGGGCTGCTAATGGCAGGTGTTAAATGTCTTCATAGTAAATTGGTTTTTCACATGGAAACAGCTCAAAAGGTCAAAGTCCAGTCTGTCAAACCTGAACACACAGCAGAACTGGCAGATTTGTGAAAAGGTTTGTGTGTGTGAATGAAACTACAGAATCAGCAGCTTTTTTAAATGAAGTCTGCAATCCAGTCTTGGTCTTTACAACCTAAAGATGTGCTCAGACACAGGAGTGTGTGTGTGTGTGTGTGTGTGTGTGTGTGTGAGAGAGAGAAAAGGAAACAAAGAGTGTATTCATGTAACAACATTTCAATGAGACACGGACAGACGAGTCACTGTGTCCCCCCCCCCCCCCGTCTGTCTGTCTGTCACTCAAACACACACTCACACACTCACACACTCACACACTGACTGTCTGCCAAGTCAAGAGAATTGTCTGACACACAACCCTCAGGCAGGGTAAGTGACTGACAATAGAAAATCATCAAGCCACACACACACACACACACACACACGTATATTTTCTATACCTTGAAGAACATGGAGGTAAGTTCTGTGTGACCTTTAACAAAGTTGGCCGGTTAATGAAAAATACACAAAAACAAGTTATTACAGATTACCTACATGAGGAGGAGGGTTGTTTTCTTTAGCATAGACATGATGTAGCACAGAGGTGGGCAAACTGAGGGCCGGGGGCCACATGTGGCCCGATGAACTATTGAATCCGGTCCGCAGAGCCTTCACAGTCATTTCTCCAAAAGCCAAATGAAGAGGGCAGCCAGCTTGATTGGTTAGAAAAAGGTTCAGACCCCCCCTTCAGCTAGCATGCTAACATGTCCTCTCAAGAAGGGGGGGTACATCAAGCAGGATTGTTAGCTAACCTCTGATCCTCGTTGGGGGTTAGCTTCCTGCACCACCTGGCCGGCCCCTTCATCAAGATCTAGAACCCAACGTGGCCCTGCAGGCTAAAGAATTGCCCACCCCTGGGGTAGACGTTTCATGCTGTGGTATCTGTGAGTCAGGTGACCTAGTTTCTCTTCACGGCTGCTGTCTGTAACCGACTGACTCAACAGAAATCAAACAGCAGGAAGCCGACATTCATTTGGAACAGTAAAACTTCACCAGCAACTATTTAACATTTAACAAAAAAATACTCAATTATATTGAGCGATGTCAGGCTAAGTACTGCTCTCGTGTGTGTAAGATGGTGTTACCAGTAACATTTGTGTGTGTGTGTGTGTGTGTGTGTGTGTGTGCGCTGCAGGTGAGCAGGCTTCCTGTGGAGAGCTGTGAGCAGTACTCGAGCTGTTCGGCCTGTCTGGGCTCAGGAGACCCTCACTGTGGCTGGTGTGTCCTGTTCAACATGTAAGTAGCTTCCCGTTGCCGTGGTTACTCTGTGCGTCAAAGTCTCCGTGATGCAGGGAAGACTCAGAACACCGGGCTGTAGTCCTCTACTGTTATTGAGAGATTGTCAGATTGAGCGTGTGTGTGTGTGTGTTCGCACATGTATGTGTGCGTGTGTTCGCACGTGTGTGTGCACGCGTGCTCCCATGAGGCATCATTAACGTTGCTATAATTGTTTCATACGCTGGCTGTTTTCATCAGACGCCTTTGATGTTGAAAGCACAGGCAGGTGCAGGAAGTCCCTCTTTGGATTAGCACCAATTAGCTTCCTCCTTCAAAGTAAAGGCAGCAGTCCATCACGTCGACCCTGCTAACGCAGATATCTCTGCCATTAGCCATGTTTGTTGTGGTGAAACAGACAACAATAAACATGTCAGATGATGAGACTGGCGAAGGTCCATTTGAGCGTCTGCACTAGCGACAGCGTTCGTAAACGAGCTCTGTCAGCCTCACCAGTGTCCCAGTAATCAGATTACAAGTGAACGCTGTGATCTGATCTGGTGATCTGCCCATCATGGAATCGTGTTTAATATGCGCTAACACTGATTAGCTAGAAGTGGGGTTAACGGATTTTTAAATTGAGATTAAAGACTACTTTTGACTCCTCACAGTCTTTAATGACAGATTAATCATTAAGTTTTTTGATTAATCATTTTCAGATTAATCATTAAGTTTTCTTGAAACAGAACATTTAGTACTTTAATAATAATACAGCTTGAGAATTTTTCAGTAAAAGCAAAGTTTAAAATTATTAACGCAAACTTGTCAGGAAAAGCAAAGTTTAAAATTATTAATGCAAACTTTTCAGGAAAAGCAAAGTTTAAAATTATTAACACAAACTTGTCAGGAAAAGCAAAGTTTAAAATTATTAGCGCAAACTTGTCAGGAAAAGCAAAGTTTAAAATTATCTTTTAAAATTATTTCTTTTTGAACCCCTACAGGTGTTCCAGACAGGAAGCATGTCACAAGTGGGAGGAGCCTCAGCACTTCAACACCAGGCTGGATCAGTGTGTGGACATCTCTGTAACCCCGAGTAACATGTCGGTCACCTCTGCGTCCACGCAGGTACACAGGGCAGACGCAGGTTTGATAAAACACAACCCCTGGGAGCGTTGGCTAACCTCACGCTAACGCTAATGTTTGCAGTTGACTATTCGCGTGCAGAACGTCCCAGCGCTGTCAGGGGGTGTGTCGTGCGTGTTTGAGGACCTAAGTGAAACCCCCGGAGAGGTGCTACCCAAAGGCCAGGTGGTGTGCATGTCGCCATCGTTGAGAGAGCTGCCGGTGCAAACGCAGTCGCATGGTGAGACACACACACACACACAGGCGGATGTGGGGTGTGATGGAGTCGTTTTTAACGGCTTTCCGATGTCGTCTCCAGCCGAGCAGAGAGTCGTTCAGCTCAGTCTGAGATCCACTGAGACCGGACATCAGTTCATCAGCACCAGCTTTGTTTACTACAACTGCTCTGTGCTCAACTCGTAAGCCTGACAGCCTCCTTATGTTCCCAGCATTTGTCGTTTATACAGCGCGTTCCGTGCTGCCTTACTTGGTTCTTCATACAGGAAAGCTCTCTCTCTCCCCCCCTCCCTCTCTCTCTCCCCCTCTCTCCCTCTCTCTCCCTCTCTCAGTTGCACCACATGTGTCAGCAGCGTGTTCCCCTGTCACTGGTGCAAATATCGCCACATCTGCACCAACAACCTGCAGGACTGTTCCTTCCAGGAGGGAAGAGTCAGCAACATGGAGGTAGGACCTGCACCACGCGCACCAGCACAGATGAAATCTTTATCGTTGTTACCGACGCGTCGGAGAATGCTTTGGTTTCTCCAGAGGCAAGGCTGGGACATGACGGCAGGGTGGGGACAAGTGTACGAAAATCTGATGGCAGTAACCCAGTAAGACCGCGGTGGGCAAACTGAGGCCCGGGGGCCACATGTGGCCCGATGAACTCTTTAATCCGGCCCGGCTCTAGATAAGGACAGGTTGTTTTGGGGGTGGGTCACACTTTTCTGTGGGTGACAATTTCCTGGACAAATGGACACCAGGACGTAGTGTGTTGCATGGGCGACCTTACAGATTCCACAGGGTTAGAACGAGGGCTGGACACGAGCAGCCTCAGCTCGGGGGAGATGATTCCAGCTGAGTGAGAGAGGAGCTGAGAGTTTGTGCTGACTGATAGGAGGCTGTTGGAGGCAGTCTGACGTAGGGCTGCAACTAACCATTATTTTAATAATCGGTCGATTTTTTTGATGAATCGATGATTCATCGATTAAATACCCTGAAATTATTTAAAGCATTTAATGTTGCAAACACGTTGCTCATTTCACAGCTCTTGAGCAATAAATAATATAAATAATACAAAAAAAAAACTAAAAACCATTCAAACTAACTTTTAAACATGCACAAAAAAGGCTTTGTGTTGTTTAAAAGAAACTTGACTTGTCAACAACATTGTGAACAACTAATAAATGATAAATAATGGAGAAAATATTTCTTTTATTCTAATGAAACAGACTTCAGTACATGTGCTGAGTTATTCACCTCTTTCTGAGAACAGACAATCTATCCTTCCTCCCTCGTTCAGAGCAGGAGGCAGGACCAGCTAATGCTAACATCTGTTTAACGAGCTAACCTTTCGTGCTTGTCAAGCTGGATGAGTGTAGCCCGGCGCCAGCAGAGAGTGACGCTAGGTTTCTGCACTTAAAAAAGAGGAATAAAAGTAGATTTTGTGTTGTTGACTGGCCCTGCTGCTGAGCTCTGGCCCTCCTCACCAACGACTCCAACATGCTAGCGCTGCAGGTGCTGCGTTGTGGTGGTGGTGGTGGTGGTGCTCCCGGGCCATGCCGCCTTTGCAAAGGCTGCAAACAACACACTTCCTCGTGTTTTGCAAAGTTGCTTCCAGACCTTCAAGGACTTTGGTCTAACCCAGGCATAGGCAAACTACGGCCCGTGGGCCACATGCGGCCCGTTAAGGCGTTTAATCCGGCCCGCCAAACCTGGATGAAATTATATTAAACCTTGTTTTTGTTTTTTTTGTTTGTTTGTTTGTTTGTTTTGTTTTCCCCATGCAATTCTCACGTTTTCACACTAGATGGCGCACATAAGTGGTGCGCGTACGTTCTCAAAAGAAAGAAAGCGCACCAGATCAAATATAACGCGCTCATTTTAACGTTGGTTCCCTGTTGAATCAACGTCAGGTGCCAGAGTTGAATAACAATGGTTTGATTTTGCAAATCTAACCGACGTTGAAATAGCAACGTCTTTCCAACGTTATGTTTCTCAACATAGCGATTTTGCAACGTTTAAGAAATGTACAATGTCAAAGCATTGTTTGGATGTTGAAACGTTAATTATTCAACTTGTACATTTTAACTGAAAATTGGTTTATAAAATATATGTTTACTACTCAAAAATTCTTAGAAAAATGGTTCTATGTTGATGTCGAATTTGTGGCGAGCTAGCATGACGATGTTTTGATGCTGAGTCAGCGTATTCTCATAAACATACGTATCAACCAACATTTAAACGTTTTTGAAATAAAGACAGTCAGGAAGAGAGTGATGATGATGATGATGATGTCGTCCAGATAACAGAACTTTCCGAAGTCGAGGTATTAATCGCGCGAACTAAGTTTCCGACTCCTGATAATGGAATAGAATGGGTTGGATGGGTTGGATGGGTTGGATGGGTTGGTGGTTGCAGCCCTGGTCTGAGGCTGAATGTTCCTCCTAGCTCAGTTCATGCTAACATCTCCCGATCCGCCGACCTCCACCTTTGCAACATAAACCACCTCCGCCCCCTCTCTCACCCCCACGCAGCACCTCCATCTTTGCTCACAGCCAGCTCACTCCCCCTCTAGACCTAACACTCTCCTTTCCTCCTTCCTTCCTTCCTTCCTTCTTTCCATCACCAGGACCCCCCTCGCACCACCACCTCCACTGGCTTCACCCCTCCAGGGCCTCCAGTCGCTCTGCCCCCCCAGACTCAAACCTCACCTGTTCAGGACCGCTAACTCTACCTAGCATCAGCCTGCCATTTACGTCTCCATTAGAGCCGCACCGTGCATCGTTTAAAGATCGTCACGGCGATGTGCGCACGTGTGATGTTCACGTCACGGGACACGTGATGTTTTTTTGTTTGTTTTTTTTTTTTTTTTTTTAAACTTAACAACTTTTGCTTCTGCAGCGGTTAGCACTTGCTCGCTAGCACTTGCCCTCCCCCTCAGCACAGTCACACACAGTTCACGTGCACACACACACACATGATATGGAAATGTTTCAGAGCGTCCCGGGCCGACAGCGCCTCGCCGTTGCCATGACAACAGGAGGTCACCTGACTCAGTTGTTGCTGGGTGTCCTGAAAGCTGCTTTTAAATCATTATTTTATTACTGTTCAGTAAGGAAGCTGCTGATTGGCTCGTTGGCTCAGAGCGTCCTGGCTGCTCGCTGTTATTAACGGTTGACAGCCTTTGACTGCCTAATTGGTTAATAGGAAATAAATCCCTTCTTAATTGACACAAAAGCAACCAATCACAACAATTAGTGGTAATTACATGGTAATTAGGCAGAGTAATGAGAGGCAGACGCACTGTGAGCCAGAGAAGAGCAGAATGAGGAGAGAAGACAACGTCAACCTCTGAACCGCTTTTGGAACAAAGAATTCAGAGGAATTCCTTTAAAAAAGGAATTTCTGGACTTTAAGTACAAACGCCCTCAGAGGAGGTGAGGGAGTGTGGTGTAGCGGCCAGTCAACCCGTCAGTTACTGCTGACAGTCGCTGTCCTTCACGCTGGTGCAGCCACTGGATCCAGTTCAGTCCAGTTTCATGTCTGTAGCACCTTTTGCCATCAGAATGGTCGCTGGGTGCTTCACAGAGGCAGAAACCCAGAGCCAGAACCCCCAGGTCAGCACAGGGGCAGGACAAACTGCCTTTAACAGGGAGGAACCTTGAGCAGGACCAGGCTAACAAGGAGCAACCATCCTGCTGGAAGTTGGCTGGGTGAAGCAGGAGGAGAAGAGGGAGACAGGACAGAGAGAATAAAGAGAGAGAGAGAGAGAACAGATACAATCATAGAAATACAAACATATCAAACATAATATATATATAATACATACATACATAATCCAGCATAGCAGGTTGATATAAAAAGCATACAGTAGCAGCAATACACCCTGTTATAACCAGCCCAGATCACAATAGCTTATTCCACACCTTAGATATGATGTAATAAAGGTTGTTATAACAACCTCTCCCTGAAATCTGTGATTTCATGCTTTGCAAGCTTTACCTACAAGAAAGATCTGGCTACTAAGGAGTAAAACGAGCCCGTCGGTATCGAGCGTTTAAAGCTTTCCTGCTAGGCTAATTAGCAGCTCACGCTAGGCTAATTAGCAGCTCGTTGCTGCTTTTCCAACTTTATCCTTTTTATGTTAAATCTCTTCTTTGCTTCCTTGTTTTTGGAGGTGGAGAAGAGTCAGCGTGTGAGCTGACACTTTGCTCACCCGTGCCATCAATGCACATCAGTGTCACACACACACACGCACACACACACAGCTCCCATCCTCTTTGCTGTGGCCGCTCTGCTGCTTTCCCTGGCTGTGAAGGTAATGGTCTCCCTCAGTTACCAAACCATTGATTATGGCGGTGATGCCCATAAATAGTGTGTGTGTGTGTGTGTGTGTGTGTGTGCTCATGCACATCTCTGTGTTTGTTAGCAGTAGCCTGAAGCCTGATCTGTCACCAGCTGCCCACTAGTGAACACACAGTGTCTGTGGCTGGGCCAGCTGATGACAGACTCAGATAAGCTATCTGCCTCTTCCAGCGCTGCCTGTCCTCTGATGGGCCAACAAGAGACGCTTTCTGACTTCACTACACATCCATTTAAAGCTGACATTACGCACATAATACACTGGTATTATACACATATTACACTGGTATTATACACATATTACACTGGTATTATACACATATTACACTGGTATTATGCACATATTACACTGGTATTATGCACATATTACACTGGTATTATACACATATTACACTGGTATTATGCACATATTATACATATGCTGTTCTGCACATAATACACTGATATTATGCACATATTACGCTGTTATTATGCAGATATTACACTGTTATTATGCAGATATTACACTGGTATTATGCACATATTACGCTGTTATTATGCACATATTACACTGGTATTATGCAGATATTACACTGGTATTATGCAGATATTACACTGGTATTATGCACATATTACACTGGTATTATGCACATATTACGCTTTTATTATGCACATATTACACTGATATGCACATATTCCATTGTTATTATGCACATATTATACATATTATGCACATATTACGCTGTTTTTATGAACATATGCTGATATTATATTACACAGATATTATGCCCCAGCGTTTGTTTGTTTTTTAATTCACTACTAATTACACAGCGAAGTGAATACGTGAGCAGTAACATGCTTGCTGATGTGGGCAGACTGGCCCTCGGCTGGACGCTCCTGTGAGAAGTCCTGTTGAGGAAGGAGGTGTGTCCGTTCTTTCTCTGAGTGCAGCGGTCTCCAACGATGAGACGATGAGCAGTGCAGCGGTCTCCAACGATGAGACGATGAGTAGTGCAGCGGTCTCCAACGATGAGACGATGAGCAGTGCAGCGGTCTCCAACGATGACACGATGAGCAGTGTAGCGGTCACTAACGATGAGCAGTGTAGCGGTCTCTAACGATGAGCAGTGCAGCGGTCTCTAACGATGAGACGATGAGCAGTGTAGCGGTCTCTAACGATGAGACGATGAGCAGTGCAGCGGTCACCAACGATGAGACGATGAGCAGTGCAGCGGTCTCCAACGATGAGCAGTGCAGCGGTCTCCAACGATGAGCAGTGCAGCGGTCTCTAACGATGAGCAGTGCAGCGGTCTCTAACGATGAGACGATGAGCAGTGCAGCGGTCTCCAACGATGTCTTGTTGAGCTGCCTCATGACTGTCCTTCACTTTAACCTGCTAGGTGGTCGGTCTTATCCTCCCTTCTGCTCACCGCTCCTGGGTCTTGGTGGTTCTGGAGCTCTGCTCCCTGACTTCCCTCCAGGTTTCCCCCATTTTCCTCTAACATTTTTGCCAACAGCCCTGGAATTTTCCAGCTTTTCAGACGTTAGAAAACGTGAAAACGGTGGACAGCGACGCGGAAGGCAGCAAGGAAGCTAGCTGTAGCGCTAGCGTTGCCTTTCTGTATTTGAGTTTCCTCTTTCAAAGCAGACAAACTCAACGATGTCCCAGCAAAGCTTGACCGGAGATGGATCACCTGTTGTCACGGGAAAAGGGTGGTGTTTTCCCACATCACTCTGGAGGGTCATGTGACCATTAAGCTCATTCCCACCGACTACAAAAGGCAGATAAAAGCGTCGGGGGTCAGCGGGTTATCAATAAGTTCCTTCTGAATCTCTGATTGGTCTCTCTCTGTCTCTCTCTCTCTCCCCCCCCCCCGCAGGGCTGTCCTCAGATCGTCCCCACCTCCGACATCCTGGTCCCCGCGGGGATGGTGCGACCAATCACGTTGCGAGCTCGTAACCTCCCTCAGCCTCAGTCGGGCCAGAAGAACTACGAGTGCGTGTTCAACATCCAGGGAAAGGTCCAGCGCATCCCTGCCGTGCGCTTCAACTCGTCGTGCATCCAGTGCCAGAACACCTCGGTCAGATTACCCAGCATGCACTTCTCTGTGGAGTTAGCGCGCCGTTAGCACGCGTTGCTAATCAAGACTGCGCTCACATGCTAACTGCTGTCTGTCTACCTGTATCGTGCTTTCCATCCGTCTAGTTGTTGGTGAATCTTAACTAAAGATGTCTCACACACACACACACACACACACACACACACACACACAGAGGCACATATGGCTGCTACCACAGTTGGTAGAAAACGTACATCCATCTATACAGTAAGTGTGTGTATGTGAGCGCACGCCCATGTGGCCTTTTTTTTTAATTAAGTTACTCATTTCCAGGGGAAATTGACCATTTAGTGCAGCAGAACAAGCACCCACACACACACACACCCACACACACACACACCCACACACACACACACACACACACACACACACACACACAGAGTGTCCCTGTTCTACTCACAGACTCCAATCTCAATCCTTTTTTTTCTAATTAAAGAGTCTGTCTTTCTGGTGAGCGGACAGAAGCAGGTTTCAGACTCGTGCTTCTAATCCAGTGATTGTGTTCCCACATCTGCAGGGAATTAAGAGCCAGGCATTCAGAAGCACAGCTGCGGAGCGCAGGGAGAGGACAGGCGCGGTTAGCCTAGCTCAGCACAAACGCTGGAAGCTGTCTTTAAAAAGACGGGCTTTCCATGTCCCTCGTCTTTTATATATCCTTTGCACATTTCGGTTTCCTCCCTCTACTTTCACGTCTTTGTCTCTTCTTCTGCGTTTGTTCGTCAGCCACGAGGACATAAAATAGTCCGTTTAGCATAGATGGGCACTGTTGAGGCGTTAGCGACTGCTCCTCATCCATGTAGCTAATGTAATTTATCTGTTCTGCTTCCTTCTAAACTATTTCACAATAAGAGCATTTATTCTATCATTTTTAAACACCGCGTTGCGCTCTGTTTACATGTGTCAAAAAGATTTGTTTTGAAGCCAAATCGGTTGTTTTGTGCAGTTAGAAGGTAATATTAATATGATAGATTCACATAAGTCTGCCTCCAGTTATCCTTCTCACAGGAGGTGACGTGTAGAAATGTGAACGCGACTTCGTTTGTGCATAGTTTCACATCTCAAAAAAGGGGAAAAGGAAAGTTCAGCTGTAGTTGAACACCATCTTTTTCCTAATCAGGCATACAGTAATGTTAACAATCTAAAGTTTTGATGGTAAACTGTGCTAAGTGAAGGTCTGTATAAAGCAGGGCTATTCAAATAAAAGTCCCTGCCTTTCATGTGGGTCACGGGTCCGGACAGAGACATCGCTCGGTCCGCCGTTTGGTGATGCCTGGCATGAAGTGATGAAGATGTTGCCTTTTGCTGTGTTTGCAGTATTGGTATGAAGGCGACGAGGCCGGAGATCTCCCGGTTGACTTCTCCATCGTCTGGGACGGAGATTTCTTCATTGATAAACCCACATCCATGAAAGGTAGCCTTCCACAACCTGTGTTTCAGGAACTCTACAGTTATACTTAGAACCTTTAGAGCAGGGGTGGGCAACTCTTTAGCCTGAAGGGCCACGTTTGGTTCTAGATCTTGATGAAGGGGCCGGCCAGGTGGTGCAGGAAGCTAAGGATCCTAAGCTAAGCTAAAAATCCTGCTTGATGGACTGAGGAAATATTCTGAAGAGTCTGTAAACTGGTCCAACTAGAGATAGATGATGAAGCTCCAGATGATGTTTGGCCCCGCCTTCTTGAGAGGACATGTCAGCATGCTAGCTGAAGGGGGGGTCTGAACCTTTTTCTAACCAATCAAGCTGGAGAAATGATCGTGAAGGCTCAGCGGGCCGGAGTAAAGACTTCATCGGGCCACATGTGGCCCCCGGGCCTCAGGTTGCCCACCTCTGCTTTAGACTGTAATGATTTAAAGAGACAAATGTAGCGGTGTTGAGAATCCGTTGAGAAAGGTCGCTGTTGCCTGTGCTCGTCAGCGCTGCTGTATAAATGCGAGGCGCAGCGCTCCAGCTGCGGCCAGTGCCTCAAAGCCCCTCCGGCTTTTGAGTGTGGATGGTGCGTTGAAACCAGGAAGTGCCTCCTACGCCAGCACTGCCCGACGCCCGAGCAGAACTGGATGCACCACGGGAGACACAACCTTCGCTGCAGCCACCCACGCATCACCAAGGTAGGGAAGCCAATCCGCCTTCTGAACTCACGCCTTTATTACGGAGTTATTCCCCAGTTTCCAGCTCTGATATGTAAACATTCTTGAATAATCCCCAAAAATCCGTCGGATAAAAAGCTAAATTCGGTGGTGGAGCATCTGACAGGGAGGTGACTGGTGGTGGATGTCCTCGCCCACAGATCAGCCCTTTGACGGGGCCTCGGGAGGGTGGGACCCGGGTGACCATCGAGGGGGAGAACCTGGGTTTACAGGTGAAGGAGATCGCCTACGTGCAGGTGGCGGGAGTCCGCTGCAGCTCCGTTCCCTCGCAGTACGTCAGCGCCGAGAGGTCAGTGTGCCTTTGATCCGTCCAGTGTGTGTGTGTGTGTGTGTGTGTGTGTGTGTGTGTGTGTGTGCGCGTGTGCTCACTCTCTGTGTGCCCGTAGGATCGTGTGCGACATGGCGGAGGCCCTCCTCCCTCATTCGCCAGGCGGACCCGTGGAGCTGTGCATCGGCGTCTGCAGCGCTGAGTTCCGGACCCTCTCCTCGCAGACGTACTCCTTCGTGGTGAGTGAGAGGCGTCCTGAGCTCATTCCAGTCTGTGATGTCCCTGATTCCCAACCAGCTTGTGTTCTGGATCCTGCAGAGCCCCAGCTTCAGTCGCGTCCTCCCAGAGAAAGGGCCCATTTCTGGCGGGACCAGACTGACCATCACGGGTCGACACCTGGACGCTGGCAGCACCGTCAGCGTTTACATCAACAAGGAGGAGTGTCTGTTCGTCAAGTCAGTTTGAATCTGCTCACACACCTTTTGATCGTAGGGCAGAGGTGGGCAAACTATGGCCCGGGGGCCACATGTGGCCCGATGACCTATTTAATCTGGCCCACAGAGCCAGATTGTTTCCTGTCTGTTCTTTACTCTGTGTGTGTGTGTGTGTGTGTGTGTGTGTGTGTGTCCTCACATTTACTACATACTGACTACCAAAGTGCTCATTCCACTAGCAAAGTGGGGCCATGTTTGCAAAGTGGGGCCAACGTGCAGGGCCCCACAGCTTCAAAGGAATATTTGACAGTTAAGGTTTTAAGGCTGAGGTGAGAATGGGGGTTTACGGGTTTGGGTGAAGGTTAGGGGGTTACTTGGGGTGGTTAGGGTAGAGCTGGGTGGTGTCAGGTGTCTTTAAAAGTGATAGAAATAGATCAGAAGTGGGCAAACTGAGGCCCGGGGGCCACATGTGGCCCGATGACCTATTTAATCCGGCCCGCAGAGCCTTCACAATCATTCCTCCAGCTTGATTGGTTGGAAAAGGGTTCAGACCCCCCCTTCAGCTAGCATGCTAACATGTCCTCTCAAACACAATCTTTAGCTAAGCTCTGATCCTCGTGGGGGGTTAGTTTCCTGCCCCTTCATCAAGATCTAGAACCCAACGTGGCCCTTCAGGCTAAAGAATCCGCCCCGCCGCGGTAGAGTATGGAATCACTCACCACTCCCTCTTTTGTCTTTTAGACGGACCAATCGGGAAATAATCTGCATAACTCCGGCCTCCTTGTCAGGCTCGGGCCCCGCCTCTATCCGGCTAATGATCGACAAGGCCGAGGTGACGAGCTCGGAGACCAGATACGTCTACACCGAGGACCCCACCATCATCAGCATCGAGCCCAACTGGACCATCCTGAAGTAAATAGTCCACTTGCTCAGTCTGCCTCTGGGAATCATGGGCGTTATTCACCTGTACCCTGGTTGTGTGTTTGCACAGTGGCAGCACCATGATAACTGTCACAGGAACCAACCTGTTAACCATCCAAGAGCCCAAAGTCAGAGCCAAGTACGGAGGAGTGGAAACCAGTAATGTGAGAACAGTAGATCATAATCATGTGAAGAACTGCAGGTTTAAATCATCCAAACAGCAGGTTTAAATCATCCAAACAGCAGGTTTAAATCATCCAAACTGCAGGTTTAAATCATCCAAACCTGGACGCTCAAGCTTCTGCACTGATGTGGTTTAACTCGTTCTGAACCCTGATTTTGCCGCTCTAGCGCTTTTATACACGACCACATGGAAAAGAGGAGAATTAGCAGCCTGGATGATCTGAGCCAAGCAGTTCTTTTACATCCACTATTCTTTATTTCCAGTGATTTTGTTATTAAATTAGTCTGTTTCTTTGTGAATCTGGACTAACTTCCCTCATTTTCTTTTGTAAATGATCGAATGTGTGTTTTTGTCTCCTTTTTTAAAAAACATGCTTATTTCTCCCTCTCACGTTAGTTCTGCACGTTGGTGAACGACAGCACGATGACGTGTTTGGCCCCTGGGTTGGTCTACAACAAAGCAGTCCCCCCCGAAGGTGCTCTCCACCCTGAGGAGTTTGGATTCATCTTTGACCAGGTAGCACCGACGGCCGTACCTGCCTCAGGCTCATGCCTGCCTGGGTTGATGCTAGCCTCCTATTTGCTGCTCCACAGGTTTCCTCCCTGCTGGTGCTGAACTCCACCCCCTTCACTCACTACCCCAACCCCATATTTGACCCTCTGGGCAATTCTGGGATCCTGGAAGTCAAACCTGGCTCACCCATCATCCTCAAGGTGAGACATCAGAGGTTATCTTAGTAAACTGGTCCAACTAGAGATGGATGATGAAGCTCCAGATGATGTTTGGCCCCGCCTTCTTGAGAGGACATGTTAGCATGCTAGCTGAAGGGGGGGTCTGAACCTTGTTCTAACCAATCAAGCTGGAGGAATGATTGTGAAGGCTCTGCAGGCCGGAGTAAAGACGTCATTGGGCCACATGTGGCCCCCGGGCCTCAGTTTGCCCACCTCTGAGTTGTATCAGTTGTGCAAAGCTTACAAAAACTCACATTTCATTTTTAGCTGGCTTTTCACATCACTGTAAAATATCACTGTCGTGTTTTTCGGACTATAAGGCGCATTAAGCGAAACGAAACCGTCAGATAAGTCAAACTTTATACAATCTTTTCACAATAACTCTCAACATTGTTCAGTTGTAACACATAAAAAACAAAAGAATACACTCAGTTTTGAGCGGAGTTTGAAATCCGCTTCGTAGGCGTGTCTCTTAGCAGGTGCCATTTTGGGGTCCTTATACACACACCATTATATTATGTTGAAGCAGAGCACGTATTACTCCGCGAGCCTCCTGACTACGTTAGCTGTCGTAGCGGCGTCGTAGCTTACCAAAGTTGTAGTAAAACATTTTGAGAGATTTTTGAGCGCCATGTTCCACATAAAATCGGTTCAAGGTCAGTAAGCACAATCAGAATTCATACATAAGGCGCCCCGGATTATAAGGCGCACTGTCGATTTTTGAGAAAATTAAAGGATTTTAAGTGCGCTTTATAGTCCGAAAAATACGGTAATCTGTAGACATGTGTGTTAGATTGGGGTATTGCTGCTGTGGTTACAAGAGTGTGACGTCCGCTTGTGGTTCCAGGGTAAAAACCTGATCCCGCCGGCTCCTGGAAACAGCCGTCTGAACTACACCGTGCTGATCGGAGAGTCGCCCTGTCTGCTGACGGTGTCGGAGAACCAACTGCTGTGTGACTCTCCAGATCTCACTGGAGAGCAGCGAGTCCTGGTGAGCCCAGGAAGAAACAAAGCAGCAAAAGGGTAGAAAGACGGATTTGCAGGGCGCTGAGAGGGGATCTCTAAACAAACAAGTCATTAGGCTAGCCACAGCTAGTTCCCTCATTAGTTATTAATCAGTTATTACAACTTTCCTTCAGTTGAAACCAGCACATCTACTGGTTTGTCAAAGCCTCCGTGTGTCTCTTTAGATCCTGGTTGGTGGTCTGGAGTACTCCCCAGGTATGCTTCACATCTACTCCGACAGCGCCCTGACTCTGCCCGCCATCATTGGCATCGGAGCGGGCGGCGGCGTGCTGCTCATCGCCATCATCGCCGTGCTGATCGCCTACAAGCGCAAGACCCGCGACGCCGATCGCACGCTGAAGCGACTGCAGCTGCAGATGGACAACCTGGAGAGCCGGGTGGCGCTGGAGTGCAAGGAGGGTACGTTGCTGTGAGGGTCCGCTGCAAAAAACAACTATCAAAAACAACCAAAAAGCACAAAAATGAGGGGAAAGCTACTTACCGTATTTTCAGGACTATACGTTTTTTCATAGTTTGGCTGGTGCTAACAGATTAAAATATCTTAATTCACACTGAGCAACATGACCAAGGAGTAAATATTAGCTACAGCCACGAGAGGGCGCTCTAGGCTTGTGACAACTACCAGTATGTGCTACTCCTGTACCACTGAAAATTAATTTGAACATGAACTTAAAGACAGCTGAGAAAGACTGAACACAAAAGCCCCCCAAAGAAACTCCTCCTCACCGAGGATGAAGAACTCACTGGATCCAGTGATGTGGAATGAGATGGAAGTTTAGCTAACTTGCTAACCAGTAGCTAGCTTGTTATGCTAATTCTGCCTTTCCGGCTTCCCACGTCTGTTCTTTATGCTACTGTGCAGCTGAATAACTGTTATCACCCCTGACACCTGTTCAGCCTGTTGGTCTAGACTCTGTTGTTATTATTATAACTTGCCTTTCTGGATGAAATGTCTGTTCTTGGTCTTGGAGTTTATAAAATACATTTCCCTCCCCCCCAAAAAAAGCGACTAATAGTCCAGTGCAACTTATATATGTTTTTTTTTCTCCTTCATGAGACATTTTTTGACTGATGCGACTTATAGTCAAGAAAATACGGTAAACTAAGCAAAATTATCTGCCAACAAAACAAGAAAATGAGGCTTGTCAAGACTTCCAAAAATAAGTAAATATACTGTATCTTACCTCAATAATCACAGAATTACCTTAGAATTAGTATATTCTCACTAATAACAAGTACATTTTTGTTGATACAAATAAAATATGAGACTTCTTTTAGGCAGATACAGAAAATGGAGGGATGGACTTGTTTTCTCAGTATTTTGAAAAAATATTCTTTAAGTAAATTCTAGTGCCATCATGTTATGACAAAGTCATGATTTAGTATTTCATGCTTAAAATAAGATGTTTCCTACTTTCAAAAGGGCTTTTATACTTGTGTTGTTCAAACAGCTTTTGTAAATGTTGACATCCAAGTTTCAAGCAAGCTTTAAGATAAGATAAGATAAATCTTTATTGTCATATTTTGGACAAAAGTACAACGAAATTGAGGTACTGTCCCACATCAGTGCAACAGAAGGCATATGAATCAGAATAAAAAAGAAAAATAGAAGAAAGAATAAAAAATAAAGTAAAATAAACATATTCAGGTTTACTCAAATTTATTTAAATTTACTCCGAATAGGTCATAAAATCTCAGGAGCAAGGTGTAATATCTTTTTGAGATCTTAGGACAAAAAACAATAAAAAAAGTCAATAAAGTAACATAAAAAATCAGTAAGAACAACTATCTTCTGAGACAAAAGATCTAAGATCAAGGTGATATATTCCTCTTACTTAGAATTCAGTTTTTGTAGTTTAGCATGCTAGCTGAAGGGGGGGTCTGGACCTTTTTCTAACCAACCCTCTTCATTTGGCTTCTGGAGGAATGATTGTGAAGGCTCTGCGGGCCGGAGTAAATAGCTCATCGGGCCACATGTGGCCCCCGGGCCTCAGTTTGCCCACCTCTGGTGTAGAAGGTAGCTAGATCAACGTTTAAGCTACGAGATAAAAGGCGAGAGCTCAGGACGTTGTTGGAAGAAATGAAGCTAACACGTTCCTCTGCCGTCTTCCAGCCTTTGCAGAGCTGCAGACGGACATCCAGGAACTCACCAACGACATGGACGGAGTGAAGATTCCTTTCCTGGAGTATCGCACCTACACGATGAGAGTCATGTTCCCGGGGATAGAAGAGCACCCGGTCCTCAAGGAGCTGGATGTAGGCGCAGCACACCCCCAGACAGCCCTCCTTGTGACCTTTTATTTTTCCTGTTTTTTGTCTATTCAGACACATAAAGTTTAAGTGGTTATGACTAATTCTGACACCTTTTACTGAGATTTGTTGGGAAACTTCAGTGGAATTTTGCATTAGCACACTCGGTACAGGTGACCAGGGATTTCCCGTGTGTGTTTCAGTCGCCAGCTAACGTGGAGAAGGCTCTGCGTCTGTTCAGCCAGCTGCTCAACAACAAGATCTTCCTGCTGACCTTCATCCACACGCTGGAGGCTCAGAGGTCGTTCTCCATGAGGGACCGAGGCAACGTTGCCTCGCTGCTAATGGCGGCTCTGCAGGTATCCATAGCGACCTGCTGGGCTCGGATTAATTAGGAGCCTGACTAATGAAGGCTTTTAGTGCGATGTCATGCCTGGTGGGGAGGAGATGGGCGTGATGTGGCTGTGCTCGTGTCTCCGCAGGGTCGGATGGAATACGCCACGGTGGTGTTGAAACAGCTGCTGGCTGATTTGATTGAGAAGAACCTGGAGAACAGGAACCACCCCAAACTGCTGCTGAGGAGGTCTGCACCGAAAAGAGCGTGTCTGACGCCGCTACGTGCAAATGTTTTCTAAGAACGAGCAGATCTGCTGCGCTGTGACCCTGTGAACACACCTCTGTGTGTGTGTGTGTGTGTGTGTGTGTGTGTGTGTGTGTGTGTGTGTTTGTGTGTGTGTGTTTAGGACCGAATCTGTTGCTGAGAAGATGCTGACAAACTGGTTCACCTTCCTCTTGCATCGATTCCTCAAGGTATCTGCCTCCCTTCCTTTCCTGTTGCCTCCCTCCTCCTCCTCCTCCTCCTCCTCCTCCTCCTCCCAGACCTTCATCTTCATTCTGCGCAACCAATCAGATTAGGGCTGCAGGTCTGAGTTCAGCGGGATGGAGTCATGCTGGTTGCTGATAACTAGAGCTGAAACTCTTATTCCAATAATTCGAGTAATTCGATGACTAAAAAGCGTCGATAAAAATTATTTGTGTTTAAACTTCTTTAAATTCATCCACTAAACTTCCCACTGTGTTTCACACGGATCCTCATTTCTGTTGCTGCTTCAGCTGCTGATTTGTCACTGAAGATCCACGTGAGGGCGGATTGAAATAATTTAACATTAAAAAGAAAAGAGAACGTAGAGCAACGTGTCTGCTGGAAGATGCAGTTAGCTTAGCATAATAGCACAACGCTGCTGCTGCAGCACCTCCAAAGGAAACATCCGGTCTCTGCTAACAGTCTGCAGAGCGGAGCGGAAACAGCGAGCTAAGCTAACGATAATTAGCAGCAATTAGCAGAAATCAGTGTGATCCATGATGGAGAGAAGTCTGCTAGCTAACACACTTTGTTTACAGCTCTGTGGAAACGCTGAGTCACTACTTTAATCAATGCGGCGGCTAATCTGCTAGCTAGCACGTTTCCCCAACTCAGCTATGTTTTTGTTAAAGATAATTATATTATAATAATAATCCAGGGAAAATAAAGTGCTGTAGTGAGTTTGTTAAAGCCTGAACTTTAGTTAGTTAAACTGTAAAAGCAGTTAGTTTAATTAACTCCGTATCTGTTTGATATTATTTTGAGCAGGTTCAACGGAACAAGAAGGTTACGGATGCTTTTCAATAAAGTTAGAGTGATGGAAAAAAAAGTCGAAGTGTGCGCAGTATACTTCCTATCCGATTACTCGATTAATCACCAGAATAATCGATAGAATAATCGATTGCTGAAATAATCGATTGCCCGGCTGCTGATGACATTTTGAAGGAATGAACAGGAGAAAGCAGCTGTTGAAGTCTGGTTGCGTGTCTCTACCAGGAGTGCGCAGGTGAGCCTCTTTTCATGCTGTACTGCGCCATCAAGCAGCAGATGGAGAAGGGGCCAATCGACGCCATCACCGGAGAGGCCCGCTACTCTCTGAGCGAAGACAAGCTCATCAGGCAGCAAATTGACTACAAACAGCTGGTAAAATCCTCAGCCTTCATCTAGTTAGCATTTTTATTAGCGGCTAAGTCATCATTTAGTCGTTAAAAGTTCTGAGCGGTGTTTCTTGAGTAAAGCTGACATGAGATTTCTGACCTTTGACCTCCAGCCGTCTGAACGCTTGTCTCTGTCCCAGACTCTGATGTGCATCCCTCCGGAGGGCGAGGCCGGTACCGAGGTGCCCGTGAAGGTGCTGAACTGCGACACGGTGACTCAGGTCAAAGACAAACTCCTGGACGCCGTTTACAAAGGCATCCCTTTCTCCCAGAGGCCCCAGGCCGACGACATGGACCTGGGTAACTCTTCACCGCTGACGCCTTATTATTCCGCTCGCTCCGGCTTTTTTTGCGGGTCTGTGTGCTGCTAGCTAGCTCTGCTAATGACTGCTGAGTGTGTCAGTCCCCACCCAGGCGCCCACTGCTGACCGCGCGGCGGCTAATTTCCCCTCAGAAAAGGTCTCACATCATTTGACTCACATCAGTGGAACAAATGACACAAGTTCCAAAGCAGGACCAGGAATTTAGTGTTGGCATTTTTGTCAGTGTGGGCCGGTCGCCAGCGTTACAGCGCTTGTCTGCTGGGATTGTTTTACATATTCACCATCACCCTCAGTGATTTATTTTATCCACAAAGTTGCACAAAATAACTGAATCTGACGTCAGTGAGGCAGACATCATCATCATATTGCAGCAGCAGGAGCAGCGTCGCCGTGGCAACCACATGGTGTTTACCTCTCGTCTTGGCTATATGGGCAGCAAGCTGTGGCTAGGATAATATGCTAGGGCTAGGATACTATGCTATGCTAGGATAATATGCTGTGGCTAAGATAATATGCTATGGCTAGGATAATATGCTAGGGCTAGGATACTATGCTATGCTAGGATAATATGCTGTGGCTAAGATAATATGCTATGGCTAGGATAATATGCTGTGGCTAAGATAATATGCTATGGCTAGGATAATATGCTAGGGCTAGGATACTATGCTATGGCTAGGATAATATGCTGTGGCTAGGATACTATGCTATGGCTAGGATGATATGCTATGGCTAGGATAATATGCTATGGCTAGGATGATATGCTATGGCTAGGATACTATGCTATGGCTAGGATGATATGCTATGGCTAGGATAATAGGCTTTGGCTAGGATAATATGCTAGGCTCATTAAGCTGATAGTAGAATATAAAAAAAGAACAAAAACAGACATATTTGTCAATCGCAATTTTATTTCTGACATTTTGTGTGTGTGTGTGTGTGTGTGGGTGGGTGTGTGTGTGGGTGTGGGGGTGTGTGTGTGTGTGGGGGGGGGTGTGTGTGTGTGTGTGTGTGGGGGTCCAGAGGAACACTGACTCTGTGTTTGTGTCTTCAGAGTGGCGTCAGGGTCGTCTGACCAGGATCATCCTGCAGGATGAAGACGTGACCACCAAGATCGAGAGCGACTGGAAGCGGCTGAACACGCTGGCCCACTACCAGGTGATTGTGACCAGCGTGAACGCGTCAGGATCACAGTGGCGCTGGTCCCCACGCAGGATTGGCTGCCCTGGACACATGATTGCGGAGGCTCTGCGGGCCCGATTAAAGAGTTCATCGGGCCACATGTGGCCCCCGGGCCTCAGTTTGCCCCCCTCTGGCCGTTCATTGATGGACTGATTAACCCTGATTAAGTGTTGCTGTGTGTTGCTAGGTTACGGACGGCTCACTGGTGGCCCTGGTCCAGAAGCAGGTTTCTGCTTACAACATTGCCAATTCCTTCACCTTCACCAGATCTTTGAGCAAATATGGTACAGCGCACACACACACACACACACACACACACACACACACACACACACTTTTACAGTCTAACACACTCTTCTGTTTGTGTCCTCAGAATCTTTACTGAGAACATCGAGCAGTCCCGACAGCCTGAGGTCCAGAGCCCCCATGATTACCCCGGACCAGGAGACAGGTAGTGCAGCAGCGCTGGCAGTAGCCGTGCTGCCGCTAGTCCAGCGTGTGTATTTTTAAATGTGTGTGTGTTTCAAGGGACTAAACTGTGGCACTTGGTGAAGAACCACGAGCACAGCGATCAGAGAGAGGGAGACCGAGGCAGCAAAATGGTTTCTGAGATCTACCTGACCAGGCTGTTGGCTACAAAGGTGCGCACGCTAGCACGCTAGCACACTACACAAGCTCCTCCTTGACGGAGACTTGGAGGCCGGCGTGGGTGCGTTTGCTTTCAAATGCTGTGCTCTGCTCCTGCTGCCTTCAGGGCACCCTGCAGAAGTTTGTGGACGACCTCTTTGAAACGGTGTTTAGCACCGCCCACCGAGGATCTGCGCTGCCACTGGCCATCAAATACATGTTTGACTTCCTGGATGAGCAAGCTGACAAGCGGCAGATAAGCGACCCGGACGTGCGTCACACCTGGAAGAGTAACTGGTGAGAGAGCAGAGACACCTGCAGGGCGGGAGCGCTGACGCTGACGTGTCCTCTCTGGCCACAGTCTCCCTCTCAGGTTCTGGGTGAACGTCATCAAGAACCCCCAGTTCGTCTTTGACATCCACAAGAGCAGCATCACCGACGCCTGTCTGTCGGTGGTTGCTCAGACCTTCATGGACTCCTGCTCCACGTCCGAGCACCGGCTGGGCAAAGACTCCCCATCCAACAAGCTGCTGTACGCTAAGGACATCCCCAACTATAAGAGCTGGGTGGAGAGGTAAGCTAAGCTAAGGCCTCCTGCTGCAGTTAGCAGCACGCCTGTATGCGCAGATACCTCACGTTCTAGACCAGAGGGGGGCAAACTGAGGCCCGGGGGCCACATGTGACCCGGTGAGCTATTGAAGCCGGCCCGCAGAGCCTTCACAATCATTCCCCCAGCTTGATTGGTTAGAAAAAGGTTCAGACCCCCCCTTCAGCTAGCATGCTAACATGTCCTCTCAAGAAGGTGGGGCCAAACATCATTTGGAGCTTCCTCATCCATCTCTAGTTGGACCAGTTTACAGGCTCTTCTACACATTTTCTCAGTCAATAGTCCATCAAGCAGGATTTTTAGCTAAACTCTGATCCTCATTGGGGGGTTAGCTTCCTGCACCACCTGGCTGGCCCCTTTATCAGGGTCTACAACCAAACGTGGCCCTTCAGGCTACATAACTGCCCCCTCCTGGTGTAGTGTAACAGATACAGAGGTCAGTATTAGTATCTACAAGAGCTGGAGCAGAATGTGGTGATGCTAGATCCTGTAGCAACTACCGTCGTTTTTGGACTACAAGTCGCTCCGGAGTATCAGCCAAAAAGAAGAAGAGAAGAAAAACCTAGCGGTGTAAATCTGAGAGCAAGAACAGACCTTTCATCTTCAAAGACAAGTTATAATAACACTCAGCAGGCTGAACAGGTGCCGCTGTGCTAACGTAGCACATTGATGGTTATTCCGCTACATCAGGGCTGTTCAGCCAGCTCATTTGAATGTGAAATTACCGTAAATATTAGAATAATCTGACACTACAAGTCACACGCCGAGCAAACTGTGGAAAAAAGAGTGACTTATAATCCGGAAATGACGGTAGCTAATAAAGCAGGTAGTCTGACTCCACAGAATTAGCTTAGCAGCCGTTTGATTGGCTCCCAGCTCTGCCTTCAGCGTGCGGACGTGCGTGATCGGTGAGTCGTCCTGATGAAGAGGAGTCGTGATCTTCCTCACGTGCGTCTTTGCTGTGGCGTGTAGATGATAACTCCCATCGTGTGTGTGTGTGTGTGTGTGTGTGTGTGTGTGTGTGTGTGGCAGATATTACAGGACACGCTAAAAATGCCTGCATCAGCTTATCAGGACATGGACGCCTACTTGTGGAACAGTCCTGTCTCATGGTGGCAACAGCGTTTGAACACGCTGAGCGCCCTGGAGCGCAGCCTCTACTTTTTAGTATCGGGCACAAGGAAGAGGTGAGGGGGCGGCTTCTGCCTGCAGGGTTTGGTTGTTGCAGCTGGTTAGCCCCACGCTTAACGCTTAACTCTGAGTCAGCTCCTGTCTCCCCTAGATCCTGACGCCTGATCACACGGCTACCGCTGCAAACACAAGCTGAGGCATTAACTGGAACAAGCCATCAACCTGATGTCTGGGAGCAGCTGAGAGGAGGGGGAGGGGCTCACGGACCCCTGGGGGCGGGGGCCGGGTCTGGGCTTAGTGCTGGCCCAACTGAAAGCTTCAGCCTCAAGATGGAAGACGGAAGATCGATTTGATTGACGGAACTCACTGCTTCAGTTTGGACGCTATGGATGGCCCTCTCGCAGGATCGCCATCCTTCGTGGAGTCATTTTAAAGTGGAGGAACCTTTCTAGGCCGGGGGCGGGGCACTATCAAGCTGAGGAATGATCAGGAGGCTTCATGGCTGATTACAGATCACCGGGCCACCTGTGGCCTCTGGCCTCAGTCTGCTCCCCTGCCTAGGCGCGTCTGTAAGTGAAAGTATCTAGGATTTGCCCCAGCTGTGAATAGACGGCTGGAGACGCGGAACGATGGATCCAGACTTCCTCCTGGAATCCCCTGCAGAGCAGCATGAGCCATCTTAGCATCAGCAACATGAGGCAGTTGGTGAGCTCTGGAAGAGTGCGTGTTCTGGTCTGGACGCCCACCCAAGGAGGGTGGAGTCATGCCTCCGCGGATAACAGTATGCCTCGTGACAACAGGCGTCTCCGTGACAACAGGCGCCTGGAGTCCCAGCTGTGCGACGAAGGAAGCCGTCAGCACCAGTACACTGCCTGAGCCGAAGCCTGCTGGGTCATACCAGAACTCAGGCTCACAACTGCTCCTGCTTGTCTTTCCTTCCTGCTTCTCTTCTATCCTTTGTCCTTCACCTCCTCACCCCACCCGCACCATTTACCCTCGCCACTGGCACGTCCCAGCGGCCGGAAGACTCTTAGTAACGTACTGCCTGACCAGTCCAGACTGTGGAACTCCCTGTAAAGTTGTGAATATGAAACGCTTTTATTTTGAAATTCCTAAATACATTCCAGGGCACTGAGGTGTGTACAAGCGAGCTGTCACCGCTTTGTTTGTTTCTTCTGTTGTTTTTTTTGCGGGCTTTGATCCAGCATCAGGTGTTGAACACTTCACGGCACACACAGCCATGCTTTAGCGCGCCATGCTAACAGTGGCCGGTGCCATGCAGGAGTTAGGAGCAGACCAGGATCAATTCAGTCCCGGCCAGGAACCACCGGAGTGGACACTTGTGGCCATAATTGTAAACAAAATCGTCAGGATGATCAGAAGAAAGAACTTAAAAAGAGGAAAAACAGTGAAATGAAAGGTGGAGCTGAGCTTTCTGCATAAAGCCGGAACATTGTGCTGGGGGCGTCTGAGGAGCTGAGAGCCTGTGGAGACGGGCTCCCGGGTCAGGGCTGCAGCCAGGCCCCAGAGGCGGCCCAGGACCCAACACGGACCTTCCTCTGAGCCAGCCAGGCCTGCGCGGCCTGGAGGTCTTTGGTGGCGCTTTAGCAGGCAAAGGCGCGACGGCTTCAGATGCGCCAACGCCAAGCAGCATGCATCGTAAAACTGTGAGGTTGCTTTCCATCGCCAGCTGGCCTCAGAGCCACCACTGGACCTGACTCAGCGTCCCACGCGGGCAGCGTGCAGCTGGAGAAGGCGCCTCCGCCTGCTGGTGTTAGCGCCTAGCGCCAGCTGCGGCCGGTGTTAGCGCCAGCTTCAGCCGTGCTGGTGTTAGCTACCTTCTGGGCATGCTGGTGTTAGCGCCAGTTTCCGCCGTGCTGGTGTTAGCGCTAGCGCCAGTCGCGCTAAAAGGTTAGCGCTACCTTCTGGCATGCTGGGTGTTAGCTAGTTTTGCTGTGCTGGTGTTAGCACCGCCGGCTGGGGTTAGTGCCACCTCTGGCATGCTGGTGTTAGCGCTAGCGTCAGCCCTGCTGGTGTTAGTGCTAGCTTCAGCCGTGCTGGTGTTAGCGCTAGCTTCAGCCATGCTGGTGTTAGCGCTACCAGTCGAACCTCCTCTTTCTGGGCAGCTCTCTCAAAGCAAATCTTCTTTTCCTTCTTCTTGCTGACGTGTCACTGTCAGTGAACGTTTGGGGGCCACCAGGAGCGACGTCTCGGCGGAGAAAGAGGCGACGGTCCTGATAAAAGACGCTTGTTTAGCGTTTTCTATTTCTTAAAGGTCTTTTATTCTGAAAGTTATTGATAAATTAAAGAGTTACAGCCTCGAGCACCCCAGGAGGTCAGGACAGAAAGCTGAAAGGGTTACGAGCAACGGGCGAGGAGAGGTGGAGCCATACAGAAAGGTGAAGAGAAATGAAAAACGGAGGAGAAGGCAGACGGGTGGCGGGTTGATAGAGGTCACCTTTGATTTGACGTACCAAAGGGATGGAGGGAGACGCTAGTTGAACGCTGCGAGCTGGAAGGCAGCAGAACACTGTCGAGGCAGGAGGACGAGGAAGGCGCCTTTTCAAAATAAAGTGTACTATCAGGAAATTCTCAAGCAGCTTTGGACCAACCACTGTGCAGAACAGAGAGCAGAGATGGGACGTTTGTGTCATAGCTGCCGACGTGCGCTTTTCCGTGCATCTGAACACGAGCCAACCGGTGAAGACGGACGCAGCAACAGAGCTGCCACCAGCTCCCCGCCTCCTTCGCCCAGCGCTGAGGATATTTATTGATGACTTTTAGATTTTCTTTAATTTATTTTTTAGGATCAGATATATTTATTGTGTGGTGACGTACACGATTAATTGTACAGTGTCGGGCGCGTGAGAAGAGCTCTGCGTCTTTTATAGCAAAATAAAGGCGACGCTGGGGTTTTCACTGAAAAAACGGGTTCGAAAACGTTGATTTTCCAGCCGCGAAAGGACCACTGACTGTGTGAAATTCTCCAGTTTGCTCCAAAGTGCCATTCCAAATTAATGAGGTTTATCCTGAGCGCTATTCCTGACCGGAGCGCCCTTTCTTTATTTATTTATTTTTTTTACAAAGGCGTCGCTAGCTTCACAGGACCAATCAGGAGTGAAGCTGCCACGGACGGGGCTTCCCTCCGGTTCAGACCTTCTAGGGAGCAAATCTAACGTCCCCTCCTGGGTCAGCTGGTGTGGACTTTGATATTGCAAAATCGGGCGAAAGGCGCCGAGCAAAGATTTTGTCCTTTTTCCGCCATTTCAGTTTTTTGAAACCCCAGATGCTCGCTTGTCCGCCCACAGCCCATCCCCCGGGGCTCTTGTGATCCTAGCAACAGTCGACCTCATGCTCTCCCACGCTGCCTGAACGGGGAGCTTGATCTTTTGGTTCCTGTTCTACGTCGGTGCCATTCTGGTGCTTCTCCGCTGCCTCGGCAGCAACAGGAAATGACCTTGGGAGCACTGTCCCAACTGACCCGGGTTTCTAGCAACGTCTTTCCAAGTAACGTCCTTTCATCCGCCCGCCAGGTCTGGTGTCTTGGTTCAGGAAGTGATTGTTCCTTCGGGACGGCCTCCTGTCACAGCCACCAGACCGCCGCCGTGTCCCACGCCACACGGGGGCGGTCTATGATCCGGCCCTGGGGGGAGGTCATCGGGTTGCCCCTCCGGGAAACGACTGGTGTTTACAGGTAGACGATGTCAGAGCTCACCAGATGTCCTCCTCGCCTGGAGGAAGTCGCCTTACTGGTAAACTGTAAAGACCGGCCACAAGCTTTCAGGACGAGGTCAGCCCATTTTTTCATGCCATTTGCCATTGCCTTGTTTTCTTTTTCGCCGCGTTAAAAATGTAATGATGATGATGATGATGAAACATTCATCCATTAGCCTGTGTCAACTTTTCTACCATGGCCATCGCCTTCTGCTGAGTTTGTATATTTGTGTGATTTCACTAAAGTGTAATGGAAACGCTGACTTCTGCCTGGCGCTGTTTTCGATGTCCCACATTTACAGGGTGCCAACGACCTACATCAGCCTCCAAGTGGAAAAGCATCGAAGAAATGAAGAGTACCATCGTTCACGAGAGGGAGGAGAGGGAGGAGAGGGAGGAGAGAGAGGAGAGGGATAGAGGGAGGAGAGAGGAGAGAGAGGAGAGGAGGAGAGAGGAGAGGGAGTGAGAGAGAGGACAGAGAGAGATTGGGAGGGAGAAAGGAGGGAGGGAGAGAAAGGAGAGAGAATAGGAAGAGAGTGAGAGAGGAGGGGAGAGAGAGACGAGTGAGAAGGGAGCGAGAGAAGGGAGGAGAGAGAGGAGAGAGAGGAGAGAAAGGAGAGGGAGGAGAGAGAGGAGAGGGAGGAGAGTGAGAGGGAGGAGAGGGGAGGAGAGAGGAGAGGAGGAGAGAGAGGAGAGGAGGAGAGAGAGGAGAGGGGAGGAGAGAGAGGAGAGGGGAGGAGAGAGAGGAGAGGGAGAGAGAGAGTAGAGGAGGAGAGAGGAGAAAGAGAGGAGAGAGAGAGGAGAGGAGGAGAGAGGAGAGAAAGGAGAGAGAGAGAAAGAGAGAGTAGGGAGTAGAGAGGAGAGGGAGAGAGAGGAGAGGAGGAGAGAGAGGAGAGGGAGGAGAGAGGAGAGGGAGGAGAGAGAGGAGAGGAGGAGGAGAGGAGAGGAGGAGAGAGAGAGGGAGGAGAGAGGAGAGGAGTGAGAGAGGAGAGAGAGAGGAGGAGGAGAGAGAGGAGAGAAAGGAGAGAGAGGAGAGGGAAGAGAGAGAGGAGAGGGAGGAGAGAGAGGAGAGGGAGGAGAGAAAGGAGAGAGAGGAGAGGGAGGAGAGGGAAGAGAGAGAGGAGAGGGAGGAGAGAGAGGAGAGAAAGGGAGAGGAGAGGGAGAGGAGGAGAGGGAGAGAGAGAGGAGAGAAAGGAGAGGGAGGAGAGAGGAGAGAGAGGAGAGAAAGGAGAGGGAGGAGAGAGAGAGGAGAGGAGAGGGAGGAGAGAAAGGAGAGAGAGGAGAGGAGGGAGAGGGGAGAGAAGAGAGAAAGGGACCTGGAGAGAAAAAGGAGAGGGAGAGAGGAGAGACATGGAGGATAGAGAGGGAGGGAGGAGGAGAGAGGAGAGGGAGGAGAGAGAGGAGAGGGAGGAGAGAGAGGAGAGGGAGGAGAGAGAGGAGAGGGAGAGAGGAGGAGAGAGAGGAGAGAAAGGAGAGAAGAGAGGAGGAGAGAGAGAGGGAGAGAAAGGAGAGGGAGGAGAGAGGAGGAGGAGGAGAGAGGAGAGGAGGAGAGAGGAGAGGAGGAGAGAGAGGAGGAGAGGAGGAGAGAGGAGAGGAGGAGAGAGAGGAGAGGAGGAGAGAGGAGAGGGGAGGAGAGGAGGAGAGAGAGGAGAGAGAGAGAGAGGAGAGAGGAGAGAGAGGAGGGAGGAGAGAGAGGAGAGAGGGAGGAGAGAGAGGAGAGGGAGGAGAGAGAGGAGAGAGAGGAGAGGGAGGAGAGAGAGGAGAGTAGGAGAGAGAGGAGAGGGAAGAGAGAGAGGAGAGGGAAGAGAGAGAGGAGAGGGAGGAGAGAGAGGAGAGGGAGGAGAGAAAGGAGAGAGAGGAGAGGAGGAGAGGGGAAGAGAGAGAGGAGAGGGGGGAGGAGAGAGAGGAGAGAAAGGAGAGGGAGGAGAGGAGAGAGAGAGAAAGGAGAGGGAGGAGAGAGAGGATAGAGGAGAGGGAGGAGAGAAAGGGAGAGAGGAGAGGGAGGAGAGAGAGGAGAGAAAGGAGAGGGAGGAGAGAGAGAGGGAGGAGGGAGAGGGAGGAGAGAAAGGAGAGAGAGGAGAGGGAGGAGAGGGAGGAGAGAGAGGAGAGGGAGGAGAGAAAGGAGAGGGAGGAGAGGGAGGAGAGAGGAGAGGGAGGAGAGGGAGGAGAGAGAGGAGAGGAGGAGAGGGAGGAGAGAGAGGAGAGAAAGGAGAGGAGGAGAGAGAAAAGGAGAGAGAGGAGAGGGAGGGAGGAGAGGAGAAAGGAGAGGAGGAGAGAGAGGAGAGAGAGAGGGAGGAGAGAGAGGAGAGGGAGGAGAGGGAGGAGAAAAGGAGAGAGGAGAGGAGAGAAGAGAGGAGGAGAGAGAGGAGAGGGAGGAGAGGAGAGAGAGAGAGAGGAGGAGAGAGAGGAGAGAGAGGAGAGGAGGAGAGAGAGGAGAGGAGGAGAGGGAGGAGAGGAGGAGTAGGGAGGAGCAAGCTACAGGAACCTCAACAAAAACCAGAAAGATCAACCAGTCAGTTCAGCACAAACATCAGCAGGAAGACTGGGACTAAGAAGCCTACCAAAGATTACAATATTCCACCAGCCTGTGTGTGTGTGTGTGTGTGTGTGTGTGTGTGTGTGTGTGTGTGTGTGTGTGTGTGTGTGTGTGTGCAGGGTGTGTGTGTATGTGCCTACAGCAGTTCATCACAGAAAGATCATGACTCAGCACTTTCAAACCGTCTCTTGGATTAATGATCTATTTGCGAGAGGCTACGTGCACGTGTGCGCTGCAGTCAGCGTTTCCAGACCCGACCAGATGAGAGAAGTGGTCACGCTGTGGCGTGGCTCGTGCTGTGGGCGGTTTGCAGCAGCTGGAATGGTCAGACTGGCCAGGGCTGAGGCCACCTTCCAACCACAGAGACCCCCTCCAGACAGGACCCGAGACGCCAGAACTAGGTGGCGCCATCCTCAGGCTGTGCTGCTACTTGTCTTGCTGTGCTCTAGTTCAGGTTTCTGAATTGGTGTAGACCAGGGGGCAGCCCTTAGCCTGAAGGCCACATTGGTCGTAGATCTTAATAAGGGCCGGCCAGGGTGGTGCAAGAACTAAGCCCCCAAATGAGGACTGGAGGTTAGCTAAAAATCATTCTTGATGGACTATTGACTGGAGGAAGAAGAAGAGTTCGTTATCTGTCCTTGTTGCAGATGGACGATGAAGCCTGGGGGTGATGTTTGGCCCCACCTTCTGAGAGGACATGTTAGCATGCTAGCTGAAGGGGTCTGAAACCTTTCTAACCAATCAAGCTGACAACCTCTTTATAGGCTCATGGGCCGGATTCAATAGTTCACCGGGCCACATGTGGCCCCCGGGCCCTAGTTTGCCCACCTCTGCTGGTGGCTTCCTGGATGCTCTTACTTTGAAAATTTACCTCATCATACTATTAAAACCCATCTTAAACAGTCTACTTTCTTCTGTGAAACTCCAAACCTCCAGTACAAAAGTTTCCAACAATATTAGAAAGTGACTCGTTCTGAGTCATTTTTGAACCTGAAATATTTACTACTTTTAGTTTATTAATACGCTAATGTTCTATTTTAAGTGCCTGTTTCAAAGGGGACAAGCCTTCTTTAAGGTCCTTGAAGATGTTTCATCCTGATAAACATTTATTTCTGTCAGTCTCTCTCTCTCTCTCTTCATCAGACAGACGTTTGTATTCTTCTACTACCAAATCATGAAAAAAACGCGACTAAACATCATTTCATTACTTCTGACGATACGTTTTTCAGAGGTCTTCGTCATTATTAGCTTAAAATGGTTTTTACAGCGGAGTCTTTGTAGAAAACCACTAAAACCTGCTGCTGTAGAGGTCATTCCTGCTGGTCCAGAACACGCTGGAGATGTGTTCTTTAACGTGGGGAAGGCCTCGACAGGGCCTGAGACAAACGACAGAAGAAGGAGAAGAAGAAGTGACCTGATCCAGTGAAGACCTGCCTCACGCAAGGTCCACTTACGGAGGATAATAACCGAATTGCAGCCGTCCGTATCTGCTGACTGCCGTCGTCTGGAGACCATCATCCAGAGGTTTAGCGCCCCTAGCAACAGCCCCTAGCAACAGCCTGGCAGATGAGTGGCTGTCGGCCGCTCACCGGTGTGTCACTTAATGGACGTGCGCTCGAGGAGAGGCTGACTCCTGCCCCAGCCTCCACGTCTGCTTCAGACCTTCGCGCCGCCTGCTTCTACCTCGTCTTCTCCATCAGAAGGCTCTCACCTCACTCTCACTTGTTTGTGAACCTACCTTGCCTGGTACAGCAGAAGGTGAGCCAGACTCTGGGCTGAGGAGATCTGAGTTCTGGTGAGCCAGGACAGCTCTATCTATCTATCTATCTATCTGTCTACATCTATCTATCTATCTATCTATCTATCTATCTATCTGGTTCATCTATCTATCTATCTATCTATCTATCTATCTATCTATCTATCTATCTGTCTTATCTATCTATCTATCTATTCATCTATCTATCTATCTATCTGTCTATCTATCTATCTATCTATCTATCTGTCTATCTATCTATCTATCTATCTATCTATCTATCTATCTATCTATCTATCTATCTATCTATCTATCTACCTATTTCTCTATCTGTCTGACTCTCCTGAGCTCCTGCACCCTGAGAGCCCAGGTCTTTCATCAGCCCAAACCTTCATCAGCGCAGGTTCTTCATCAGCCCAAACCTTCATCAGCGCAGGTCTTTCATCAGCCCAAACTCTTCATCAGCCCACACTCATCAGCGCAGGTTCTTCATCAGCCCAACCTTCATCAGCGCAGGTTCTTCATCAGCCCAACCTTCATCAACTCACACTCATCATCAGCGCAGGTTTCTTCATCAGCCCAAACTCTTCATCAGCCCACACTCATCATCAGCCCACACTCATCATCAGCGCAGGTTCTTCATCAGCCTGACTCATCATCAGCGCAGGTTCTTCATCAGCTCCAAACTCTTCATCAGCCCACACTCATCATCAGCGCAGGTTCTTCATCATCTACAACTCTTCATCAGCTTATTCTTCATCAGGCCCAAACTCTTCATCAGCGCAGGTTCTTCATCAGCCCACACTCATCATCAGCGCAGGTTCTTCATCAGCCCAAACTCTTCATCAGCCCACACTCATCATCAGCGCAGGTTTCTTCATCAGCCCACACTCATCATCAGCGCAGATTCTTCATCAGCCCACACTCATCATCAGCGCAGGTTCTTCATCAGCCCACGCTCATCATCAGCGCAGGTTCTTCATCAGCCCAAACTTCATCAGCGAGGTTCTTCATCAGCCCAAAACTTTCATCAGCCCACACTCATCATCAGCGCAGGTTTCTTCATCAGCCCAAACTCTTCAGCGCAGGTTCTTCATCAGCCCTCCAAACTCTTCATCAGCCCACACCATCATCAGCGCAGGTTTCTTCATCAGCCCAAACTTCATCAGCGCAGGTTCTTCATCAGCCCACACTCATCATCAGCCCAAATCCTTCATCAGCCCAAACTCATCAGCCTTACAATCATCAGCGTAGGTTCTTCATCAGCCCAAATCCTCATCAGCGCAGGTTCTTCATCAGCCCAAATCCTTCATCAGCCCACTATCATCAGCGCAGGTTCTTCATCAGCCCAAACTCTTCATCAGCGCAGGTTCTTCATCAGCCCACACTCATCATCAGCCCAAACTCTTCATCAGCCCAAACTCTTCATCAGCCCACACTCATCAACAAAGAGGTTCTTCATCAGCCCACACTCATCATCAGCGCAGGTTCTTCATCAGCCCAAACCTTCATCAGCGAGGTTCTTCATCAGCCCAAATCCTTCATCAGCCCACACTCATCATCAGCGCAGGTTTCTTCATCAGCCCAAACTCATCAGCGCAGGCCCTTCATCAGCCCACTCATCATCAGCGCAGGTTCTTCATCAGCCCACACTTCATCGTCAGCGCAGGTTCTTCATCAGCCCAAACTCTTCATCAGCCCACACTCATCATCAGCGCAGGTTCTTCATCAGCCAAAACCTTCATCAGCTTATGTCTCTTCATCAGCCCAAACTCTTCATCAGCGCAGGTTCTCATCAGCCCAAACTCTTCATCAACTCCACACTCATCATCACGCAGGCTCTTCATCAGCCCAAACTCTTCATCAGCGCAGGTTCTTCATCAGCCTAACACTCATCAGCCCAAACTTCATCAGCCCACACTCATCATCAGCGCATAGTTCTTCATCAGCCTAAAACTTTCATCAGCGCAGGTTCTTCATCAGCCCAAACTCTTCATCAGCGCAGGTTCTTCATCAGCCCAAACTCTTCATCAACCCACACTCATCATCAGCGCAGGTTTCTTCATCAGCCCAAACTCTTCATCAGCGCAGGTTCTTCATCAGCCCACACTCATCATCAGCGCAGGTTCTTCATCAGCCCAAACTCTTCATCAGCGCAGGTTCTTCATCAGCCTATTACACTCATCATCAGCCCAAACTCTTCATCAGCCCAAACTCTTCATCAGCCCACACTCATCATCAGCGCAGGTTCTTCATCAGCCCACACTCATCATCAGCTCAGGTTCTTCATCAGCCCAAACTCTTCATCAGCCGCAGGTTCTTCATCAGCCCAAACTCTTTCATCAGCGCAGGCTCTTCATCAGCCCAAACTCTTCATCAACCCACACTCATCATCAGCGCAGGTTTCTTCATCAGCCCAAACTCTTCATCAGCTTGAGGCCCTTCATCAGCCCACCACTCATCATCAGCGCAGGTTCTCATCAGCCCAAACTCTTCATCAGCCTAATACACTCATCATCAGCGCAGGTCTTTCATCAGCTTCCCAAAACTTTTCATCAGCTTAGGTTCTTCATCAGCCCAAACTCTTCATCAGCACAGGTTCTTCATATCAGCCCAAAACTCTTCATCAACTCCACACTCATCATCAGCGCAGGGCTCTTCATCAGCCCAAACTCTTCATCAGCGCAGGTTCTTCATCAGCCTACACTCATCAGCGCAGGCCCTTCATCAGCCCAAATCCTTCATCAGCGCAGGTTCTTCATCAGCCCACACCATCATCAGCCCAAACTCTTCATCAGCCCAAACTCTTCATCAGCCCACACTCATCATCAGCGCAGGTTCTTCATCAGCCCACACTCATCATCAGCGCAGGTTCTTCATCAGCCCAAACTCTTCATCAGCGCAGGTTCTTCATCAGCCCAAACTCTTCATCAGCGCAGGTTCTTCATCAGCCCAAACTCTTCATCAACCCACACTCATCATCAGCGCAGGTTTCTTCATCAGCCCAACTCTTCATCAGCGCAGGTTCTTCATCAGCCACACTCATCATCAGCGCAGGTTCTTCATCAGCCCACACTCATCATCAGTGCAGGTTCTTTCATCAGCCCAAACTCTTCATCAGCCCACACTCATCATCAGCGCAGGTTCTTCATCAGCCCAAACTCTTCATCAGCGCAGGTTCTTCATCAGCCCAAACTCTTCATCAGCGCAGGTTCTTCATCAGCCCAAACTCTTCATCAACCCACACACTCATCATCAGCGCAGGTTTCTTCATCAGCCCAAACTTTCATCAGCGCAGGTTCTTCATCAGCCCACACTCATCATCAGCGCAGGTTCTTCATCAGCCCACACTCATCATCAGCGCAGGTTCTTCATCAGCCCAAACTCTTCATCAGCCCACACTCATCATCAGCGCAGGTTCTTCATCAGCCCAAACTCTTCATCAGCGCAGGTTCTTCATCAGCCCAAACTCTTCATCAGCGCAGGTTCTTCATCAGCCACACTCATCAGCCAGGTTCTTCATCAGCCCAAACTCTTCATCAGCCCACACTCATCATCAGCAGGTCTCTTCATCAGCCCAAACTCTTCATCAGCGCAGGTTCTTCATCAGCCCAAACTCTTCATCAACCCACACTCATCATCAGCGCAGGTTTCTTCATCAGCCCACACTCATCATCAGCGCAGATTCTTCATCAGCCCACACTCATCATCAGCGCAGGTTCTTCATCAGCCCAAATCCTTCATCAGCCCACACTCATCATATCAGCGCAGGTTCTCATCAGCCCACGCTCATCATCAGCGCAGGTTCTTCATCAGCCCAAACTCTTCATCAGCTTAGGTTCTTCATCAGCCCAAACTCTTCATCAGCCCACACACTCATCATCACGCAGGTTTCTTCATCAGCCCAAACTCTTCATCAGCGCAGGTTCTTCATCAGCCCAAACTCTTCATCAGCGCAGGTTCTTCATCAGCCCACACTCATCATCAGCGCAGGTTCTTCATCAGCCCACACTTCATCAGCGCAGTTCTTCATCAGACCAATCTCTTCATCAGCGCAGGTTCTTCATCAGCCCACGCTCATCATCAGCGCAGGTTCTTCATCAGCCCAAACTCTTCATTAGCGCAGGTTCTTCATCAGCCCAAACTCTTCATCAGCGCAAACTCGTCATCAGCCCAGGTTCTTCATCAGCGCAGGTTCTTCATCAGCCCAAACTCTTCATCAGCCCAGGTTCTTCATGATTTGTAATTCTTCATCAGCCCAAACTCTTCATCAGCGCAGGTTCTTCATCTGCGACGCCATCATCAGCCTGCACTTTCATCAGCGCAGGTTCTTCATCAGCTCCAAACTCTTCATCAGCCCAGGTTCTCATGAGCTCCAGGTTCTTCATCAGCGCAGGTTCTTCATCAGCCCAAACTCTTCATCAGCGCAAACTCATCAGCTCCAGGTTCTTCATCAGCTTATAGGTTCATCAGCCCAAACTCTTCATCAGCCCAAACTCTTTTATCAGCCCACACTCATCATCAGCGCAGGTTCTATCAGCCCAAACTTTTCATCAGCGCAGGTTCTTCATCAGTCCAAACTTCATCAGCCCATACACTCATCATCAGCGCAGGTTCTTCATCACCAAACTCTTCTTTCATCAGCGCAGGTTCTTCATCAGCCCATCGCCATCATCAGCGCAGGTTCTTCATCAGCCCAAACTTTCATCAGCGCAGGTTCTTCATCAGCCCAAACCTTCATCAGCCCACAGTCATCATCAGCGCAGGTTCCTTCATCAGCCCAAATCCTTCATCAGCGCAGGTTCTTCATCAGCCCAAACGCTTCATCAGCCCACACTCATCATCAGCGCAGGTTCTTCATCAGCCCAAACTCTTCATCAGCCCAGGTTGTTCATCAAACCTGTCTCTTCTATCAGCCCAAATCCCTTCATCAGCGAGGTTCTTCATCCGCCCACGCTCATCATCAGCCCAGACTCTTCATCAGCGCAGGTTCTTCATCAGCCCAAACTCTTCATCAGCCCAGGTTCTTCATGAGCCCAGGTTCTTCATCAGCCCAGGTTCTTCATCAGCGCAGGTTCTTCATCAGCCCAAATTCTTCATCAGCGCAAACTCATCAGCCCAGGTTCTTCATCAGCGCAGGTTCTTCATCAGCCCAAACTCTTCATCAGCGCAAACTCTTCATCAGCCCAAACTCTTCATCAGCCCAGGTTCTTCATCAGCGCAGGTTCTTCATCAGCCCAAACTCTTCATCAGCGCAGGTTCTTCATCAGCCCAAACTCTTCATCAGCCTACACTCATCATCAGCGCAGGTTCTTCATCAGCCCAACCTTCATCACGAGGTTCTTCATCAGCCTACACTCATCATCAGCGCAGGTTCTTCATCAGCCCAAACTCTTCATCATGCAGGTTCTTCATCAGCCCAATCCTTCATCAGCCCACACTCATAATCAGCGCAGGTTCTTCATCAGCCCAAACTCTTCATCAGCACAGGTTCTTCATCAGCCCAAACTCTTCATCAGCGAGTTCTTCATCAGCCCAAACTCTTCATCAGCCCACACTCATCATCAGCGCAGGTTCTTCATCAGCCCAAACTCTTCATCAGCCCAGGTTCTTCATGAGCCCAGGTTCTTCATCAGCGCAGGTTCTTCATCAGCCCAAACTCTTCATCAGCGCAAACTCGTCATCAGCCCAGGTTCTTCATGAGCCCAGGTTCTTCATCAGCGCAGGTTCTTCATCAGCCCAAACTCTTCATCAGCGCAAACTCGTCATCAGCCCAGGTTCTTCATCAGCCCAAACTCTTCATCAGCGCAAACTCGTCATCAGCCCAGGTTCTATCAGCCCCAAACTTCATCAGCGCAAACTCTCATCAGCCCACACTCATCATCAGCGCATGTTCTTCATCAGCCCAAACTCTTCATCGCTTATGGTTCTTCATCAGCCCACACTCATCATCAGCGCAGGTTCTCATCAGCCCAAACCTTCATCAGCCCACACTCATCATCAGCGCAGGTTCTTCATCTGCCCACGCCATCATCAGCCCAGACTTTCATCAGCGCAGGTTCTTCATCAGCCCAAACTCTTCATCAGCGCAAACTCGTCATCAGCCCAGGTTCTTCATCAGCGCAGGTTCTTCATCAGCCCAGGTTCTTCGTCAGCCCAGGTTCTTCATCAGCCCAAACTCTTCATCAGCGCAAACTCGTCATCAGCCCAGGTTCTTCATCAGCGCAGGTTCTTCATCAGCCCAAACTCTTCATCAGCCCAAACTCTTCATCAGCCCACACTCATCATCAGCGAGGTTCTTCATCAGCCCAAACTCTCATCAGCCCAAACTCTTCATCAGCCCACACTCATCATCAGCCCAGGTTCTTCTATCAGCCCAAACTCTTCATCAGCGTAGGTTCTTCATCAGCCCAAACTCTTCATCAGCCCACACTCATCATCAGCGTATATTCTTCATCAGCCCAAACTCTCATCAGCCCAGGTTCTTCATGAGCCCAGGTTCTTCATCAGCCCAAATCCCTTCATCAGCTATGTTCTTCATCTGCCCACGCCATCAGCCCTTCCTCCAGACTCTCATCAGCGCTAGGTTCTTCATCAGCCCAAACTCTTCATCAGCCCAGGTTCTTCATGAGCCCAGGTTCTTCACGCTTGAGGTTCTTCATCAGCCCAACCTTCATCAGCGCAAACTCGTCATCAGCCCAAACTCTTCATCAGCCCAGGTTCTTCATGAGCCCAGGTTCTTCATCAGCCCAAACTCTTCATCAGCGCAGGTTCTTCATCTGCCCACGCTCATCATCAGCCCAGACTCTTCATCAGCGCAGGTTCTTCATCAGCCAAACTCTTCATCAGCTTCCAGGTTCTTCATGAGCCCAGGTTCTTCATCAGCGCAGGTTCTTCATCAGCCCAAACTCTTCATCAGCGCAAACTCGTCATCAGCCCAGGTTCTTCATCAGCCCAAACTCTTCATCAGCGCAGGTTCTTCATCTGCCCACGCTCATCATCAGCCCAGACTCTTCATCAGCGCAGGTTCTTCATCAGCCCAAACTCTCTCTATCAGCCCAGGTTCTATGAGCCCAGGTTCTTCATCAGCCCAGGTTCTTCTATCAGCGCAGGTTCTTCATCAGCCCAAACTCTTCATCAGCGCAAACTCTTCATCAGCCCAAACTCTTCATCAGCCCAGACTCTTCATCAGCGCAGGTTCTTCATCAGCCCAAACTCTTCATCAGCGCAGGTCATCAGCCCAAATCCTTTCATCAGCCCACACTCATCATCAGCTTGAGGTTCTTCATCTGCCCACGCCATCATCAGCCCAGACTCTTCATCAGCGCAGGTTCTTCATCAGCCCAAACTCTTCATCAGCCCAGGTTCTTCATCAGCCCAGGTTCTTCGCCGCCCAGGTTCTTTCATCAGCCCACTCTTCATCAGCGCAGGTTCTTCATCAGCCCAAACTCTTCATCAGCGCAGGTTCTTCATCAGCCCACGCTCATCATCAGCGCAGGTTCTTCATCAGCCCAAACTCTTCATCAGCGCAGGTTCTTCATCAGCCCAAATCCTTCATCAGCCCACACTCATCACTTCCAGCGCAGGCCTTCATCAGCCCAAACTCTTCATCAGCAGGTTCTTCATCAGCCCACACTCATCATCAGCTATTCTTCATCACCCACACCATCATCAGCGCAGGTTCTTCATCAGCCCCAAACTTTCATCAGCCCACACTCATCATCAGCGCAGGTTCTTCATCTGCCCACGCTCATCATCAGCCCAGACTCTTCATCAGCGCAGGTTCTTCATCAGCCCAAACTCTTCATCAGCCCAGGTTCTTCATCAGCCCAGGTTCTTCGTCAGCCCAGGTTCTTCATCAGCCCAAACTCTCTTCATCAGCGCAACTCGTCATCAGCCCAGGTTCTTCATCACGAGGTTCTTCATCAGCCCAAACTCTTCATCAGCCCAAACTCTTCATCAGCCCACACTCATCATCAGCGCAGGTTCTTCATCAGCCCAAACTCTTCATCAGCCCAAACTCTTCATCAGCCCACACTCATCATCAGCCCAGGTTCTTCATCAGCCCAAACTCTTCATCAGCCCACACTCATCATCAGCGCAGGTTCTTCATCAGCCCAAACTCTTCATCAGCCTCTCCAGGTTCTTCATGAGCCCCAGGTTCTTCATATCACCCAAACTCTTCTATCAGCGCAGGTCTTCATCTGCGCACGCTCATCATCAGCCCAGACTCTTCATCAGCGCAGGTTCTTCATCAGCCCAAACTCTTCATCAGCCCAGGTTCTTCATGAGCCCAGGTTCTTCATCAGCGCAGGTTCTTCATCAGCCCAAACTCTTCATCAGCGCAAACTCGTCATCAGCCCAGGTTCTTCATCAGCGCAGGTTCTTCATCAGCCCAAACTCTTCATCAGCCCAAACTCTTTATCAGCCCACACTCATCATCAGCGCAGGTTCTTCATCAGCCCAAACTTCATCAGCGCAGGTTCTTCATCAGCCCAAATCCTTCATCAGCCCACACTCATCATCAGCGCAGGTTCTTCATCAGCCTAAACTTCATCGCGCAGGTCTCTTCATCAGCCCACGCTCATCATCAGCGCAGGTTCTTCATCAGCCCAAACTCTTCATCAGCGCAGGTTCTTCATCAGCCCAAACTCTTCATCAGCCCACACTCATCATCAGCTTATGTCTCTTCATCAGCCTAAACTCTTCATCAGCGCAGGTTCTTTCATCGCCCAACGCTTCATCAGCCCACACTCATCATCAGCGCGAGGTTCTTCATCAGCCCAAACTCTTCATCAGCCCAGGTTGTTCATCAACCCAGGTTCTTCATCAGCCCAAACTCTTCATCAGCGCAGGTTCTTCATCTGCCCACGCTCATCATCAGCCCAGACTCTTCATCAGCGCAGGTTCTTCATCAGCCCAAACTCTTCATCAGCCCAGGTTCTTCATGAGCCCAGGTTCTTCATCAGCCCAGGTTCTCTTCATCAGCGCAGGTTCTTCATCAGCTCCAAACTCTTTCATCACGCAAACTCACATCAGCCCAGGTTCTATCAGCGCAGGTTCTTCATCAGCCCAAACTTTCACGCGCAAACTCTTCATCAGCCCAAACTCTTCATCAGCCCAGGTTCTTCATCAGCGCAGGTTCTTCATCAGCCCAAACTCTTCATCAGCGCAGGTCTCTTCATCAGCCCAAACTCTTCATCAGCCCACACTCATCATCAGCGCAGGTTCTTCATCAGCCCAAACTCTTCATCAGCGCAGGTTCTTCATCAGCCTACACTCATCATCAGCGCAGGTTCTTCATCAGCCCAAACTCTTCATCAGCGCAGGTTCTTCATCAGTCCAAACTCTTCATCAGCCCACACTCATAATCAGCGCAGGTTCTTCATCAGCCCAAACTCTTCATCAGCACAGGTTCTTCATCAGCCCAAACTCCTCATCAGCCCACACTCATAATCAGCGCAGGTTCTTCATGAGCCCAGGTTCTTCATCAGCCCAAACTCTTCATCAGCGCAGGTTCTTCATCTGCCCACGCTCATCATCAGCCCAGACTCTTCATCAGCGCAGGTTCTTCATCAGCCCAAACTCTTCATCAGCGCAGGTTCTTCATCTGCCCAAATCCTTCATCAGCCCAAACATCAGCCCAGGTTCTTCATGAGCTCAGGTTCTTCATCCGCCCAAACTCTTCATCAGCCAAATCCCTTCATCAGCCCAGGTTCTTTCATGAGCTCAGGTTCTTCATCTGCCCACGCTCATCATCAGCCCAGACTCTTCATCAGCGCAGGTTCTTCATCAGCCCAAACTCTTCATCAGCGCAAACTCGTCATCAGCCCAGGTTCTTCATCAGCGCAGGTTCTTCATCAGCCCAAACTCTTCATCAGCCCAAACTCTTCATCAGCCCACACTCATCATCAGCCCAGACTCTTCATCAGCGCAGGTTCTTCATCAGCCCAAACTCTTCATCAGCCCAGTTCTTCATGAGCCCAGGTTCTTCATCAGCCCAGGTCTTTCATCAGCGCAGGTTCTTCATCAGCGCAGGCTCTTCATCAGCCCAAACTCTTCATCAGCCCACACTCATCATCAGCGCAGGTTCTTCATCAGCCCAAACTCTTCATCAGCGCAGGTTCTTCATCTGCCTAAACTCTTCATCAGCCCAAACTCTTCATGAGCCCAGGTTCTTCATGAGCCCAGGCTCCTTCATCAGCTCTGCGACTCTTCATCAGCCCAGGTTCTTCATCAGCCCAAACTCTTCATCAGCGCAGGTTCTTAATCAGCCCAGACTCTTCATCAGCCCAAAACTCTTCATCACCGCAGGTTCTTCATCAGCAGAGACTTTTCATCAGCGCAGGTTCTTCATCAGCCCACGCTCATCATCAGCCCAGACTCTTCATCAGCCGAGGTTCTTCATCAGCCCAAACTCTTCATCAGCCCAGGTTCTTCATCAGCCCAAATTCTTCATCAGCCAGGTTCTTCATCAGCAGAGACTCTTCATCAGCGCAGGTTCTTCATCAGCCCACGCTCATCATCAGCCCAGACTCTTCATCAGCGCAGGTTCTTCATCAGCCCAGGTTCTTCATCGTCCAAACTCTTCATCAGCGCAGGTTCTTCATCAGCCCAGACTCTTCATCAGCACAGGTTCTTAATCAGCCCAGACTCTTCATCAGCACAGGTTCTTCATCAGCGCAGGTTCTTCATCAGCACAGGTTCTTAATCATCCCAAACTCTTCATCAGCCCAGACTCTTCATCAGCCTAGGTTCTTCATCAGCCCAGGTTCTTCATCAGCCCAAACTCTTCATCAGTCTGTATTCTTCATCAGCCCAGGTTCTTTCATCAGCCCAGGCTCTCATGAGCCCCAGGTTCTCATCAGCCCAGACTCTTCATCGTGCCCAGGTCTTTCATCAGCTCAAATCCTTCATCAGCGCAGGCTCTAATCAGCCCAGACTCCCTTCATCAGCTCAAACTCTTCATCACCGCAGGTTCTTCATCAGCAGAGACTTTTCATCAGCGCAGGTTCTTCATCAGCCCAGACTCTTCATCAGCGCAGGTTCTTTCATCAGCCCAAACTTCATCAGCGCAGGTTCTTCATCTGCCCACGCTCTCATCATCAGCCCAGACTCTTCATCAGCGCAGGTTCTTCATCAGCCCAAACTCTTCATCAGCGCAGGTTCTTCATCTGCCCACGCTCATCATCAGCCCAGACTCTTCATCAGCCGAGGTTCTTCATCAGCCCAAACTCTTCATCAGCCCAGGTTCTTCATCAGCCCAGGTTCTTCATCAGCCCAAATTCTTCATCAGCGCAGGTTCTTCATCAGCCCAGACTCTTCATCAGCGCAGGTTCTTCATCAGCCCAGACTCTTCATCAGCACAGGTTCTTAATCAGCCCAGACTCTTCATCAGCACAGGTTCTTCATCAGCGCAGGTTCTTCATCAGCACAGGTTCTTAATCAGCCCAAACTCTTCATCAGCCTAGGTTCTTCATCAGCCCAGGTTCTTCATCAGCCCAAACTCTTCATCAGGCCAGGTTCTTCATCAGCCCAGGTTCTTCATCAGCCCAAACCCTTCATCAGCCCATACTCTTCATCAGCCCAAGTTCTTCATCTGCCCAGGTTCTTCATCAGCCCAAACTCTTTATCGGCGCAGGTTCTTCATCAGCGCAGGTTCCTTATCAGCCCAGACTCTTCATCAGAGCAGGTTCGTCATCAGCCCAGACTCTTCATCAGCCCAGGTTCTTCATCAGCCCAAACTCTTCATCAGCGCAGGTTCTTCATCAGCCCACGCTCATCATCAGCCCAGACTCTTCATCAGCACAGCGTCGTAATCAGCCCAGACTCTTCATCAACTCAGGTTCTTCATCAGCAGAAAGTCTTCATCAGCCCAGACTTTTCATCAGCACAGACTCTTCATCAGCCCAGGTTCTTCATCAGCCCAGACTCTTCATCAGCTCAGGTTCTTCACCAGCGGAGACTCTTCATCAGACCAGACTCTTCATCAACCCAGGTTCTTCATCAGCGCAGGGTCGTCATCAGCCCAGGCTCATCATCAGCCCAGGTTCTTCATCAGTGCAGGTTCTTCATCAGCAGAGACTCTTCATCAGCCCAGACTCTTCATCAGCCCATGTTCTTCATCAGTGCATGTTCTTCATCAGCCCAAACTCTTCATCAGCGCAGGTTCTTCATCAGCCCAGACTCTTCATCAGCGCAGGTTCTTCATCAGCCCAGGCTCATCATCAGCCCAGAGTCTTCATCAGCGCAGGTTCTTCATCAGCAAAGACTCTTCATCAGCGGAGGGTTGTCATCAGCCCAGAGTCTTCATCAGCGCAGGTTCTTCATCAGCAGAGACTCTTCATCAGCGCAGAGTCTTCATCAGCCCAGACTCTTCATCAAACCAGGTTCTTCATCAGCCCAGGTTCTTCATCAGCAGAGACTCTTCATCAGCCCAGGTTCTTATCAGCAGAGACTCTTCATCAGCCCAGGTTCTTATCAGCAGAGACTCTTCATCAGCCCAGACTCTTCCTCATCCCAGGTTCTTCATCAGCCCAGTTTCTTCATCAGCGCAGGTTCTTCATCAGCCCAGGTTCTTCATCAGCGCACGTTCTTCATCAGCCCAGAGTGATCAGTAACTTGTCCAGTGGGTTTTGGGAGTAATGGGGTCCTTCGAGACACCACCTCCGTCTATCCGGCAGGGAGTGCGTATAGTCCCGCCGGATAACCTAGTTCCAGTGGAGGAGGTTCTGCTGGCGGCCGGTGGGCAGGTTGGACATGACAACAGTATGAACAAAGCTGTGGTGGTGTTTTTGAAAGACGAGGCCCACGTCTATCAGCTGATCGAGAGCGGCGTGTTCATCAGGGACGCCTTCGTGCAGGTGTCCCTGCTGGCAGTCCCCTCCATGCGGATCACCGTGTCCGGTGTTCCGCCATTTATACCTAATGAGGCGTTAGAGAACGAGCTCCGCAGGTTGGGGAAGTTTGCCTGTGGGTTTAGGATGGTGAGTTTAGGATGTAAAGATCCAAAGCTGAAGCAGGTCCAGTCTCTGAGACAGCAGGTGTTTCTGTTCCTGGACTAACCTGCTCAGACTCTGTCTTCCAGAGTCAAGCACGGTGACGGTTACTATCTGGTCTACGCCAGTTCAGGACAGCTCAAATGTTTCCAGTGTGGCGATGTGGGACACAAACGCCGCCCCTGTCGCCGACTCTGGGACGGCTGGTGCCACGGAGCCAGTCGCCGTGGTGGCTGAGGACGTTGCATGCATTGTCGCAGCCGTGCCGGCCGCCGTGCCCGCCACTGAGCCCCCCGGTGCCGCTACGGTTTCTGGGCCCGAGGTTGGGTCCGTGGCTGCGGGTGCGGAGGCGGAGCGCGGTGCTGTGAAGGCAGAAGCTGGTGGAGCTCCTGACAGGGAGGAATGTCTCCAGCCTGAGAAGCAGCTCAGGTGGATGCAGAGAACCGGGGCAGCTCACAGCCTGCAGCCACTGAGATTCTGTCTCAGCCTGCGGAAGAGGCTGCTTCTACCAGCTCTGCAGGCACTGAAAACCTCATTAGCACTGAAGTGCCCACTAGCCAGGCATCATATGAGAGAGATGACCTGGATTTTGGTTCAGAGTCAGATACTGTATCTGTGTGTGAAAGCAACAGGAATATAGATGACCTCTATTCATTAGACCACATAAACAACTTCCTTGATGTTACCTTTAGAAGTCTGTTAAAGTCAGTGATGACTTTAGTGACACTGATAACTTCATCAAATCTGTGGACATCTTGAAAAACCTGGTTGGCTTTGATCTTCTGGATGAAAAAAAAACGGTTTCGCCTGAAAAAACACATCACAACTCTGAGAAGAGCAAAAAACAGTAGACCTGCTAGGAAAGTTAAAGAGTCAACCTGATCATGTCTCACTGGTTTTTCCTCTCTTTACTGTCCTCTGCTCATGATTTCTCACCTGGTTCTCCTCCATCACCTCTCCATGCAGAACCTTAGAGTAGGGTCACTAAACATCAACGGTGGAAGGGACAGACAGGAGAGGGCTCTAATTTCTGAACTCTCCACTCAGAAAACACTAGACGTGCTCTTTCTGCAGAGACACATACAAACCCAGCAGATGGGGTTGATGGTGGGGGGGCTCCTACTCTCAGCCATGGCACCAACTTCAGTGCAGGGGTGGCTGTTCTGTTCAGACCATCTGCAAAGGCAACACTTTTATCCTCTACTGAAGTGGTGAAGAGTCGGTTACTGATTGTGAGGGTGGAAATAGAAAGTTTACCGTATTTAAGAATCCTCCAAAAACATGACATACCAGTACAGTTTAAACCCTCCAACACACTCAGACAGAAACTGGTCCACCCAAAGGACAAGACACCGAGACACAAACAAAGCAGTGTTGTCTCTGCTGGACAGTGCCAGGAGGAATGACAGGAACTGTACACTGGGGAAACCAAACAGCCCCTCCACAAACGAATGGCCCAACACAGACGTGCCACCTCTTCAGGACAGGACTCAGCAGGACACCTACACCTAAAAGACAGCGGACACTCCTTTGAGGACAGTCAAGTACGTGTGCTGGCCAGAGAAGATGGCTGGTTTGAGAGGGGTGTCCAGGAAGCCATCCACGTCAAGTTGGAACAACCATCTTTAAACAGAGGTGGTGGACTAAGGCACTTTCTGTCACCCACCTACAAGCAGTCCTCCACTCTTTTTGCCAGCATTCCAAACATTCACGCTGTTTGACCAGACCTGGTGACTCATTAACATGTGACCCAACAGACAAAGGGGAAGCACCCCAACCGAAACTAGATGAACGACCCTGCCAACCACCCTGCCAAGGACTCTCAGGTGACCACCCGGGCCATTAACATGCCGATGGTCCACAGGGCTATATTTTCAAGCTCTGCCCCAGCAAGCTTAGAACTGAAGAAGCTCTCTGGAGAGAGGGCCAAACGTTTTCAAGGAAACCTTTCAGTCCAGTTGACACAGAGAGATCTAGTTTTGGATAAAGTTTACCGTAATGTCTATGTCAAGGGCCAGAAAGAGCCTCCTTTCTTACCCTGATGAAAAACGAGCTGATGAACTATCACCAGGATCAGGTGATCATTGGCGGGGGGGATTTTAACTGCACTCTGGACTTTGCTATGGTTAGGATAGGTGAGGAGCCAATGTAACCGCAAGGGGGCACAAGCCAGGGTCTTATTGTCCCAAGCCTGGATAAATACAGAGGCTTGTGTCAGGAAGGGCATCCAACCTAAAACTTTAGCCAAATCAAACATGCGAATCGAATCTATGACTTCCATCCCGGATCGGTCGAGGCCCGGGTTAACAACGACCGGTGCTCTTCACCTACAGGGAGCCGGTGGAAATTGGACTACTGTTGGTTGACGAAGGAGAGGAGGAAGGCGTGTCTGTAGGATGAGAGAGAAGAGGAACGCCAAGAGTCTAGAACTGAGAGTAGGGACTTTGAATGTTGGAACTATGACAGGAAAAGGTAGAGAGTTAGTTGACATGATGCAGAGGAGGAAGGTGGACATATTGTGTGTCCAGGAGACCAGGTGGAAAGGTAGCAAGGTTAGAGGTTTAGGAGCAGGGTTCAAGTTGTTCTATCATGGTGTAGATAGGAAGAGAAATGGAGTAGGAGTTATTTTGAAGGAGGAGTATGTTAGGAATGTCCTGAAGGTAAAAAGAGTGTCAGATAGAGTGATGAGTCTGAAGCTAGAAATTGATGGTGTGATGTTCAGTGTTGTTAGTGGGTATGCTCCACAGGTAGGATGTGAGCTGGAGGAGAAGGAGGAATTCTGGTCGGACCTTGATGAAGTGATGCAGAGCATCCCTAGAAGTGAGAGAGTTGTCACTGGTGCAGACTTCAATAAACATGTTGGTGCAGGAAACAAAGATGATGAGGAGGTGATGGGCAGGTTTGGTATCCAGGAGAGCAACGCAGAAGGACAGATGGTGGCTGACTTTGCAAAAAGGATGGAAATGGCTGTAGTCAATACTTTCTTCCAGAAGAGGCAGGAAAATAGGGTGACCTGTAAGAGTGGAGGTAGGACGGTGTAATCTGAAGGAGACCAGTGACTGTAAAGTAGTGGTAGGTGAGAGTGTAGCCAGACAGCAAAGGATGGTGGTGTGTAGGATGACTCTGGTGGTGAGGAAGAGGAAGAGGGCAAAGGCAGAGCAGAGGACGAAATGGTGGAAGCTGAAAAAGGAAGAGTGTTGCATGACTTTTAGGAAGGAGTTGAGACCGGCTCTGGGTGGTCAGGAGGTGCTTCCAGATGACTGGACAACTACAGCTAATGTGATCAGGGAGACAGGTAGGAGAGTACTTGGTGTGTCATCTGGAAGGAAAGTAGATAAGGAGACTTGGTGGTGGAACGAGGAGGTGCAGGAGTGTATACAGAGTAAGAGGTCAGCTAAGAAGAAGTGGGACACTGAGAGGACTGAAGAGAGTAGACAGGAGTACAGGGAGAGGCAGCGTAAGGTGAAAGTAGAGGTGGCAAAGGCCAAACAAGGGGCTTACGATGACTTGTATCCTAGGTTGGACAGCAAGGAGGGAGAGACTGATCTATACAGGTTGGCAAGGCAGAGAGACAGAGATGGGAAGGATGTGCAGCAGGTTAGGGTGATCAAGGATAGGGATGGAAGTGTACTGACAGGTGCCAGTAGTGTGATGGGAAGATGGAAAGAGTACTTTGAAGAGTTGATGAATGAGGAAAATGAGAGAGAACGAAGAGTAGAAGAGGTGACTGTTGTGGACCAGGAAGTAGCAAAGATTAGTAAGGAAGAAGTGAGGAGAGCACTGAAGAGGTTGAAGACTGGAAAGGCCCTCGGTCCTGATGACATACCTGTGGAGGTATGGAAGCGTCTAGGAGAGGCGGCAGTAGAGTTTCTGACTGTGTTGTTTAACAGGATCTTAGATAGTGCGAAGATGCCTGAGGAATGGAGGAGAAGTGTGCTGGTGCCCATGTTTAAGAACAAGAGAGATGTGCAGAGTTGTGGCAACTACAGAGGAATAAAGCTGATGAGCCACACAAGGAAGTTATGGGAAAGAGTAGTGAAGCTAGACTAAGGGCACACATGAGGGTTTGTGAGCAGCGGTATGGTTTCATGTCAAAAAAGAGAACCACAGTTGCAGTATTTGCTTTGAGGATGTTGATAGAGAAGTACAGGGAAGGCCAGAGGGAGCTGCACTGTGTCTTTGTAGATCTGGAGAAAGCTGATGACAGAGAGGAAGTGTGGTATTGTATGAGGAAGTCTGGAGTGGCAGAGAAGTTAGAGCGGTGCAGGACATGTACGAGGACTGTAAGACACTGGTGAGGTGTGCTGTAGGTGTGACAGAGGAGTTCTGAGTGGAGGTGGGAGTGCATCAGGGATCAGCTCTGAGCCCCTTCTTGTTCGCTATGGTGATGGACAGGCTGACAGACGAGGTTAGACTGGAATCTCCATGGACTATGATGTTTGCAGATGACATTGTGATATGTAGTGAGGGCAGGGAACAGGTGGAGGAGAAGCTTGAGGGGTGGAGGTTTGCCCTGGAAAGGAGAGGAATGAAGGTTTGCCGCAGTAAGACGGAGTACATGTGTGTGAATGAGAGGGACCCAAGTGGAAGAGTGAGGTGAGGACTTTAAGTACTTAGGGTCAACAGTCCAGAGCAATGGAGAGTGTGGAAAAGAGGTGAAGAAGTGTGTGCAGGCAGGCTGGAACGGGTGGAGAAAAGTGTCAGGTGTGATGTGTGATAGAAGATTCATCCATCTATCCATCCATCTTCCTCCGCTTAGGATCCCGAGGCGTTCCCAGGCCAGCCGAGAGACATAGTCTCTCCAGCGTGTCCTGGGTCTTCCCGGGGGCCTCCTACCGGAGGGACGTGCCCTGAACACCTCACCAGGGAGGCGTCCGGGAGGCATCCTGACTAGGTGCCCGAGCCACCTCATCTGGCTCTTCTCAACGCAGAGGAGCAGCGGCTCTACTCCGAGCTCCTCCCGGATGGCAGAGCTCCTCCACCTGTCTCTAAGGGAGAGCCCAGCCCCCCTACGGAGGAACCTCATTTCGGCCGCTTGTATCCAGTATCTAGTTCTTTCGGTCACTACCCAAAGCTCATGACCACAGGTGAGGGTAGGAGCGAAGACCGACCAGTAAATCAAAGTGTACAAAACTGTGGTGAGAGCAGCGATGTTGTTTGGTCTAGAGACAGCGCCACTGAGGAAAAGACAGGAGGCAGAGCTGGAGGTAGCCGAGATGAAGATGCTGAGGTTCTCTTTGGGAGTGACCAGGATGGACAGGATCAGGAATGAGGACATCAGAGGGACAGCACATGTTAGAGGTCTAGGAGATAAAGTCAGAGAGGCCAGACTGAGATGGTTGGGACATGTCCAGAGGAGAGAGAGTGAATATATTGGTAGAAGGATGCTGAGTTTGGAACTGCCAGGCAGGAGGCCTAGAGGAAGACCAAAGAGGAGGTTTATGGATGTAGTGAAAGAGGACATGAAGGTAGTTGGTGTGAGAGAGGAGGATGCAGAAGACGGGGTTAGATGGAGGCAAATTTGCTGTGGCAACCCCTGGAGGGAGAAGCCAAAAGGAAAAGAAGAAGGAGGATAGGTGAGGAGCCCCCCCCACAGTCATCTCAGAGTCTTAACAGTGTGGTCACACACCTGGACCTGCTGGAGGCTTGGAGGCTTGGAGGCTTCAGCATCCACGATCCAGGCAGCACACATGGGTGAGGCTGGCTAACAGCAGGGTGAGTGCAGCCAGACTAGACCGCTTCTACATCTCCCAGAACCTCAGCTCCAGACTGGTTCACAGCACCATCAAGCCAGTTGGCTTCACTGACCACCATTTAGTCAGCATGGATCTGGTCAGCGCTCCAGGTGACAGGATCAAGTCCCACTGGTTTTCAACAACAAACTCCTGCAAGACAGGACCTTCTGTCAGCGCTTTGAGCTCTTCAGGCAGCAGTGGAAGAGGAAAAAATGTGACTTTAGCTGCTTGAAGCAGTGGTGGGAGGTTGGAAAGGCACAAATCCGTGTTTTTTGCCAACAGTACACCTCCTTTTCCACTGCAAAGATCCAGGGAGTAGTACGGGAGCTTGAAGCCAGCATCAGAAGCCTGGAGGAAGGACCACACAGAGACTTCCTCCGATCCTGCCACGGGTCATGTGCTCCGGGAGAAATGGCTGGAGCTGAGCGCCTTCCTGCAGCAGAGAGTCAAGGGGGCCCTCGTCAGGTCTGGCTTCCTCCAGCTGAAGGACATGGATGCCCTGACTTCTTTTTTTTTTCAACCTGGAGAAGTCGGTTGCGCAGAGGAAGTAGATGACCTGCCTGAAGCTGCCAGGAGGACGAGTGACCACGAGCCCAAGCAAGATGAGGAGCTGCGCCTTGGACTTCTACGCCGGACTATTCAGGGCGGAGCAGTGCAACTTGGAGTGTGGTGAGGAGCTCCTGGAGGGGCTTCCTCAGCTCACCCTGGACGAGAAAGCTGCTCTGGACCGGGAGCTGACTCTGGAGGAGCTGACAGCTGCCGTCAACCAGCTAGTGTCAGGACGGGCACCCGGGATCGATGGGCTCTCTGCTGACTTCTTCAAGCACTTCTGGAACATCCTTGGACACGACCTTCATTCTGTCCTGCTGGAGTGCCCAAAGATGTTCCAGAAGCAGGATCTCTGCCTGTCTCCTGTGGACGAGCTGTACTGTCCCTGCTGCCCAAGAAGGGGGACCTGGCTCTACTCAAGAACAGGAGGCCAGTGGCCCTCCTATGTGCAGACTACCAGGTGCTTTCCAGAGCCCTGTCAAACAGACTCAAGGACGTCTTGAACATCATCGTTCAGTCAGATCAAACATACTGTGTCCCTGACAGGACAATCATGGACAACATCTTTCTCATTCGAGATGTCATTGACAGTTGTAGGTCTGATAGTAACATCCATTTTGGTCTTGTGTGTCTGGATCAGGAGAAGCCTTTGACAGGGTGGACCACTCGTATTTGTTTTCTACACTCAGGGCTTTTGGGTTTGGTGGTGGGTTTCTAGCTCGGGTTAGCTTATTGTACAGTGGTGCTCAGTGTGTGGTAAAGATGGGGGCAGGCCTGAGTCGACCAATCCCTGTGCAGCAAGGAATACGACAAGGCTGTCCCATCTCAGGTCAGCTCTATAGCTTAGCCATCGAGCCCTTGCTGTGCAGGTTGAGGGACCGGCTCAGTGGTCTCTCACTGCCTGGGACCTTGGACCTTGTCCACCCTCCCACGGTCTCAGCTTACGCAGATGACGTCAGCATCTTTGTTACCAGCCAGAGGGACATTCAGTGTCTGCAGGACACCCTGTCCCTGTATGAAAAGGCCTCATCTGCATGGGTGAACTGGGCCAAGAGTGAAGCCTTGTTGGTGGGACAGTGGAGGGACCAGGCAGTGGCCACTCTGCCTGGAGGTCTTGAGTGGGGGAAGGAGGGGCTGAAAGTTTGGGGGCTGTTTTCCGGCACAGAAGGGTTTCAGAGGAAGAACTGGGGGTGTGTCAAGGAGAAAGTGTGTGCACGGTTGTCTAAATGGAAATGGCTGCTACCCCTGCTGTCATATAGGGGAAGAGTTCTGATTGCCAATAACTTGGCTGCCTCAGCCCTTTGGCACAGGTTCAATGTTCTGGCACCACCAAGAAGCCTGACTGAGGACATTCAGAGAGCCATCGTAGACTTCATCTGGTCTGGGAAACACTGGGTCCGAGCGGCAGTCCTCTATCTGCCCATGGCCGAAGGAGGTCAGGGGCTGATCCACATCCAGGCTAGAATGGCCTCTTCCAGACTCCGGACAGCTCAAAGACTCCTGGACTCCTCTGGCCCAGGCTGGCTTGACCCAGCCAGGCTGCTGCTGAGGAGAGCTGGGCGCTGGGCTATGACCAGCAGCTCTTCCTCCTACAACCTGAGGATGTGGCTCTTGGTGGACTGACCCCTTTCTACAGCTCTGCTGCAGGCCTGGCAGCTCTTCAGGTTTGCACCACCACAGAGGAGACTCCAGGCCTGTGGTGGTTTGAGGAACCTCTGTTCTACAACAGCTTCTTGAGGACTCAGACAGTGCAGCCTGCCAGCCTGCGAGCTAGCCTCAGAGCTAGCCTGAGAGCTAGCCTCAGAGAAGCTGGCTGCACCAAACTGGGCCACCTGATGAAGATGACAGCAACATCGGTGGACACTCTGAGGATGAAGAGCAACATCACCTCCGTCAGGCTGGGTGGTGGAGGAAGTCCGTGCTGCCCTGCCGCAGAACCTGAGGGCGTTTACAGGGAACAGCTTCCTGTGTGAGCAGTGGACTGAGGATGGTGAGGACAGCTTCCCCTCTCCGCTCATCACCCCAGCAGTGGGGGCGTGGCAGGAGGGAGGACACCAGCTGCTGTCCCTCACTACTCCTCACCTGGACACGTTCAAGGATGCAGGGAAAAAGGCCATCTAGCAGGCCTGCGTGAAGGTTCTGAACCTGCAGTCTCTGGCAGGGTTGAAGGAGTCCAGGTGGGCTGAGTTCTTTGGCTCAGACGTGTCCCCCAAAGGCAGCTGGCGGTCCCTGTACAAGCTGCCCGTTGAGAAGCGGGCAGCAGACCTCCAGTGGAGGGTGGTACATGGGGCGATAGCTACAAACAGACACAGAGGCACATGTGTCTCTGTGGGAGAAGGTGCCTTTTCTGTGGGCAGGCTGAAACTTTGGAACATTTATTTGTCCAGTGTCCTCGGCTGTCTGCACTTTTTGGACTGCTGAGAGTTTGGTTCCAAGGGTTTGGTGAGGTTTTTTCTTTTGATTTGTTTATTTTCAGTCCAAAGTAATGCACCAGGAAGAAGAGCATCCACACTCTAATTAATTTTCTGTCTGCTTCAGCCAAATTGGCTATTTGGCTGACCCGTAAGAACCAGGCTCAGAATGTGGGCAGCGTGGAGCCAGTGGTGGTTCTGCAGGGCCTGCTGAAGGCCAGGCTGAGGGTGGAGCATTCCTATTATAAGATGATTGATAAAATAAGTGCTTTCTGTCAAATATGGACCGTTGGGGGGTTCTGTGCTCCGTGGGGGAGCAGGAGGAGCTAATTGTAAACTTTTGATTGAAGGAATGTTTTTTTCTGACTTAATGGTGCCTGTTATTGTTATTATTTTTGTACATTAGGTCCTCTAATGGGTCAATAAAGGAATATTAAAAACCAAAAACCTCTCCTCTTTTCTTCTCTCCTTATTCCTCCCCTTTCCTTCCCTCTACTTGTTTCCTCTCCTCTCCTGCTCCATCTCCTCTCCTTTCTTCTCTTCTCCTTTTCTCCCCTTGCCTTTCCTCTACTTCTCTCCTCCTTTCTCCTCTCCTCCCCATTTACTCTTCTCCTATACCTGAGGGGTAACAGATTCTCTCTTTATCTTTTTATTCCTGGTTTCTATCATCTCCCTATATTCTCTTCTTCTCTCCTCCTCACTCCTCCCCTTTCCTTTCCTTTGCTCCTGTCCTCCCCTCAGGTAACAGATTCTCTCTTTATCTTTTATTCCTTGTTTCTATCATCTCCCCTTTTCTTCTCTGTGTTCCTTCATCTCTTTATGCTTTTTAAAGTCCATTCCTTCTTTTTCCTCGTGGCTTTATTTGCCTAATCATTTTATCCATGCAGCTTGACTGAATCTGGAGCACACACACGCTCTGTCTGTCTGCCTGTCTGTCTGCCTGTCTGTCTGTCCCCCAGCAGAAGGACACATTAGCCCCTGCATGAACCGACTCAGCTCTGCCAGGATCAGTGGGTCTGCACAGCGCTGATAACAACACACACACACACACACACACACACACACACACACACAGGAGGCTGGATTAACGATCCAACCAATGTAGGAGTCTGAAAAATAATTCTGTCACTAAAACAGGACAGTCAAAACAGTAAAACTTTGCGCTGTTGAGACAATTGTGTGAATTACAACCAAAAATGGCAAAATAATCACCTGTTTCTGCCTTGAATTTGAATACGACAAAAGATGCAAGAACCAGTCAGAAAGTGTGAAAACAAACACTAAAGCCAGACATCACAGTCTAACGGAAGAGCTGTGATGGCTGCTGGTCACTGGAGAGGGACCAGAGCAAGCCCTGGACCAGTTCCCAGTCCAGCACTGGGAATTTACAGTTTTCAGATTTATCGAATGAAATCTAAAAACTGCCTGAGGTGATTTATGCTACGGCCGGGCACAGCTGGAAGAGATGACGTGGGACCCCCTTCCCATGGGCTCACCACCTGCAGGAGGGGCCAAAGGGGTCGGGTGCAGTGTGAGTTGGGTGGCAGCCGAAGGCGGGGACCTTGGTGGTCCGATCCCCGGCTGCAGAAGCTAGCTCTAGGGACGTGGAACGTCACCTGTCTGATGGGGAAGGAGCCTGAGCTCGTGCGAGAGGTTGAGAAGTTCCGATTAGATATAGTCGGCCTCACCTCGACGCATAGCAAGGGCTCTGGAACCAGCCTCCTCCAGAGGGGTTGGACTCTCTTCCACTCTGGAGTTGCCGGCTTCGTGCCTGTACGTTGGGGTTTACCCCATTGAACGAGAGGGTAGCCTCCCTTCGCCTTTGGGTGGGGGGACGGATCCTGACTGTTGTTTGTGCCTATGGCCCCAACAGCAGTTCAGCGTATCCACCCTTTTTGGAGTCCTTAGAGGGAGTACTAGAGAGTGCTTCTGCTGGGGGTTCCCTCGTCCTCCTGGGTGACTTCAATGCTCACGTCGGCACTGACAGTGAGACCTGGAGGGGCGTGATCGGGAAGAATGCCCCCCCTGATCTGAACCCGAGTGGTGTTCTGTTGTTGGACTTCTGTGCTCGTCACAGATTGTCCATAATGAAGACCATGTTCAGGCATAAGGGTGTCCATATGTGCACTTGGCACCAGGACACCTTAGGCCGCAGTTCGATGATCGACTTTGTAGTCGTGTCCTTGGATTTGCTGCCGCATGTCCTGGACACTCAGATCACCACCTGGTGGTGAGTTGGCTTCGTTGGTGGGGGAGGATGCCGGACAGACCCGGCAGGCACAAACGTATTGTGAGGGTCTGCTGGGAACACCTGGCAGAGTCTCCTGTCAGACGGAGCTTCAACTCCCACCTCCGGGAGAGCTTCTCCCATGTCTCGGAGGAGGTGGGGGACATTGAGTCCGAGTGGACCATGTTCTGTGCCTCCATTGTTGAGGTGGCCGACCAGTGCTGTGGCCACAAGGTGGTCGGTGCCTGTCGTGGCGGCAACACCTGAACACCAGCGGTGAGGGATGCCATCAAGCTGAAGAAGGAGTCGTACCGGGCCTTTTTGGCCTGTGGACTCCTGAGGCAGCAGACAGGTACCGGCGAGCCAAGCGGAGTGCGGCTGCAGCGGTCGCTGAGGCAAAGATCCGGGCGTGGAAAGAGTTCGGGGAGGCCATGGAGAACAACTTCCGGATGGCTTCGAAAAGGTTCTGGACCACTATCCGGCTCCTGAGGAGGGGGAAGCAGTGCATTGTCAACACTGTGTACAGTGGGGATAGTGTGCTGCTGACCTCGACTCAGGACGTTGTGGATTGGTGGAGTGAATACTTCAAAGACCTCCTCAATCCCACTGACACGCCTTCCAGTGAGGAAGCAGGGCCTGGGGACTCGGAGGCGGGTTCTCTTATCTGCGGGGCTAAGGTAGCCGAGGTTGTTGAGAAACTCCTCGGTGGCAGGGCCCCGGGGGTGGATGAGATTCACCCGGAGTTCCTCAGGGCTCTGGATGTTGTAGGGTTGTCGTGGTTGACACAACTCTGCAACGTTGCGTGGACATCGGGGGCGGTACCACTGGATTGGCAACCCCTGATACGGGCTGTCCACTCCTTGAATGACCGGTGTCAGAGCTTGGTCCGCATTGCCGGTAGTAAGTCGAACTCGTTTCCGGTGAAGGTTGGACTCCGCCAGGGCTGCCCTTTGCCACCGATTCTGTTCATAACTTTTATGGACAGAATTTCTAGGCGCAGCCGTGGTGTTGAGGGGGTCCGGTTTGGTGGCCTCAGGATCGGGTCTCAGCTCTTTGCAGAAGATGTGGTCTTGTTGGCTTCATCAGTCCGTGACCTCCAGCTCTCACTGGACCGGTTCGCAACCGAGTGTGAAGCGGCCGGGATGAGAATCAGCGCCTCCAAATCTGAGGCCATGGTTCTCAGCCGGAAAAAGGTGGAGTGCCTTCTGCGGGTCAGGGAGGAGATCCTGCCCCAGGTGGAGGAGTTCAAGTACCTCGGGGTCTTGTTCACGAGTGGCAGAAGAATGGAGCCAGAGATTGGCAGGCGGATCGTGCGGCGTCTGCAGTGATGCGGACTCTGCACCGGTCCGTTGTGGTGAAGAGAGAGCTGAGCCGAAAGGAGAAGCTCCCAATTTACCGGTCGGTCTTCGCTCCTACCCTCACCTGTGGTCATGAGCTTTGGGTAGTGACCCAAAGAACGAGATCGCGGGTACAAGCGGCCGAAATGAGTTTCCTTCGCAGGGTGGCTGGACTCTCCCGTAGAGACAGGTGGAGGAGCTCTGCCATCTGGGAGGACCTCGGAGTAGAGTCGCTGCTCCTCCGCATTGAGAGGAGCCAGATGAGGTGGCTCGGGCACCTAGTGAGGATGCCTCTCGGGCGCCTCCCTGGTGAGGTGTTCAGGGCACGTCCCTCCGGTAGGAGGCCCCCGGGAAGACCCAGGACACGCTGGAGGGACTATTCAATTCAATTCAATTTTATTTATATAGCACCTTTTACAATAAAATTGTCTCTAAGTGCTTTACAGAGGTAGAAACCCAGACCCTGAACCCCCAGGTGAGCACAGTGGCAGGGAAAAACTCCCTTTTAACAGGAAGAAACCTTGAGCAGGACCAAGCTTACAAGGGGGAACCATCCTGCTGAAAGTTGGCTGGGTAAAGGAAGAATAAAAGAGGGAGACAGGACAGAGAGAATAAAGAGAGAGAGAGGGAGAACAGATACAATCATAAAACCAAAGAAATACAGACAAAATACAATCATAGAAATACAAACATATCAGACATATATATACACATAATACAGCATAGCAGGTTGTTATAAAGAGATGAACAGTATAGGCAGGTGCCGACAGCGGACCCTGAGTTTGCCATAGGCCAATGTCCGTACAGCACGAAGGCCTGGAGACGGAAGACCTGCAAAGAGAGAGAAAGAGAGAGAGAGAGAGAGAGAGAGAGAGATAGAGAGGGAGAGAAGGGGGGAGACACACAGAACGACAAGGAAGACTGGACCCAGATAATCCCGGTGAAAATAAAAGGAGGAGAAAGAAGAAGAAAAGGAGGAGAGGACGTGAGGGAGTGGTTGGTGTTGAGGAAGTGGGGAACTGCTCAGTGGATCATGTGTTTGTCCCCAGCAGCGTAGGCCTATAGCAGCATAGCTGTGCTAAAGACTGAAGAATAAGAGTCTGATGAGCCTATTCTAGCTGTAACTGTGAAAACTGACTAAACTAGATCTGTCAGCCCTACACACTTGGTTTGAGGCTAGCTATATGCTTTAGTGAACAGAAAGGTTTTAGTTTGATCTTAAAGGCAGACGTGGTGTCTGCCTCTTGGACCCAGGTTGGTAACTGGTTCCACAGTAAAGCTGCCCGATAGCTAAAAGCTCGTCCTCCCAGTCTGCTTTGATGAATTCTAGGAACTACAAGTAAACCTGCACTCTGTGATCTGAGTGTTCTTTTAGGTATATACGGAACTATGAGATCCTGCAGGTATGATGGAGATAGTCCATTTAGAGCTTTATATGTTAGAAGGAGAATCTTAAAGTCTATTCTAGATTTCACTGGAAGCCAGTGAAGAGAAGCTAAAACTGGAGAGATCTGCTCCCTGGTGCTGGTTCCTGTCAGAACTCTGGCTGCAGCGTTCTGTATCAGCTGCAGGTTTTTAATGGAATCATCTGGACATCCTGACAGTAATGAGTTGCAGTCGTCCAGTCTAGAGGTAACAAAAGCATGGACCAGTTTTTCAGCATCACTCTGTGACAGGATGCTCCTGATCTTGGCAATATTACGGAGGTGAAAGAAAGCGGTCCTAGAAACCTGTTTAATATGAGGGAGAAATGACATGTCCTGGTCAAAGATAACTCCCAGGTTCCTTGCAGCCGTACTGGAGGACAAAGTAATGCCATCCTGGGAACGCCTCGGGATCCCCCCGGAAGAGCTGGACAAAGTGGCTGGGGAGAGGGAAGTCTGGGCTTCCCTGCTTAGGCTGCTGCCCCCGCGACCCGACCCCGGATAAGCGGCAGAAGATGGATGGATGGATGGATGGATGGATGGATGGATGGATGGATGGATGGATGGATGGATGGATGTTTTCAGTAGATGTCAGCACACTGTGAGAAAAGTTGAAGTCTTTGTAGACGTGGAGGAACTCAGTGCTGAGATCAGGGTTTGGGAAGTCTGTTTGAGGTGGTACTTTCCAACAAAATATTGTAGCACTTTCACTTTAAGCGTCATTATACTTGTTGTAAAATGACTCTCTTGTAGGGAGTACTTTGGTTACATTTCCACACACCTGAAAGCAGATTTTTCATTGGCTGCGAGGCCTGAAGATGGGCAGCAGCACCACTCACAGCTCAACCATCACAGATGAACTCGGTCTCTCTCTCTCTCGCTCTCTCTCTCTCTCTCTCTCAGCGCCAGGTAAAATGTCTTCTCTGCAATGACTAATTTATGTGTCTGCAACCCTGTTTTTAAGCGCTGCACTTTTATCTGCTAATCTGCCATTGGCCCATAATAAAACCACCATCAGCCAATCGGGCATTTTGGTGGCTCTGCTCTGCTCAGAGACCAGAAAGGAAAGTTGGATACACATTATCACACATTAATCATAGCCCAACAACAGATTTCACTAATTATGAAAAATGCTGCTTTCCATGTGATCTTCGGGACCTGTAGCTTTCGGACTGGGGTCGATATGCAGACAAAGGAGAATGAAGATAAACAAGATTCCTCATCATTTGTCTTCTTTAGACCAGCCTGTGTCTCCCTCTGCTGGTTATTCTAAGGCAGAATTCTGACCAATTTTTCCTAAAATGTTTGCGTTCAGGATCAAATTAAAATGACGCTTTACTGGTTTTCCATTTGACTAAATGCAACGCAATATTTAACGCGTGTTGCTATAGTGTACAGCCAGGATTAAAAAAAAATAGGTCACATTAGATAAGTCTGCATCCAAGTTATCGCAACCATTATTGTTGGTTTCTGCCACCAAATAAGAAAACTTCTTCCACTCGGGAAATAGGAAAGTGCAGCGAAAGAAACCATGCGTGCGCGTGCATGAGATTGCTTCTTTAGACTTCCCTCGTTGACCCCGCCCCCTTGCATCCATGTATCCAATCATATCCGCGGCTCGGGATGAGCTGGCACTAAATACCGGAAGCAGGAAGTGTTAACCGCAACAAGCTGGGCTAGCAAACTGGGCATCGTCGGAGTCATTTAAACGTGTCTGTGGCCTTATTTAAGTTTTGTTCGTGTTAAATTCAGAGGTGAGTTTGTCCTGCTGAATGATGATTGTGATTTAATTTTTAACTGAGCTATTTAATCATGCTTACTTCTTAACATGTTCGAAGGCTGATGTAATTGGTACGCAACTGCGACACACAACAAAACAAAACAAAACAAAACAAAATGTTCTAAACATGCGTATGAACGCTACTCCTTCAGAAAGTTACATTAGATATCCAGTAGTTAAAAACTACTCTGTATGCTTGGCTTCATCTACATGAAGCATCTACTAGAGTGCAATGAAAGTAAAGGGTTTGCGGGATGGTTAACCCTCGAGATCCGTGTATTTATTTATTTAACTTTAGCTACGCACTGGTGCTTATTTTAGTGTTTTGGGCTTTTTTAAAAAATGTATATATAACATTTTCCCTAAAAGCAGGTTGGCTGTTGTTGTGTTGTAACGTACAAATGAAGCGTAGTTTGGTGAATTTAGTGAAGTTTCTGACAGAAAGGGCTGCCACACCCCTCCACGGGGACCCACCAGCCCTGATGGAACAGGACACACAACACGTGTTAGTTGAAATACCTGCTTTTTAAAATCAATGTGAATAAAATATGTATAAAGAGTGAAAGATGCAGGACACATGGATGGTGATAAATGTTGCTCTAGTTTAAGTATTATTGCCATTTTGTAGAAAACACAAGCAACAGGTTGAATCGCCTCGCTCAGAATTAAACTGTGTTGCTTTAATCCCTTGAACAAAATCCTGGTTTCGGCCAAATCTCCCACCTCCTCTCACCGCTGTTCCTTGTTTTACCATTTTAGGAATCATGAGTCTGCAGTGGATGGCCGTGGCCACCTTTCTCTACGTTGAGGTCTTTTTTGTCCTGCTCCTCTGCATCCCCTTTATCTCCCCCAAGAGGTCTGTACACATCCGCCCCCTGCAAACAAAATTAACCTAACCACTTCGTTCATATCTCTGGGAAACTCTGTTAAGCTTCACAGACTGTCTGGGTGCCGACAGCAGCAGTAGAATCCATCTGTTCTCCTGTGTAAATGTCTTAATTTAAACCATAAACAAATAAATGTAAATATCACAAACATTGTGTTTAACATTTAGTACCAAGCTAGATGGCTTCTTAAAACAGAAATGTGACTGCAGCTGAAGTGAGGTCAGGGAGAACTACTTCAAAATATGTGCTCATATTTTTCTGATTCCTTATTTGAGTGAAAGCAACTTTTCATGGTCTCGGTCACTGACGAAGTCACCTGACTGAAGCTCTGATGAGGCCTCATCTGTTTTATCACCAAACCTACTCTGGAATGAAGACTGTTGAAGTTGGGTGAAATCAGTAGGACCTTTAATCAGAGCAAACCTCACAATCAGATTTTTTTCTAGTCTTTTCATCAGCTCACTCTACAGGTACACTTTGGTTTTGCTTAATGTATTGATCCACTGATTGTTATGGTTATCATATCCCGTCCTCTGTGGAGATGCTCTGTCAGCATTTTGAATGTATTTGCATACATTTGCTGCCTGTTTAAATCCTCCTTCAGCAACTGTAAAGCTGCTCTTGACAGTAAAATCAGCCGTATTCTATTTTGTTTTGTTGCCTCTTACATTGTAAGTTCTGGCTCTTTATCTGATCCTAAAAAATAAAAATACATTCCTCTACAGTTTGTGGGCATCTAAGACAGTAAGGTGAAGCAGTGTGTCCATCTATATAACATAAGCATTAATACATAGCACATGGAGTGTCATTTACTGGGGATCAATCAGTCTTTGCATGAATGATCTCACTCATTGATCCAACAGTAAAGAGTTGCAGTCTGTTGTGCAGGAAACACTTGCAAATGTGTCTCAGGACAGACTGGCTCCATATGCATCTTATGATGATTTAACCCTTTCTTCTCATCCAGCCATTAATTGGAAACATTTGTGAGAAATATATCAATACTGTATATCCATATTCTTTACGAACTTTAGATTTTTACTCTCCATGCATTTGTTTGTTTTTTCTCTTTTGAAATCTAGGTGGAATAAAATCTTCAAATCTCGTTTCATCCAGACTGTTGCCCTCTATGGAAACTCTTCCTTTATGGTGGTTATTGCCATCCTCGTCTTCCTGCTGATTGGTACGTTCCTGCCTGATATAACTGACTGAGGGCTCTGTTTGTTGCTGTCATTTATATATTGTCAAGGAGATTTAACGTAGCACAACGGACTGTTCCAAGACCGACTAGCACAGAATACATCTTTGATTAATGCTAATTTAATTTTGCTGCCTAATCCAGCCATTTATAAAGAGCTTTTATGAGAAATGTGACTTCAATTTAGTGTCCTGTGAGCAAAAAAGCCTTTTTAAGGCCATAAAACCAGCAATATATTTGAATTTCCTGTCATGATATTCAGCACATGATTTTTCTTTATATTAATATTGAATCATTAACATTTACCTGTAATAACTTATACTAAATGTATAAATTATGTTATATACTACCGTATTTTGCATCACACTTTTGTTCAGTTTGTCTGCTCCTGCCACTTCGACTCAGGTGTGACTTATATATTAAAATGTGTTAATTCACACTGAGCAACATGACCAAGGAGTAAATGTTAGCTACAGCCACGAGAGGGCGCTCTAGGCTTGTGACAACTACCAGTATGTGCTACTCCTGTACCACTGAAAATTAATTTAAACATTAACTTAAAGACAACAGAGAGAGACTGAACACAAAAGCCCCCAAAAGAAACTCCTCTTCACCGAGGATGAAGAATTCACTGGATTCAGTGATGTGGAATGAGATGGAGATTTAGCTAAACTTGCTAACCAGTAGCTAGCTTGTTGGAGTTGCTAGCTTGTTATGCTAATTCTGCCTTTTCAGCCTCCCACGTATGTTCTTAATGCTACTGTGTAGCTGAATAACTGTTCATGTGTTACATTGTCATACCTGACACCTGTTCAGCCTGTTGGTCTAGACTCTGTTGTTGTTATTATAAGTTGCCTTTCCAGATGAAATGTCTGTTCTTGGTCTTGGAGTTTGTAAAATACATTTCCCCCCAAAAAATGACCAGTGCGACTTATAGCCCGCAAAACAGGGTATATGCTTTCTATGATTTACACCTCATTGTCACTGTCACACTTGGACAGTGTGCGTGCTTTACTGCGGCTGACTTTCTGTGTGTCTGCAGACGCGTTCCGCGAGGTGAGGAAGTACAGCGTGACGGAGAAGGTGGATCTGACCAACAACCCCACGGCCGTCGAACACATCCACATGAAACTGTTCAGAGCCCAGAGGAACCAGTACATCGCCGGCTTCGCCTTGTTGCTCTGCCTGTAAGACGCACGTGGAGAGACAGAGTCAGACTCTGCATGTATTGAGCATGCATTCTCTCACTTCACTATTGTTTCCATGACACCGTTATTCCGCTGCTTTAATGTAATGTGTTTTGATGGCTGTGCCTGGTTTTATCCCAGTGTCAGCCTGTTAGCTGACACGCTGTTGTCTGGTGCAGGTTGCTGCGCCGTCTTGCGACGCTGCTGTCCCAGCAAGCCTCGCTCATGGCCTCCAACGAAGCTTTCAAGAAGCAGGCAGAGGGCGCCAGCGCTGCTGCCAAAAAGTACATGGAGGACAATGAGCTGCTGCAGGAGGTAACGTCACCATCACCATTCCACCGACACACCCGTACGCAAAACACACCCTGATGGGACACGATGCACTCATCGGGAATAATTTGTCACATAATTCCTGAAGCTGTGGAAGGAAAATGAGTTCATTTAGAGTTCATTTAGTGAGCTGCAGGGAATCCACTTCAGGCTTCCCTCAGCTGCAGGATGTGAACTTGTATTAAATCTAAACTAATATACACATTCAGCAGACCAGTGCTGTAGTAAACTGAGGCATGATCACTTGGTTTTATCATTCTTTTTTACATTTTCTTCTCTCATATACATCTGAGAGTGCCGTAAAGTTGAGATTTCATAGCTTGAAATGATAAATTTAATGGTGCAAATTAAGTATTTATTAGTATGATCTAAAAGATTCCTCTTCAGGTTCATAAGATTATATCGTTACTCTTTAAAAATCCACCAAGAATATATGTAACAGCGTATAGTGTTATTTCTTAGCAGAATACATATTGATTGAATTCACACCGCTGATAACCCTTGTTGGGTACCATAAAAAGCTGTTTCTTGATGTGCCAAGACTGGATGATGCACCATGACCATTCAGGCACATCTCAGGCAGAAACAGGGACACAAATGTGGCTAAACTTTTTTAGAATAATACCTGCTGCAGGTCCTTTTAGCCGTCTATAGGGGTCAGCATTTACCTATGGGTGCTCAGCAGCTCCCAGGTCTAACTGATGATGATCATTGCCCTGAGCTGTGGATCATCCAGTTAATGGAAAACACATGATCAGTTAAACTATACCATCCTTTACTTTATGGATCCCACAGAGGTCTCCAGCTCCCTGTACGGCTAAGATGGGACACCATGTGGCTCTAGGGCTTTGTTACTTGGCACGCGCTATAGCATTCAGCAGTTGAAAGGTGATGCGGGTGCCCTGAGCATTCTGAAACGCTAGAATCTGAGGGGACATCTGGTTCTCTTTTTAACTGTAATGCCTGTTCCTGTGCAGCATGGACCAACTGAAACATTTGTAAACAGGAAGCTGCATTTCCACAGAGCACATTCTGGATCTTTGATTCCGTGTCGCTGTGTTCTCATCACTGAGGGTGTTTGCTGTGAACACTGGTTTTCCTTTATTCCTTTTCTCTGACAAATGCAGTTGGTGTAAAACTTTGGCAGCTAGGGCTGTCACCATTAGGAATTTCCATTAGAAAAATAATCACGATTGAGGAATATGCTTTCTATTTTCTTTTTTATATTCTACTATCAGCATAATGATCTTTAATAACACTCATCCTGTCCTGTCCACCTGAATGAATCAGATCAACTTACTGACTTGTTGACCATCAGAACTAGTGGGCGTGTTGCTGTGGATGGTGGTCCGGAGACGCTGGTTCAGATTTCACATTTTCAGTTTTTACTGGGCTCTGCTTTATGGTTAGGATAAAACCAACATGCACCACAGCAGAGCCGTGGTACGAGGCTTTGGAACCAGAACCTCCCCTAACTCCATGTTGTTGTTATCCTAGCCACAGCATGTTATCCTAGCCACAGCATATTATCCTAGCCATAGCTGGCTGCTGGTCCAATCAAGACGAGAGGTAAAGGTGTGGTTGCCACGGTGATGCTGTATGTCAGACTTGGATTCATAGATATTTTATGCAACTTTGTGTATAAAATGAAAAACTGATGGTAATCACGAATCTGAACAATTTTTGCGATTATGAAAAATAATAAATATGAAAAATAATCGTGATTATGAAAAATGATCACAATTGAGAAATACTGTAATAACTGCGCTGCCCTACCTCTCACTTTCTAGAAGCAGAGGAAATGCATACTTCCGTCTGTGTGAAGTGTCCATATACAGCGCCTGAGGCAGCCAATCCGAGAGCAGGGAATTCTGAAACATGGCAGCTGTCCCTGAGGTCAACTGTGACGAGCCAGGAGGTGTTGGACAGGAGCACCTGTCACCGGTCACCAGTCACGCTGCGTTTCGATTTCTTTAGGTGATCTCAGGGCCATCTGTTTGGATAACTGTGGAAAAGTACCCAACAAACACAGCCGAGGCAGAAAAGCGTTTAAGCTGCTGGGGGAAAAAAACAGTAAATTATAGTTTAATGGAACAAACACATGCTGAGGGTCTGGTTCTGGGTCAGGGTATCTGCTCTGTGGGATATTGGGATGCACAGATCTTCCTCTGGGCCCACGTGGACTCATTGGGTGCTGACAGATGCAGAGCCAGCCTGTCATTAGAATTCTTCAGCACACAGACAGCAGCTCTCAGCATCTCTCTTGTGCCTCTTCTGTTCCCTCAGAAACTCCGTGATGCTGGTGTGGAACTGCCAGAGGCAGGGAAGAAGGGAGCAGGACCTCAGGAAGAGAACAAGTCTCTGAAAGAAGAGGTGAAGACCCTGAAGGAGGATCTGGACTCCACCAAAAAAGGTGAGGAGCGAATAGGGTGTTTTCCTCTAAAGCCTGGGGACCTGCGTGGGCTGGGTACCTTCCCTCCTGCCTGATGATCCTGGACAGGCTCCACAAACCACCTTGATTCTGTGTGATCAAGAAAGGTTAACAGATGATGGAAAGTGGTTTATTTTTAGAATCACTAGGGGTGCAACAGGAAACCAAAAACAGTCCTGAGGGTGTGAGCAGGCTCCAAGTTACAACAGGAGCCAGGGGAGACGACTATTTATAGGGAACCATTCATTCATTAATGATGTGGTTGTTTTATCCTGCTAAGAGGCTCCGTGTGGTCAGCAGAGCACGAGCATTTAGAAACAGGAAGTCTCCTTTGCATTAGTGAGGAAACAATCGTTTTACCTGGGCTGAGTGTGGTTTTCTAACCCTACACCTGCGTGTTTGTCATTTTCAGTCATAAAATGAAAATTTTCCATCAAATCATCATTCACTTCCGAGGTTATATGGCTGTGGATATTAACCAGTTAACGGCCCATGAATAAGCTGGTGTTAAAAACACAATCATTTTGATTGACATGATTCATATTAACGTATTTTGCGGACTATAAGACGCACTTTTTTTCATAGTTTGCCTGGTCCTGCAACTTTTACTCACTCAGGTGCGACTTATGTACAGTACTACTCAAAACATTATCCTGAAAAAGCGATGCATTTCTGTATCTTTAAAGGTGAAATGTACATATTATATAGACAAATAGTATGCAAATCAATATATTTCAAGCTTTTATTGTTGATTTTGCTGATTTTTTTTTTTTTTTTTTTTTTTGCTGTAGATTAAAATGTTAATTCACACGGAGCGACATGACCAGGGAGTAAATATTACCTATAACCACGAGAGGGCGCTCTAGGCTTGTGACAACTACCAATATGTGCTACTCCTGTACCACTGAAAGTTAATTTAAACATTAACTCAAAGACAACTGAGACTGAACACAAATGCCCCCAAAAGAGATGGAGATTTATTTAAACTTGCTAACCAGTAGCTAGCTTGTTGGAGTCGCCAGCTTGTTATGCTAATTCTGCCTTTCCAGCCTCCCACGTATGTTCTTTATGCTCCTGTGTAGCTGAATAACTGCTAATGTGTTATGTTATCACACCTGTTCAGCCTGTTGTTCCATAGTCTATTGTTATTATAACTTGTCCTTCCGGATGAAATGTCTGTTCTTGCTCTTGGAGTTTGTAAAATACATTTACCAAACAAAATGTGACTTATAGATGGTTGTTTTTCCCTCCTTCATGACACATTTTTAGACTGATGCGACTTCTACTCTGGAGCGACTTATAGTCCGAAAAATACAGTATTGTGAATCGTAGAATAGAACAATTACATATAACAATTCTAAATCCAGTTTTTCCATAGTTCTAGGTTCAGTGTGCATCAGTTTTCCCCTGGGAGAGTGTGTGTGCGCTTGTGTGTGAGACAATCCCAGGGAGAGACAACAATGACTTGTGGATGCGGAGCGGAAAGATGAGCAGATCTGTGTTTTCACAGCTCTGCAGAAGTCTGAGAGTGACGTCTGTGCGATGAAGAAACAGGCTGAGAATCTGACGGTGGAGTACGACAGACTGCTGGACGAGCACAGCAAGCTGCTGGTAATGCACACACACACTTAGTCAAAAAGGAAAATACACCGCTCCAAAATGAAGGGTATGTATTACACAGTAATAACTTCTGATGGGGGCGGGGCTTTTCTTTGATGGGAAATGTTTCCTCTCAGTTTTGAATTAGCTTCACGCTTTTATTTAAACGCAAGTGGAAGCCCTTTTGTGAAAGAAAAGGGTGGCTGGTGTGACCGTGCCATCCTGTACATCCCGCTGTGAGCTCCGATGTGTAGGATCAAGGATCAGCTGGCTTCTCTGTGGAATTGTGGCTTTGCTAAATCTATTTTTGGCGGCTCCAGTAAAGTAACACCTGCTCTACTACAAATTTGTCCACCCAGATGACACACACGTGGTTCAGAAAGCTTATGTAATGTACCTAATAATGTCCCCAGGGGTGCAGATGGGTGAATGGGTGCCACAGAGAAAATGTTCCACTCTGAATAGTTTCACCCAGTTACGGCAGCGTTCTGCTAAGGCAGAGCTGGGCAAACTGAGGCCCAGGGGCCACATGTGGCCCGGTGAACTCTTTAATCCGGCCCGCAGAGCCTTCACAATCATTCCTCCAAAACCAAATGAAGCGGGTTGTCAGCTTGGTTGGTTAGAAAAAGGTTCAGGCCCCCCCTTCAGCTAGCATGCTAACATGTCCTCTCAAGAAGGTGGGGCCAAACATCATGTGGAGCTTCAACATCCATTTCTAGTTGGACCAGTTTACAGGCTCTTCTATTTTCTCTGTCAATAGTCCATCAATTAATCTCCGATTCTGTTCTGATGGTTGACCACGCTTCCACCAGAGGGCGTAGTTGTGCTCGATAAATCCGACCACAGCCAGCTTCCGCCTCTTCAGGGGACTAATTCAGCCGTAGTTCAGACTCGGATAGTTGTACTTTTCCGGGCTGTTGTTGTTGTTCTTGTGGATTTGGACGGCGGCGCTCATGTCGTGTCCTGTTTCCTGTCTGCAGGCGAGCAGCGATAAGAAATCAGACTGAGGCCGACGGCGCTTCTTCTTCTCTCATCACGCTCACAGTCGTCGACAAACAGCTCCTGCATCCGTGCAGTGGGACGTCCTCACTTGTGTGGGATCACCTGGCTGTGATTTGGTTCTTGCTTGGTGTTTTTGTCCTGTCTGGAGCTTCAGCAGTTTCACTCTCTCTCTCTTCCATCTCATCATTCCATTTTCTGCTACAGGAGGACAGAACTTTCAGACTTCAATGACATCCCTGTTTCTGATGGTCATAAGTGTATAAAGCATGAATAATCGGGATGGAAGGAAAAATAAATCCTTGTTTTCTTGCTCAAGTTGATTATGACATCATTTAAACCTTAACTTTTTTTTCCCAGTGAGTTTCCCAGTGTTCCTCAGAAAACGGTGCTGGAATGATCCTTGTCTCGCTGGAAACCGGTAGCAGGACTCATGGTTCTCATTTGAAAACTGCTTCATCTGCACGGGAGCTGCTGGAGCAGCTGAAGGTCATCGATTCAACCCAGAGCCAGCATGCTGGCGTGTCCTCCAGAAACATATTCAAGTCCAAAATAGCTCCTGAAGCTGCGCCTTCTGTGAATGTGCACGATTAGTCGTTCCGGACGAGCACGTGTCTTCCTGGGTTGGTCTCTGCTGCCATGATGGAGATTCCTGAAGGGGCAAAGATGAGCAGACCAGACCTGTTGGGTTCACTTCATCTCTGAAAACTAGAGATGGATGATGAAGCTCCAGATGATGTTTTGCCCCACCTTCTTGAGCAGACATGTTAGCATGCTAGCTGAAGTGGGGGGGGGGGGTTAATCAAGCTGGAGGAATGATTGTGAAGGCTCTGTGGGCCAGATTAAAGAGTTCATCGGGCCACATGTGGCCCCCGGGCCTCAGTTTGCCCACGTCTGGCGTAGACCCAGTCCTGGAGGGCCGTAGTCCAGCCAGGGTTTCTGTCCTCCAAGGGAGGAAAGGGGTTCCGTGGAGGCAGGTGGGAACTGGGGTGAAAGAGTCAGAAGGCCGAGGTCAGTCCAAGCGGACCTTCTTAAATTTGACACCACACACAAATCCTGTTGAATTACTGGCTTTTAAAATGGTCGTGACAGACCATAAGTTCACCTTATAAGGTGTCAGTTCGCATTGTTTTTCAGAATAGTACCAATATTAAGTCTGTTTTTTTTAATTGAATCATGGCTCAGCTAAATATGATGGAACAAAGACAATAATGAAGAGTAATTAGCCATATTGAGGACTAAAGACCCTGTTTAACTGGGACTTGTAAGAGTATTTGTGTAATCTGCTTGTTCCATCTATAAAGGATAAATATGGTCAGTCTGGTCTACACAGGGTCTCCTGCGCTGTCTCTAAGGCAGCTGTTGGACTAAACGGTTGTGCTGCTCCACCAACCGGTTTGAGCTGCATCGCTGTCTTAACAGATCAACTTTCATCGCCAAGTGGCTGCTGTCCAGAACTGCTGACGGGTTAAGGTCTCTCTTTTTAAAGCTCCGCTAAGTCTAGTCCGTCCGTGCTCGCTCACATGTGCGCTGAGCTCACTTTCCACGCAGCTCCGGCTTTACGTTACAGCGGCAGCCAGCCGCATAGCTGGTGGCAGCCGCTGTAAGACTGTCGAAGCAGTTTTAGCAAACATTACTGCTCTTAGGGCTCTTCCACTCTACTTAGTATCAGTTTCTCTTAAATTTGGTCACCTAAATGCACCTTTTACCACATTTTTTTATGTTCCAGCCTCAAAACAAAATGGGTTAAATTCATTTTTTTTTACTGAAAATTCTACACACAACAGCCCATAATGACGAGGTGAAAAATGTATTTTTTATTGATTTATTTACACTTTTGCAGTTAAAAAAAATGTATAAATAAACAACAAAATTGTCAGAATTCATAGCTTTTAGCATGAAGCTCAGAACGGAGCTCAGGTTCATCCTGGTTCCGCTGATCATCCTTGAGATGGTTCTGCAGCCTCACCTGTGGTAAACGCAGCCATCAACCTGTATAGACGCTATCAGGTCCCACAGCTGATGGACTTGTCTGTAGACCTCCCAGACGGGATCGTCTGGAGGCACAAATGTGGGGAAGGGTCCAGAAAACGTCTGCTGCTTTGAAGCTCCCCATAGGTGGAAGAAGTTTGGAGCCAGTAGGACACTTCCTGGAGCTGGCCGGCCATCTAAACTTAGCCATCGGGGGGAAGGGCCTTAGTCAGGGAGGTGACCAAGAACCCGATGACCACTCTGTCAGAGTTCCTCTCTGGAGAGAGAAGAACCTTCCAGAAGGTCCAGCCACCTCTGCACCAATCCACCAATCAGGCCAGAGTTTACCAGAAGGCACCTGAAGGCCTCTCAGACCCCAAAAACAGAATTCTGTGATGTGATGAGACAAAGATTGAAGCATTGGGGGTGAGTTCCAGGCTTCATCTCCAGGCCCATAGCAACCAGCAGGAACTGGGAGACCAGCAGGGACAGAATCTACAGGGACTTCCTGTAGGAACACCTGCTCCACAGCGTTCCCGACCTTAGACGGAGGCGCGGTTCATCGTTCAACAAAATAATGAATAAGCAAAGCCCTGTAGAGTCTAAAATCTAAAGAAGTATATTATTTACATGTGTGAAGAAGAAAGACGGTAACCATGGATACAGTTTGTTGGGTTATCATTGGTTAGTTTTATTGCCGTTGATTTACTTCATGTAGTGAGCACAATGATCACAACACCTTAGAGCATGATGACCTTGGTCAAGGTCACAGGAACACAGTCAAATACAGATGGAATAAGTGCAGAGAAAGTTCTGATAGCACTGACACACACACTTCTAATCAAGACACATGTTGGATAAACAGCTGACTAATCAATAACTATGACTGGAGACTGATCACAAAGACCCCAGGAGCCAGTCTGGGCAGGAAGCAGCCAAAAATCATTTCAGCAGCACCTGAGGTCACATGATTAGGGAGGAAAATGGTGCCTCTCCGGGAACATTTGCATCAGACTGGACAACTGGTTCCCATGGCAACCCCTGAGCTGGCCTGCACTTCCGCTGACTGCAGCCTTAATTCCAGGAGCTAAACATACCACAGCAAAGCTCGTCAGTGCATTCAACGCATGCGCAGGCAGGAACAGGCTGCCAAGATGGCCACCCTCACCCTTTAGAACAGGGGTGGGCAATTATTTAGTCTGAAGGGCCACACTGGGTTTCATCTTGATGAACGGGCCAGGTGTTGTGGGAACCTTTCGCTAATCAATCAAGCTGACAACCCTCTTCATTTGGCTTTTGGAGAAACAATTGTGAAGGCTCCGCAGGCCGGATTAAAGAGTTCATCGGGCCACATGTGGCCCCCGGGGCTCAGTTTGCCCACCCCTGACTTGGAAACTTTGATTTTACTGCCTGATTTGTATCCATCTACAGTAGAATGAAGCATCATCCAAAATAATCTTAGAATTTGACCAGCATTTTCAGATGTTAATGTATAACTATTTCAAATAAAAATTGCAGCAAAAGTACATATTCGGACAAAAACATCTGATAACATCATTCTTTATATTGGGTATTAGTAAAGAAATCTAGAACCAGCTAACCTGGTTAATCCGCCTTTATGAGCACTAAAATAATTTTTAAAAAATGATGAATACAAACCGCAAAAATATTATCTATAATTAGAATTGAATCTTAGAGTTAGACCTTAAACCTCTGCTGGTGTTTCAGACAGGGTTTCTTCTCAAGAGCACCCCCTATTGGTTCAGCACAACAAAACACCCAAAAAAAGAAAGTATTGTTATTATTACTATTATTATTATTATTATTATTGTTGTTGTTGTTGTTTTTGTTGTTGCTAAATCCACTGAAAAGAAAGATTTTTCATTCTTTCTTTTAAATGTCCTTTTATTTTTCCACATTTTAATATAAAACGGTTGACTGGAATTATATTTTGAACAAATGAATCAGTAAGAGTCTGCAAACAAAGATGGTGTGAAAAGTGCAGCTTGTCAGGGGTGCTCTTTCAGAAAACCAGCTGATGGACAGAAAAACCAGCAATCACAGACAGACAGACAGACAGCTCTCTAGCAGGTTCCCACACCTGAACAACTGGCTGCTGTTTTGGCCTGGAAAAAGTTTTGGTAATGCACGTTTTTCAAGTTCCTTGTCTTTGTCCTCGGCTGCCGTTTACAGATGAGACACTCGAGTGGGAAATGGCCTTAATTCTACAAGCTTTTAATCAGTTAGTATCAGTAATAACAATTCTGAGTGAAATACGATGTAATAACGAATCAGTATTAACACTACCATGAGCAATTTGGCATTTTATTAAAAGCATCAAATGCAAATGAGTCCTTGAACCCGTGTGAATTATTCGAGGAGCGCAGCCGCAAACCCGCAGCTTGGTTTGCTTTGGCGTTGCCCTGTAAAGCAGCGGTCCCCAACCCCCGGGCCGTGGACCGGTACCGGTCCGTGGGTCATTCGGTACCGGGCCGCACAGAAAGAATAAATAACTTAGATTATTTCCGTTTTATTTATTATCTGAGTCTGAACTATGCTTTATTTTGAAAAATGACCGGATTCTCACCGTTACAGGTCGGTCACGTTAACGCTAAAATTGAACCCACAAGCTAGCAAAATGAGTAAAAACGGGCGTCGCTGGAAAGTCCCTAGATGGGGCCGTCTTGTTGCAGAGAAACGAGCTCAGGGCTCCCACTGATTTAGCGTTATGGTGAGTTACGTTTTTCTTGCACATACTCGTTTTTGTGGCATATCTGTATCCTATTTTGAAGGAATGTTTAGACGTTACCATAGCGACCAGAGAGCATTGGGGGGCAGAGAGGATGTTCCTCATGTTCTGTGGTTGGCGCGATGTTACGAGGACGCTGCTAATAAAGTTGCATACGGGTACACAGTGGATTCACGTGTATTATTATATTTACAATAAACTAGTTTTTATGCCGGTCGTATCATTTTATTTTGTTGTATTTATCCGCCACACCTTAAAGGCTGACATTAAACCGGTCCGTGGCGCTAAAACGGTTGGGGACCGCTCCTTCCTCCAGCATCTTTTTAATCTTAACATCAGTGCTTCACAGGAAACCCACCAAAATAAAAGCCCCTGTTTGTCCCAGGCTTAGCAGCATCAACAGGTGAGTCCAGCCTCCCAGTGGAAGACGTTCCTCTGCTAACACCAGCTGTCGCTGGCCCTCAGCTAATTCCCTGTGCTGCCCAGCTAACAGGAGGGAAACGTCTTTGGAAGCATTTCCCACAATTCCCTCCTCGCAGGCCATTGACGGTGCTGTGATTTGCATAAAAGCAGAAAGATGTTTGATTTGGAAGTCTGAACAGGAAGTGAGGTAGCCTTCATTATGGCGTAGTGCTTGTGTTTCTCAGCTAAACCGGAAACCATCATTGCATTTATACTTACTGCATCAAATATAGATCAAACATTCATTCAGTATACTGTATTTGTCATCAAAATAAACCTCTTAGCTTCATTTGACAATGTTAAACAAAACACGGTTTCTAATCACTACTTTAAAAATATTCTTTCCGAGCAGTTTGCGATGCGTCTCGTGTTTACATCGGCGTGTTGTCCCGAGTGGTGGATGTTAGTTTTGTTGGCGTTGTAGACGTGCCGCCCTCCCCCTCCCCCTCGCCCTTCCTCCCCTCCCCCGCCACGCTGGAGCTGGACTCTGGCCGTCCTGTAAGAGAATCTGGGTTTGGCTGGTCAACCGCGGGGACTTAAGACAACAGTCACGTAAGGCAACGGTGGGAATCAAGCTGAGCGCTCCGGCTCGTGTTCGGCAAACAAACCCCCTGCTCAGCCGGGTTTCCGGGGAGTTCGCCGCTTCTCCGTCAGCACATCAATAGCGGACGTTTGCGCCTGATCTGGGCTCTGTTGGTTTTCCAGCACCGCGATCCCGGTCCTTTCACACCATCTTTCTCATGAAGGTCGTTACCACGGCGACTCCAGTTTTACTCTGTTTTTTGTTTTTGATTGATTGATTGGAAAAGTCAGACTGATTAAAACCACCAGCTGTTGGAGAGAGGATCCTGTCGCAGAAGAGATGAAGAAGTGGGTTTATCTTGGCGTCCTGGAGCCCTGGTCGGAGTTGAGCACTGCGGGGGCGGGGTGGGGGAGGACGGCACAGATCCAGGCAGAACCAGGTTCCTCAGCAGGCGCTCACAAAGGAAACACTATTGGGTATCAGCCCCAATACTTTCATTTATTTGCTGTTTTTGAAGGCGCGAGTTCATGTTCCCGCTGAAGACCAGCTGGTGATCTGTTTGTCTGCTTAACCTGATCATTCCTGCTGGAATTCTTCGAGTCTTGAGCTCGGGGATGGGAGGAGCTTCAAAGCCAAGAACCTTCTTGACGTTTCTTGGTTTGCGTTGTTTCCTCGGTGCACCTGAAGATCCTGTCCAGAGCGTCCTAATCCTCGCAGGCGACTGGCTGACGCTACTGAGGACTGATGCTAGCGATTAAGTCCGGTGGCGCCTGAGGTGTTAGCATCTGAACACACACCAACGGCGTTAAAGTTTGGAGAGCCAAAAGTGGCTTCGTGTTTGGGCTCCGAGGACGTTCTCCCCTCCAACACACCAGTGTCTGATGGAGGCCTCAAAAACCAACTTGAATGGAACTCAGATTAAAGAATCCACCTTTAATCCTGAAACTAGAAGGTCAGAGCCCAGATGATGATCTTGATGGATGATGAAGCTCCAAACGATGTTTGGCCCCACCTTCTTGAGAGGACATGTTAGCATGCTAGCTGAAGGGGGGGTCCGAACCTTTTTCTAACCAATCAAGCTGACAACCCTCTTCATTTGGCTTTTGGAGGAATGATTGTGAAGGCTCTGCGGGCCGGATTAAAGAGTTCACCGGGCCACATGTGGCCCCCGGGCCGTAGTTTACCCACCTCTGGGTTAGAGGCACGACGCTGGCTCTGTAGGTCCCTTCAGGCCGACCATTTCAGATCAGAAGATTCAACAACCACACACGAACGTGGCTGGGCAGGTCCGACTCAGGGCCAAAGCCCGGGAGAACGAGGACGGTCCTTTTTGGCACGTGGTGCGTTCATGGACGGCTGGTTGCTACGGAAACAGAAAAGGTTTCCCTTTTCTGGGGGCGCGCAGAGTCTGATCTGTCTATAACTGTCTTATTAAACATCCACTGCAGAATAGTGATGAGGGTGGAACCTGAACTGGACGCAGATGGAAGAAACCATCTCCAGCAGAGTCAAACTGGAGCTGCTGGTTTCCAGTCAAATCGCAAATGAAAAACAGAAAAATCTTTAGCTTGTTCCTTAATTTGATGAGATAACAGATGGATCATTAGAGAGTGCTGTTAGCAGGAGAGCAGCTCCAGGTGGTGGTGGTGGTGGGGGGGGGCCTGCCAGCCCTGCTGGTGCAGGTGGGCTGGGTGTGGATGGAGAACTGGCTACATTACGCTCTCAAAGATGATGACCTTGTTGTCATCAGAACCAGGGGACAGTGAAGTCAGCGACTTCATGTCAGGAGCCATGTACTCCAGGTGATGGGGCCCCCACACAGGAGCGGTCAGGTGAGCCCAGCGCTGGTGCAAACAGAAGAGAAACACGAAAGCAACAGTTAAAACACAATTCATTCACGCGTGTGATAGAAAAGCACCTAGTACTTTATTCTGTCCACAGTCACAGTTTTCTTATTTTCTTACTTCCTAATGCTCAAAATATAACCTGAGAATCTGTTTTTTTTTTTGTTTTTTAAATCAAAAGGCAGATAATTTCCCTTTTTGGAAGCCTCAGGACATTTTTAGACCAGAGGTGGGCAAACTAAGGCCCGGGGGCCACATGTGGCCCGATGAACTATTTAATCCGGCCCGCAGAGCAGCAGAGATTAAAGCCAATGTGGCCCTTCGGCAAAATAACTGCCCACCCCTGTATTAGACCCAATAATACCTGCTGATAGTTCCCACACTGTAAACAACGTTCTTTTTGATCAAACAATGCCAAAGGAACCTTTACCTCTCGGAAGGTTCCTTTGGCCCTGACCAGTTTGTAGAGCAGGCTGACAGGGATGCACAGCATTGAGGACAGAGCCAGACACCAGCCGATGACCTCCCCCCACCACGGGTACACGTACACGTTGTTATAGGTCAGAGGTTTGTAGTTCACCAGGTGGAAGAGGAAGATTCCCTGCAGCAGGGGCAGACGAGAAAAAGAGCCTTTGTTCAGGTTCTCTAATGGGAGCAAATGTCCCTCCATCATCTATCCATTCATCCATCCATCCGTCCATCCATCCCTGCGAAGACTCACCATGCACACACATGGCGTTATGAAGGACCAGCACCACTTCATCCAGGGAAACGGCCGGTAGCCGATCATGCGAGCTATGTCGTCCATGAAGCGGTCGGCGCCTGCAGGAAACGCACACGAACGCACGGCCGTCAGTGCCACCGACAGCCGTCACGCAAGCATGAAACACACACTTAAGTTCTTCTAAACGCAAACATTTGCTGCTCGTGGGCAGAGATGTGCTGCACCTTTCCACAGACTGACTGATGACCTTTGACCTTTACTCTAACACGCTGTCATGGAACCATTAACAGGACCTATTTCCAGATCACATGTGTCCCTGTGTGTGTGTGTGTGTGTGTGTGTGTGTGTGTGTGCGTGCCTACCGTAGACCCAGGCAACCACGATGCATTCCCAGAATGCCTGCCACAGCAGAGTCATTCCGCTGGCCGAGTAGTAGTCAAACAGCTGGAAGACGTACATTCCTCCCTGCAGAGACAGCTGCCTTTAGGCCCCGCCCACTCACGCCCCGCGTACGTGCGTCCCAGCGTTAGCGTCTAACCCACCTGCGTCACCATGGACAGGTCGATAACGAAGCACAGCAAGCAGCATATCGCCACGGCGATCTCCCGTTTGTAGCGGTGGTAGGGCTTTCCAGGAAACAGGTCCAGGATTCCAGTCACGAAGCCCTCGACGCCAACAAACTACAAACATGGAGGTTCGTCAGGAGCCAGCCAAGCTGTCACCCATAACTAAAGCTTCATGCAGCCTTCTTCTTCTTCCTCCTCCTGTTTGCAGTCCACTGAGGAGGCTGCTCACCTGACTGTCCAGGCCCAGCAGCAGCAGCATGAAGAAGAAGAGCGCCGCCCACAGGGGAGCCACAGGCATCAGAGCCACCGCCTTAGGGTAGGCGATGAAGGCCAGGCCAGGACCTGGGGACAAGCACCTCAGTACGGACCGTTCTACAGCCGGACAGGTGGACAGGCAGGTGGACAGGCAGGTGGACAGACAGGCAGGTGGACAGGCAGACAGGTGGACAGACAGGTGGACAGGCAGGTGGACAGGCAGGCAGGTGGACAGACAGGTGGACAGGCAGACAGGTGGACAGACAGGTGGACAGACAGGTGGACAGGCAGGTGGACAGACAGGTGGACAGACAGGTGGACAGGCAGACAGGTGGACAGGCAGGTGGACAGACAGGTGGACAGGCAGGCAGGTGGACAGACAGACAGGTGGACAGGCAGGCAGGTGGACAGACAGGTGGACAGGCAGGCAGACAGGTGGACAGACAGGTGGACAGGCAGGTGGACAGGCAGACAGGTGGACAGACAGACAGACAGACAGACAGACAGACAGACAGACAGACAGACAGGCTGTGATACCTGACTCAGCCACCTGGGAGATGTCGACCCCCTGCTCAGCAGCCATGAAGCCCAGAATAGAGAAAACAACAAAACCAGCAAAGAAGCTGGTTCCACTGTTGATGAGAGCCAGGATGAAGGCGTCTCTGCAGGACACACACACACACACACACACACAGGTTTAAACACACAGAAAGACGTCATTCAGGTAATAACTCTTGAATCCTTGCTTTTAAATTCTGTGTGTGTGTGTGTGTGTGTGTGTGTGTGTGTGTGTGTGAGTGTGTGTGTGTGTGTGTGAGTGAGTGAGTCGTACTTGTAGCAGTCATTGTTGAAGCGGTTGTAGCTGCCCAGAGCAGTTAGCGCCCCCAAGCCGATGGCGTAGGAGAAAAAGATCTGCGTACCAGCGTCAATCCACACCTGAAGAGATGATGTCACCCAGTTTAAGAGCAAGAACACACACACACACACACACACACACACACAGCTGCTGTAGCTGCAGGCCTCCGTACCTGAGCCTCCTCCAGTTTGGACCAGTCAGGTTGGATGTAGTACATGATGCCGTCGTAGGCCCCCGGAAGCGTGACGCCTCGCACCAGCAGGATGATGAGGACCACGTAGGGGAAGGTGGCTGTGAAGTACACGATCTGGAAGCACAGGGGAGGAAGGACACGGTGGTGAGGGGCTGGAGGACAACACACACACACACACACACACACACAGGGGAGACTCAAGGTGACGACACAGAGCCGGGGTCACAACTCTGCTTTATTTACAGGCAGCAGCAAAGCAGCATTTGACCTTTTCCACCGCAGATTCTTAAACCGTAACAATGAAAATCAAATAAAAACAGCAAACGAGTCTAATCAACATGGATGTTTTCAGGCTGGTCGACCTAAAACCTCAATATCGACCCGAATCGCCAGTTTTGCTGACTGCTAAATGCGTTTTTGCTTCTTCCGCTGCCACCAGCGTTCCCACTAACCTGGTGGCCTCCTGACCTGGGCGCACCTACGGAAGAGAGGAAAACGGATGGAGAGAACGAAAGAGGGCTAAAAGCTTCGGAATCCTGGAGCAAGCTGATGTCAAAGTGGAGGAATCTGACGGTTTGTTGGAAACGTGCAGTATGTGACTGATAATGAGCGTTTCTTTCCCAGTCAGGGGTTTCCCATGTTCTTCAAACACCATGGAAACTAAAGAGGGTGGAGTCGTTTACGCATGTTTCTGGGACCGAGTCGGACCAGTCAAGAGTCTGCAAATACGTAAACCAGCTCCGGTTAATGGTTCAGCCCTTCCGACTATTCCTGCCTCTATAAAGTACTGATTCAGCTTCCGGATTAAAGGTCCGGGTGAAAGGAAATCAGCCTCACATCCTACTACGCATTTGTTCAGTAAAGACCCTCATTAAGGCAAACTGGTTTTGTTCTGATAACTGATGAAAGGTTGTTTTTCCTCTCTGGCTGCCTGCCTGAGCAAACACCATACTGACACTGACCAAACCACAGAAAGTCAAACCAAAGGAAACGAATGCTGGGGAAACCCAGCGCGCCATCTCTCCGTCCAGACGCAGACGCGCGGCGGTCCCGGCCCGGTTTTCTGATTTATTCATTCATTTATTTATTATTAAGAACACGTCTTTGTTGAGCTCATGTGACATCTTTTATTGTCTTTAATGTTGTTTAATGTAACTCTTTGATTAGAAAGCTGATTGGACTAGATACTGCACCTCCTACTGGTGATATATTATCTTCATTATTAGCACTCTAAGCTTTAATAACTGGATTGCAGGATTGAAATTAGGAATATCCTATTTTTGTCATGACCTTAATTTTAAAAATACCTCAACAGAGTGTACTTTTGTACCTTTAGTCAAGATGCAGTGACTGTGGTGTTCAATAGGGGGCAGTGATGGGCATAAAATGCCTCAATGTGAGAACAGTAGAGAGAAATCACACACACACACACACACACACACACACGTTTAGCCTCCTGCTGAAGATCAACAGTGGAACGTGTGTGTTGGTACTGAGAGTCGTGTGAATCCAGCAGACACACACTGAGAGTGGACGCGCACACACACACACACACACACTCACACACACTCACCATGACCACAGTTGCTTCTCAGGACACATTCTTTTTAAAAACATTTGGGTTAGAAGAGTTCCTGCTGTTATTCCAGGACTTTGGAACTGCTGCTCCATTTACACTTCCTTATCTACGTGGTCGTATTTTTAGGATCGCTGTAAACCTTGCACAAGACTCGACCTTCTGCCCGGTGACTTTATATTCCTGTGAATCACCCGGAAACAACACGTGTCCTCACTGGTCTATTAAAACCCTCTGATTGGCGGACGTGAGAGCGGAAGCAGCCTGGAAGTCACTCAGACTGGTGGATTCCAGCAACGATTCACAGACGGATGGATGGATGCTTGGATGGATGGATGCATGGATGGATGCATGGATGGATGGATGCATGGATGGATGGATGCATGCATGGATGCTTGGATGGATGACGGATGTGTTACCTTCCCAGCTGACTTGACTCCCTTCCAGACGCAGAAGTAGACCATCACCCAGACGGCCATCAGACACAGAGTCACTTCCCAGTTGAACTGGCCGACTTCGTCTAGACCAGAGGAGATGTTCAACACCTTGTTCCTGAACAGAGCAGGGAGACAGGTGAGCTGGACAGGTGAGTTAGACAGGTGAGCTGGACAGGTGAGTTAGACAGGTGAGTTAGACAGGTGAGCTGGACAGGTGAGTTAGACAGGTGAGTTAGACAGGTGAGCTTCCATTAGGAAAAAGAATCAAGTACGATAACAAAATGGTACCAGTAACGTATTTGTCTCCATCGCGCGCGCGTGTGTGTGTGTGTGTGTGTGTGTGTGTGTGTGTGTGTGGACTCACTCCCAGAACTCGATGATGGGCGAGCGGGCGTCGGCCAGCTCTCCACAGGTCATGTTTCCGCTGACGGTCACGTTAGCCAGGCTAGCGTTCTTGCAGTGCTGGTGATGGAAGGTCTCGATGCACGTGGGCGTGTTCCAGGTGTTGCCACAGCTGGACCAGGGCAGCGTGGAGCTGAAGGACTTGATGAGATAGTAGAAGCCCCAGGCCAGCACCATGATGTAGTAGGTGTTACAGAAGAACACGATCACCATGGAGGCGTAACCCAGACCTGGGGAGCAGACGCACAACTCCAGCCAATCAGGAGCAGCTCCAGGAGCCGCATCACGCCGTCTCACCGGTTCATGTAGCAAAGTCGCACTTTTGCTGTCCTCTACCCTCGCTGCTCGTCTTCGCCTGGGCAGCTAGAACCCGTGTTTGGTTTAATTATATTTATATTTATGCTAACTCTGTAGCAAGCCTCTCCAGGACTGAGAGGTTCAGCCAACTGCTTACGAAAGACCAGCTACGCAAATATCAGCTACAAAGTCCATTTTTTTAACGTTATTTTGGCAAAGTTATTAACTTTACAATGTTCGTAATGTCATAAATGTACAATATTATTTTAAACAACGTAATACTTTAAAACCCCCAATAAAAAATCAACTGTACTTTTGTTTATTGTTGTTTTCCTTAATTTTGTAATTACATTGTTGTTGATTTGTTGGTGCTAATTTGATTTTGTTAAGAGTTTTTGTAAATGTAGGAAAAAAAGCAAGTAAACGGCTGTTCGTGTTAAAGAGCACGTTAGGGTTATAAGTTTGACCTGATTATGGCGTAACAGGGTGCAGAACGTGTCTGTTGGCACGTAAACCAGACGAGTATCACCAGCAGATGAAGCTCCACGAGCGGCTGTGATAGCGGAGCCACGTGGCTCTGATAAACCACCAAGCTAACATTTAGCATCAGAGGGCTGATTGTTATTGGCAGGATCGTCTATAATCTGAGCTCGAACTCAAGCAGGGCCGATTATAGATCTTGATGAAGGGGCCAGCCAGGTGGTGCAGGAAGCTAACCCCCCACATGAGGGTCAGAGGTTAGCTAAAAATCCTGCTTGATGGACTATTGACTGAGAAAATATGTAGAAGAGTCTTTTGGACTTTTGGACTTTTGGACGTGAAAACATCATCACCTTTGGTCCCACTGCAGAAGACGTGATCAGCACAGGTGCCTGGAAACGTGTTTCCAGTGTTTTTGATGATGGTGATGTTTTTATCAGGTGCAGTCAGCGGACAGAGCAGCCTCCCTAAAACAGCAGCGTGTCGTTGCTGCAGGTTCTGCACCTGCGAGTGCAATCCCCCTAAATTAGCTCATCATTGAGATGCGGAAGTCTGAGGCCTGGCCAACGGCACCAGCATCACGCTGCTGCAGAGTGTGTGTGTGTGTGTGTGTGTGTGTGTGTGTGTGTGTGTGTGGTGAATCTTGGGGTCATAAAGTACCTTTGAAGAGCGGAGCAATGTTCCACACATTGATGCTGCCGGCCTTCATGAACTGGCCCAGAGCGATCTCCAGGAAGAAGATGGGGATCCCTCCGACGAAGACGATGAGCAGGTACGGGATCAGGAAGACACCTGCAGGTCACAAGGGTCAGAGGTGGTTCAAGGTGGTCAAAGGTGGGTCAAAGGTGGGTTAGAGGTGGTCAAAGGTGGGTTAAAGGTTGTCAAAGGTGGGTCAAAGGTGGGTCAAAGGTGGGTTAAAGGTTGTCAAAGGTGGGTCAAAGGTGGGTCAAAGGTGGGTTAGAGGTGGTCAAAGGTGGGTCAGAGGTGGTTCAAGGTGGTCAAAGGTGGGTCAAAGGTGGGTTAGAGGTGGTCAAAGGTGGGTTAAAGGTTGTCAAAGGTGGGTCAAAGGTTGTCAAAGGTGGGTCAAAGGTTGTCAAAGGTGGGTCAAAGGTGGGTCAAAAGTGGGTTAGAGGTGGGTTAAAGGTGGGTCAAAGGTGGGTTAAAGGTTGTCAAAGGTTGTCAAAGGTGGGTCAAAGGTGGGTCAAAAGTGGGTTAGAGGTGGGTTAAAGGTGGGTCAAAGGTGGGTTAAAGGTTGTCAAAGGTTGTCAAAGGTGGGTCAAAAGTGGGTTAGAGGTGGGTTAAAGGTGGCCATTAGAGGACTATTTCTGAGCTAAAGGTGGATGTTTGGTCTTTACTGGTGGATCTATCTGAGGCCTGTTCGGCCTAGAGCACACCTTGACCAAAAAAGCAAAGCAGCTTCATCAAATCTACCTACAAACTTGGACACCTGTGAGTATTTACGACTGTAACAAACAACGGCAACTAAAAAACTATCGGAAGAAATGGAGGAAATTAAAAAAATCTCTCTTTCATGAGTACCGAGGTCAGCAAAGTTGTGAATCAACAAAAAAGAATCACGGATCTCATTGAGGAAATACGGCAACTGAAAGAAAAAATATTCAAAAAGACCAAAAGATTGAACAGCTGGAACAAAGAATTGATGACCGTGAGCAAGTAACCAAGAGCAAAGATCTCATCGTTACTGGACTAGAGGCAAATCAACGCAGCGATGCAAAAGCTGCAGCTGGAGTGGATGAAGGGGAGGATGCCCCTTCTGAGGAGGTACAGACACTGGAACCACAGCTTCTTTACGCTGGAAAAGCAGAACATCTGCAGTTGAAACACTGTCCCAAACAAAGATGGTAGAATCAAACCTTCCACTGTCATTCAAAAGACTGACCTACTGCGGCAACCCAAAAAACCAAAAGGCACAGGCGTCTACAGAAATGAGAGTCTTACTAAAAAAATGGTGACTGCAAAATGTGCTCGACTGCTCAGGAAGCCAAACCAAATCCAAGCTGCCTGGACAAGGATTGGGAAGAGTTATATCAGACCTAACGGAGCTGAACAAATGGATCGTTAACCATAAGAACCGTGAAAGAACTGGAGCTCTTCAAATGACTGAAAGTACAGCTCACGTATGTTGTAACCGGGGGGGACAGTAGTGACTAAACCTGGGAATTACTCCCATTAGTCGTGTCAACCGAACTAGAGATTTGCACTACGGACCACAAACTGAGTAGAAAAGCAGTGGATCAGTCCCTGCAGTCTAAAGGTAACCAGACTGGTCCATGTTGACCCTGAATGAAATGATTATAATAATCTTGAAATTAGCTGTTAATATGACACTAGGGAACAGTTTAGTAACAGTGGACATCCAAGAGGCTTTAGCAGTTCTACGTTTCTATAGCAGAAGTTTATACAAAAATGTCTCCTATTTAAAACACTTAAGTCTTTAAAAGATTTAATGTGATTGTGGTATCAGAGACGTGGCTTGACGACAACAAAGCGGCAGAAGTCAGTCTTGAAGGGTGTAGGTTATATCCAACTAATGGGTCCCCAAGGAAAGGTGGAGAAGTAGCCTGTACGTAGATCCAGCATTAAACAGCACGACTGTAAAAGAGGCACCGTAGAGCACTGAAAATGTTCTGGAAGGCCCAACAGTGGAAAGTGAAGTTGAGAAATGTTAAGATGTATGGCTTAGTTGTGTGTGCAGACCACCAGGAACAAATGTGACCATCTTCAATGATAAAATGTCAGAAATGCTGAATGTATTGAGCACAAATAAAACAAAAATAGCGTGTGGTGACTTTAACGTCGATCTAGCAAATCCACTTAGACTCAATACGACCAGTGAGTTTAACAGTTCACTGTATAGAAATGATTTAGGCCCAATCATCAATAAGCCAAGACGAGTAACAACGGAAACAGCAGTATTTGCAGTGTATTTAAAAAATGTATTTGAAAAGAGAATTAATACTCTGACCCACTATAAATTTATAAGAAGGTCCAATACAGAAAACACTGAGGCTTTCAGGAAGGATCTGTGTGATCAAACGTGGAAAGAAATGTATTCTTCATCTAATGTCAGTGAAGCCTACGATGCTTTCCTGCACCAGTTTCTAGAGCTTCATAATCTCAACTGTCCTATGATAAAAGTCTGGTAAGAAATAATACTAAGAAGCCTTGAATGACTAAAGGAATAGAAAATGCATGTAAACAGAAAAATGTTTTATATAAACAATTTGTAAAACGGAAGACAAAAGAAGCAGAGAATAAATATAAAAAATACAAAAACAACTTTATAAATGTAATCAGAAATTCTAAGAAATGTTATTATTATAAATTATTGGAACAATATAAACTAAACATGCAAAAGACTTGGAAAATACTTAACAATTTAACTAAAATAACTAAAAACAAATAAGAGCGTTCAAGCTATTTTAAAAAGGATGAAGTTCTTATTAAAAAACTCAAAAGACATTGCAAATGAATTTAATGAATACTTCACTAATATAGGCAATAAACTAGCAAATGAAATAAGAGACACAAAACAAGCTTAATGTTAACAAGCTCAATGTTCAAACAAATGTGTCTTCAATGTTTGTTTCCAATGTTAGCAAAAATGACATACTAGAGATTGTGAGAAACTTTAGAAATTAAACATCAAAAGATTGGACTGATATTGATATGACATTAGTTAAAAACACTATTGAGTTCATTGCTGAACCACTAACATATTTTAATCTGTCTTTTAAAATGGGTGTTTTCCCAAACAATATGAAAATAGCTAAAATCATTCCAATCTTTAAAACTGGAGCCAGTCATTTATTTAGTAATTATAGACCCACTTCACTCCCATCACAATTTTCTAAGATATTAGAAAAACTTTTTGTTAAAAGAATGAACAATTTTTTAGAAAAATGTAATTTACTGCATGAGGAAGAATATGGTTTTAGGGCTGGCAGAGCTACGTCGATGGCAATAACGCAATCAGCTGATTATATTGCTTCCTCAGTTGATAATAAGAAATTTACGGTGGGTGTTTTCGTTAACTTAAAAAGTGTTTTTTCACAATAAATCATAAATTATTACTAAAAAAGATGGAGAAGTATGGCTTTAGAGGACCTGCATATTCTTGGTTAGAAAGTTATCTTGTCGATAGGTATCAGTATGTAAGTTTTAATAATGAAAACTCTGAAATGTGTATGGTGACATGTGGGGTGCCCCAGGGGTGCTTGCTGGGTCCTAAATTGTTTATTTTATACATAAATGACTTACATAAAATATCAGATTTGTTAAGTTGTGTCTTATATGCGGACGACACAACCTTATACTGTTCTGAAGAAAATTTGAATCAGCTTCTCACAAATATAACAAAAGAATTATCTAAAATAAAACGGTGGTTTGATGCAAAAAATTGTCTTTAAATATAACTAAAACAAAGTATATTATATTTGGTAATAAAAAAATGCAAAACATTATAGATGTAAAGATTGATGATGTGGTTCTCAAAAGAGTAAATGAAATAAAATTTCTTGTAGTAGTAGATCATAAATTATCTTGGAAACCACACATAACACATGTGCAGACAAAAATGTCTAGGACATCAGCCATATTACATAAAGTCAATTATTCCTTAATAAAGCTAATATTGTATATTTTATATTGTTCTCTTAGCCTTATATGACTTATTGTTTAGGAAATTTGGGGACACTTAGAGGTCAAATACAAACCCATATTTATCCTGCAAAAAAACCTGAATTGTTAAACACTTCCCATACAATCAATCCACAAAAACATATATTTATTAAATTAAAGGCACTAAAATTCTATGATTTAGTCAGTCTTAAAACTGCTCTATTTATGTATAAAGTTAGAAAACAATGTGTGGCTGCAAAAATACAGTTTGAAATCAAAGTAAGTAAATATGGTTTGGGGGGTAAAGATATGTTTAAAAAGAAATGGTCAGGAACTAAAGTAAACAAAATCGTATTTCTGCTCAAGGAGTCAACTTGTGGAACGCTCTAACAGACGACTAGATTTTAGTTTAAAAATGTGTAAATCAAAAATATATCAAAAATATGAATCTGATTGTGAAGTTATTTTGTAACGCTGTTTATTGGCTGGCTGTGGGTCTAAGGTGGTCAAAGGTGGGTCTAAGGTGGTCTATGTGGTCAAAAATGGTTAAAGGTAGGTTAAAGATGATGATAGCGACAGTTTTCTGCATTTTGAGCTTTTTGTCTTCAAACTGTGATGACCTCACCAGTCCTAGCTCATTAGGAGGAGGAAAGCAGGGTGAATAAAGCCGAGCCTGGGTTAATTTTTGATCTCATCTATATTTCAGTGTCATCAGCAGACAGACATGAACACGAGGGAAGTCAATCATCCGATCCAGTTCACTCTTTCACCGTGGCCCCTCTTTGCCTCCTCTTTTCATTCAGGAGTGAGAATAAACAAAGGGATAAAATAACCTTAAACATTTGTGCTTAATTAACCACCATCATCAGAAATGATAAAAGGCTGATGAACAATGCCTCTTTGTCATGATAAATTATGTTAATGGTTGAAGGAGCTTGCTGCCTTGCTCTTGTGAGGCTCTGACTGTGAATGAGCATAAATACTCCTTCCATCTGTCATTGTTCAGTGAACAGACACTAGTAATGCTTTCTTTATTGTTTTTCTCTCTCTGCCACACACACACACACACACACACACACACACACAAGGCCCACAGAGTAACTGGGTCAGAGGTTGCAGAAACTGGTATGAATGGACCAAACTGGGGGGGTGATCATGAACCAGGAGTTTTGTAATCACAGCAGCCATTACAGAGAGAGAGAGAGAGAGAGAGAGAGAGAGGAGAGAGAGAGAGAGAGAGAGAGAGAGAGGGAGAGAGAGAGAGAGAGAGAGAGGGAGAGAGAGAGAGAGAGAGAGAGAGAGAGAGAGAGAGAGAGAGAGAGAGAGAGGGAGAGAGAGAGAGAGAGAGAGAGACTCTTCATTTGTTCGGGGTAAAACTCCACAACTTTTTTATAATTAACAAGACTGAAAATTAAAACAAAGAAAGTGATTTTTCTCCCGTCACTTTGGACGTCGGTGATTATTTCCATCCAGCTCACAATCCTTCACTCTTCCTCTTCCTCTTCGTCCAGCACCGCGGCGCTAAAGCAGCCTCACGCACAGGTGAGGCCGTGAGCAGGTGAGGTGGGGATAACGGCGAGTTTCCTTATGCAACATTTCCCACACGTGAAACAGATGGCAGTTCTGCAGTTAGCCTGTTAAGCTGCAACAGCGCGGTAAATTGGGTAAACTGGTTAATCCGAGGTAAGTCACTAGGCTAAAGACCGATAACGCTAATGACAGGGCACAATCATCACCAGCATCAGCACCTCCACCGGCAGACGCTCTCCAGACTCTAGCTTTATGGGCAACATCTAAAGCACAACATGATTGAGTTTTATAAAATCTATTCATGAATGACTGAGCAAGTAAGCTAATCGAGCTAGCTGGTTTAACGGGGGGGTTGTCATCGTGCAGATAATGACATATAAGCAGGTGACCCAGCTTTGAGCCTCTACGCCAGGGGTGGGCAGTCATTTAGCCTGAAACTGATCCAGCAAGATGGATGATGAAGCTCCAAATGATGTTTGGCCCCACCTTCTTGAGAGGACATGTTAGCATGCTAGGTGAAGGGGGGCTCTGAACCTTTTTCTAACCAATCAAGCTGACGACCCTCTTCATTTGGCTTTTGGAGGAATGATTGTGAAGGCTCTGTGGGCCGGATTAAAGAGTTCAGCGGGCCACATGTGGCCCCCGGGCCTCAGTTTGCCCACCTAATTGTGGTTCTATATCCTATTGATGATACTGTCTGGGGTTTATAACACATGATAGAAGCTCTGGTCATCTCTTTACAGTGACCACTGATGAGGTATTTTAATGTTCTGACTCCAGAGCAGAATGAGAACCGATCCACTCGGAACGTACCAACAAAGATGGGCTAAAAAAAACAGGATGCGCAGCTGGGCTCTCTTTATTGCCCCAGCTTGTGTAGAGAGACAAATGTCTGCTGAGGTCAGGTCGGCAGCAAACAGCTACAACTGTCCCCTTCACGCCAACAGCGTCACTGTGGGTGGTTAATGCCGCCCTGCGGAGCTGCACCATGCAGCTTCAACACGCACGTTCCAGGTTTGGGGCGGGTTGGACGTTACTCCAATGTAAACCTGTAGCAATTGATTATTTTAGTAATCAAGTATTCTATTGATTATTCTGGCGATTAATCAAGTAATCGGATAAGAAACACACTGACTTTTTTTTGCATCACTCTAAGTTTATTGAAAAACCTCTTCAAATGTGCTGGCTTCAGTGTCACTTTGCTGCACTTTCACTGCAGCCGAAAGTCAAAGGAGCCTCAGCGCATCAGAGAATCAGAGCGAGGCGACAACTTCCTCTGTGGCAGAGCTGAACCGAAGCAGCTGTATTCTTAGCTTTTCTTGTCAGCTCCGAGGAGGCCAAACGTGATCAGCCAATCAAAGCCATTCACGCTGCGGCTCATTCAACAAGCTTCTGGAAGCTTTAGAACCTAATACCTCCAGGCATGGACTTTCCTAAAGGCTCAAACTCTACGCTTGAACTACGGTTACGCCACAGTCCTCCCTGTGGAAAGGTTCCTCCAAAGGTTCCTCTACAGCTCACTTTTATTACGAACCCCACACTGCTGCTGTTATTGTTTATTCTGCTAGCCTCGCAATCTTAATTCAGACTAGGGCTGCAGCAATCTACTATTTTAGTAATGAAGTATTCTATCGATTATTCTGGAGATTAATCGAGTAATCAGAACAGAAGTATACTGCACACTGACTTTTTTTTTACATCACTCTAACTTTATTGAAAAGCCTCCGTAATGTTCTTGTTCCGTTGAACCTGTTCAGAATAATATCAAACTCAGATACGGAGTTAATTAAACTGACTGATTTTATAATTTAACTAACTGAAGTTCAGGCTTTAACAAACTCACTACAGCACTTTATTTTCCCTGGATTATTATTATAATATAATTATCTTGAGCAAAAACTTTCTGAAAAACCTGACCGAGGTGGGGAAACGTGCTAGCTAGCAGATTAGCCATTGATTACAGTTGTGAATCAGCGTTTCCACAGAGCTGTAAACAAAGTGTGTTAGCTAGCAGACTTCTCTCCATCATGGCTCACACTGATTTCTGTTAATTGCTGCTAATTATCGTTAGCTTAGCTCGCTGTTTCCGCTCCGCTCTGCGGACTTTTAGCAGAGACCGGATGTTTCCTCTGGAGGTGCTGCAGCAGCAGCGTTGTGCTATTATGCTAAGCTAACTGTATCTTCCAGCAGACACGTTGCTCTATGTTTTCTTTTCTTTTTAAGGTTAAAGTCTTTACAATCCGCCTTCACGTGGATCTTCAGTGACGAATCAGCAGCCGAAGCAGCGACAGAAATGAGGATCCGTGTGAAACAGTGGGAAGTTCAGTGGCGCGAATTTAAACGAAGCTTCCACACAAATAATTTTTATCAAAGCTTTTAGTGATCAAATTACTGGAATTATTCAACTAATCGTTTCAGCTCTACTCTAATGTAAATCTCAAGATTCTTCAAAGAAAAAGTAATAAATCAGGTTGATCTGAATTGTGGGTTTTTTTTCCACCCATTGTTCAAAATCAGTTTAAAGAGATTAGCAGAAAGATTTAAGGTCTGTTTTTACACCCGATGATAACATCAGTGGAAACAGAATCACTCTGATTATAAAAGCAGCCTTTCTGACCCTTATAGTTATTTACAGTTAGTTCCGTTTGCGTGGTGTGTTTGAGTGCGACACTAAATAAAGAATCTTTGGCCGCTGGATAAAGGCAACAACCTGGCACACACCGGCTACTCCACAGGTAGCAGGCCGGGCTGTCCACATTCTTCTGACCACACGCTGCAAGCATGAACAAGCGAGGTGTAGACAAGAGGAGAAGAGAAGAAGATGAGGAGGAGCACCGAGGCCCATCAACAGGATTAAAAGATTACAGGCCACTCCTGGTAATCTCTCATCCACGTGGTGAGGCGGATGATGATGTCACACTTGGCTGCCATTTATCACACACAGACACACACACACAAGTGGGCGGAGTCATGAAACTGTATCTGTCCTGGGACCTTTGACCCTGGACACCTGGGTCCCTTCTCAGAGCGGTATGAGAAGGGGTCCACAAGACGCAGATGTTCGTACGCTAAGCTGCCCATAATCACAGCGAGATCAGCACCTTCAGCGTTTTCTGTTCTCATGAGGAAGGATTATGTGTGTGTGTGTGTGTGTGTGTGTGTGTGTGAGTGACTTGAACAAATACACTGGAAGATGATAAATCTAACCCAGAGGTGGGCAAACTGAGGCCCGGGGGCCACATGTGGCCCAATGAACTCTTTAATCCGGCCCGCAGAGCCTTCACAATCATTCCTCCAGAGGCCAAATTAAGAAGGTTGTCAGCTTGATTGGTTAGAAGAAGGTCCAGACCCCTCCCCCCTTCAGCTAGCATGCTAACATGTCCTGTCAAGAAGGTGGGGCCAAACATCATCTGGAGCTTCATCATCCATCTCTAGCTGCACCAATTTACAGGCTCTTTTCTCAGTCAATTGTCCATCAAGCAGGATTTTTAGCTAACCTCTGATCCTCACTGGGGGGTTAGCTTCCTGCACCACCTGGCCGGCCCCTTCATCAAGATCTACAACCCAGTGTGGCCCTTCAGGCTAAAGAATTGCCCATCCCTGGTGTAAAAGAATCATCAGGTGTACACTGACTCAAACAATCCAGTGAAGGCGGCTCAGAAGACCTAATGCTAAGGCGTTTGTGGGGTGTTTTCTGGATGGCGTTTCTAAATCTGGGCTGGGGGGACGTGGTGGCTCCTCCCTGTTCAAATGTCCTGGCTTCAGTGTCACTTTGCTGCACTTTCACTGCAGCCGAAAGTCAAAGGAACCTCAGCGCATCAGAGAATCAGAGCGAGGCGACAACTTCCTAATACCTCCAGGCATGGACTTTCCTAAAGGATCGAACTCTACGCTTGAACTACGGTTACGCCACAGTCCTCCCTGTGGAAAGGTTCCTCCAAAGGTTCCTCTACAGCTCACTTTTATTACTAGTTTTGTAATTACTACTATTTTAGTAATCAAGTATTCTATCGATTATTCTGGAGATTAAACGAGTAATCAGAACAGAAGTATACTGCACACACTGACTTTTTTTTTCCATCACTCTAACTTTATTGAAAAGCATCAGTAACGTTCTTGTTCCGTTGAACCTGCTCAAAATAATATCAAACTTAGCTACGGAGTTAATTAAACTGACCGCTTTTATAATTTAACTAACTGAAGTTCAGGCTTTAACAAACTCACTACAGCACTTTATTTTCTGAAAAATCTTCTGAAAAATCACCCCAAGTTGGGGAAACGTGCTAGCTAGCAGATTAGCCGCCGCATTGGTTAAAGTAGTGACTCAGCGTTTCCACAGAGCTGTAAACAAAGTGTGTTAGCTAGCAGACGTCTCTCCATCATGGCTCACACTGATTTTAATTTCTGCTAATTATCGTTAGCTTAGCTCGCTGTTTCCGCTCCGCTCTGCCGACTTTTAGCAGAAACCGGATGTTTCCTTTGGAGGTGCTGCAGCAGCAGCGTTGTGCTATTATGCTAAGCTAACTGCGTCTTCCAGCAGACACGTTGCTCTACGTTTTCTTTTCTTTTTAATGTTAAATTCTTTGCGATCCGCCCTCACATCCATCTTCAGTGACGAATCAGCAGCCGAAGCAGCGACAGAAATGAGGATCCGTGAAACACAGTGGGAAGTTTAGTGGACGAATTTAAAAGAAGCTTCCACACAAATAATTTTTATCAAAGCTTTTTAGTCATCAAATTACTCCAATTATTCAACTAATCGTTTCAGCCCTGATTCAGATGTAGCTGGACTGGAAAACGTCACATCTCAATTCTGATGATGATATTTTGAACAATATTAAACAATATTGTTATATTAAACAATAACAATACAAGAAGCCATCCAGCTCTGACACCCTGGCCCACCCTGGGCCCATCTGGGCCCTGGCCTGGGCTAAACTAATCCTGACCCTGCTTGCCTAGCGTGGAACGAGGCTCTGGTTCCACCAAACATGGTGACTGGTGTTAAAGTATGTTCATGAGCAGAAGCAGAACCTGAACAGTTGGGAACTAAACTGAGATCTTTAACCAGGAAAGAAGAGAATCAAAGACTGATTCAAAGACTGAGACTCACTAACAAATGTGATTTGAACGTTTCTGTTTTTTTAAGATGATTCAGCAACTTTGTTTCTGGTCCTGCTGTGGCTGCACATTTAAGACCTTCAGCTCCCAACACCAGGATCATGTTTTAATGGAAGTTGCCAGTTGAATAATAAAGTTTGCATCGTTTGCTTTGCAACATATTTTAGTTTCCCTGCCCTCTGACTGGTGGAGCAGCTGATTCTTGTCTCCTCTGCAGCAACAACCGGCAGTAATTTGCAGACGTGTGTAGCAGTGTTTATCTGTGTTCCTGGGATGGAGGTGGCCATGCTTCCAGGCTGCAGTGGTTGCACTTTGTCTCTTGTTACAGAATGTTCTTAATGCCTCTGATCATTTATCGCATTCTTTCACTCCAGCCCTTCATCCAAAACGTCCACGAAGAGCCCGAAAGGTCTTCACCTCCTATAGAAATTGTTGATCATGCAGAGGCCAGCTGGATTTAAGGAACTTCTGACTCGAATGAACTGAAGAAAATAGTAACTGAATTGGATATATTTTTGTCTAAATTCATGTGAAAATGGCACAAATGTCATCCAAACTCTTTTACCGTATTTTCCGGACTATAAGTCGCACTTTTGTTCATAGTTTGGCTGGTCCAGTGACAGGAGTAAATATTAGCTACAACCACGAGAGGGCGCTCTAGGGTTGTGACAACTACCATATGTGCTACTCCTGTACCACTGAAAATGAATTTAAACATTAACTTAAAGACAGCTGAGAAAGACTGAACACAAATGCCCCCAAAAGAAACTCCTCTTCACCGAGGATGAAGAATTCACTGGATCCAGTGATGTGGAATGAGATGGAGGTTTAGCTAAACTTGCTAACCAGTAGCTAGCTTGTTGGAGTCGCGAGCTTGTTATGTTAATTCTGCGTTTCCAGCCTCCCACGTCTGTTCTTTATGCTACTGTGTAGCTGAATAACTGTTCATGTGCTACGTTATCACACCTGTTCAGCCTGTTGTTCCAGACTCTGTTGTTATTATTAGAACTTGTCCTTTCTGGATGAAATGTCTGTTCTTGGTCTTGGAGTTTGTAAATACATTTCCCCAAAAAAAATGACCAGTGCGACTTATAGCCCAATAAACAGGCTATATGCTTTCTTATAGTAACTTATAGTCTAGTTTGACTTATGTATGTTTTTTTCTCCTTCGTGATGCATTCTTTTTTTGACCGATGAGACTTATAGTCCGAAAAATACGGTAAATCTGGACCTGAAAAGAGCAAACCACCACAGCTTTTTTAAAGGAGAAAACCCCATGGAGGCATTTGTTTGGATCACTGCAGGTTAGCATGGGAACGCTGTCTGACGTGACGGGTATTGTTTGCTTGGCCTCTCAGATGGTGATCTGTTTCATGGCTCCGGAGCCTCCAGAGCCCTAAAAGCCATCTCCTGGGAAAGAGCGCTAATTAAAAGCGCTGGGATTCTTTACCACCGCAGAAAGCAGAAATGCCCTTTACAGACTGGTCTGATAAATGTGGAGCGGGTGGAGGTGCTGGAGGCTCAACCTGGCTGTGCAACGTGAGAATGGGACCTTTCCTCTGTGATTTAAAGCAGGTCCCATCTTCTGGCTCCTCCGTCTGTGCCAACATCAACCTGCTGTCCGCCTGAGTTTTACCCACTAGGAATGTGACCTTTGCTAATCCAAGAAGAAGAAGAAAGAAAAACCAAAGAAGAAGAAACAAGGTGCAAGCTATTTAGAAAGGGAAAGGCGAGGACGCAGGGACGCGTTTGGCCTTTGGATTTATGGGAATCATTAAACTGAGTCACACGGCTCATTCCAGGAGATGCTCTGGAAACGTGTGCAGACGGCAGACGGCGGGTTCTGGACGGATGATCTCAGCTGGATTTCACTTGGAACCTTAATGAGTCGGGATTAACCTGCCGTAGGCTGAGAAGACGGTTCTGTCATAAACACATTGACCGAGAAAATGTGCTGAAGAGCCTGTAAACTGGTCCAACTAGATGGAAGATGAAGCTCCACATGATGTTTGGCCCCACCTTCTTGAGAGGACATGTTAGCATGCTAGCTGAAGGTGGGGTCTGAGCCTGTCTCTAACCAATCAAGCTGGAGGAATGATTGTGAAGGCTCTGTGGGCCGGGTTAAACAGTTCACTGGGCCACATGTGGCCCCCGGGCCTCAGGTTGCCCCCCTCTGCTCTACGCTCTTGTGTCTCGGAAGGAAACTTTAGAGACAGAATGCTCACAGGCAGAAACAGGCTGCAAACAGGCAGCTCAGAACACATGGATGAATGATTGGGATATACGCAAATGATGCGTTTCCAGAATTGTAAACAACAACAACAACAACAACAACAACAACGGACATTCTCCCAACACGTGTCCGCTAATACTCCAGCTTCACACCTCTGTGGCCGAGCAACGAGCTGCCTGAACACGGCGGCCCCGTTAAAACCAGACGTAAAACTAGCGACGATGCTGCTTCACGCGCAGAAGCGTGGATTTATTCCTTTTCCTGCAGATGTGGGCGCTCGTTGGTTCCGTGGTGGCACAACAGTGCCCCTCAGTGGCCCAGAGCTTGAGCAGCCGGACACCAGAGCCCAGGGGACAGAATAAACCCACATTACGTCACCGGGGTGCCAAGGACTCTACTCAGGCTTTCTATTAGTGGCACATGTGCAGAAGGTCACGACCCCTGCGCAGCTGGGCGAGCCGAACTGAGAGAGAGAGAGAGAAAGTACTCTCCCTAAGGTGATATCAGCCTTCTGCACGTTGCAGATATCTGTGTGTGTGTGTGTGTGTGTGTGTGTGTGTGCGTGTGTCTCACCTCCACCGTTCTTGTAGCACAGGTATGGAAACCTCCACACGTTCCCGAGTCCCACAGCAAAGCCCACGCAGGACATGATGAAGTCCATCTGCCGTGTCCAGGTCTCGCGCTCCTGGTAGCCCCGTCCCGCCTCCACGGCCCCCTTCCTGTCCTGTCCAGGCGCCACATTGCTGCCTGTCCCCGCCTGAGGCAGCAGGACCAGGCTGCCGTTGAGGGAGGCCGACAGGTAAGCGCCGCCGCCGCCGCCGTTGGACTCGTGAGCGGTGCCCTTTCTGGTGTCCTCCAGGTGGAGCAGGGAGCAGGAGGACGGCAGCACCTGCTTCTCCATCGCTCGCAGTCAGGCAACAGTCGGCACGCAAACAGCCAGTCAGCCTTCCGCTCCCGTCTTTATGTCAGTCTGGCAGCTTTGGGCGTCTGCGGGACGTTTGTCCAACAAAACAAAAACCAGGCAGACACAGATGAGTCAGTCAGTCAGTCAGCGCGGAGCAGGTGCAGATCTGTCCCGGTCAGTCCGCTCTCGGTCCCTGCTGCTCCCGTCCTCCTCCTCCTCCTCCTCGGTGGAGCTCAGGCCTGTCGCCCTCAGACACAACCTGACCTCTGACTCACTCGCTCAGCTACTCATTCAGGTCCTTCGCTGATTCACACCGGGGAGACATTTTTGGCTGCCGACTGGAAAAGACTGAGAGCTGATGGAACCTGAAAGAATGAAAAGAAAAGGAGAGAAAAGGGACGCGACCCCGCCGACAGTCGGACAGCGACCTTCAAAAACAATCCACGAAACACTTGAATGTGAGTCTGAAGAATCGCATGGGAACAGAGGTTCAGCGAGGAGACGTGGGCCCGGTGGAGGACACGGAGGACGGGGAGGACCACACGGTCACGCGGTCACACGGGCGGCGGGCGGAGGAGGAGCAGCTCCATCAGGAGGGGAGCCGGCGCGAGCAGTCGTCTGTCAGGCAGCCTCTGCGGGACCTCCGGGTGTTTGCGGCCGTCGGGCTCGTCTGCGGCTTTAAAAGGACAAGCGGCTGCTGCCGGTGACGTTCCGCACGCCCCCAGCCTCCCTCTCTCTCTCTCCCTCTCTCTCTCTCTCCGCTACGTCATCACCACCCCTCCTCCTCCTCCTTCTCCTCCTCCTATCCCCACGCACTCCTGGTTTATGGGATGTCACCTGCTGCCTGCTTATCGGGGTCGGGAGCTTCTCTGATGTTATCAACCAATCGATGCCAACTGTTAGGTAACTGTTCTGGATTCACGCGCAGAAGTCTGTGCACGCATGCGCGCGCGCGCGCGCGTCCACGCTGCACCTGATCGGTCATCGCCGCGTTCGGTGTCGCGATTCCCCCGGACAGCCAATCAGTGCGCAGCATCAGCTGCCTCCAGTCCCCAGATCTGATGGGAGAAGTGAGAAGGATGACAGACAGACAGACAGACAGACAGACAGAAGGAACAGTCCAGTGTGCAGCCGAAAGCTCAAAGTTCACCGTTGCGCCACCAGCTGGTGGTGGTACAACCCTGCTCCGGTGTTTTCAACCCAATAAAATAAGTGAATGTGTTAAAATTGCTGCTGATTAGTTTTACTGTTGCTCCACAAAAAGCTGCTTTTTTAACAGATTCCAGTTACTGGTAGATTTAGTGAATTCCACCAATGAGCAGGGATCCGTTATGATCCCCGCCACCCTGAGGACCAATGTCGCCCCCTGCTGTCGACACCTGGAAGTCCAGCGCGCAACAGATACAAATGTAAATATTGGAGTTGCGTGTGTGTTCAGGGTCAAACATTATTCACACTACTTGTCATTATTGTTTAAAATAGGTGTGTTTACATAAGACTTGACATTTGCGGTCCACATTTGTCAACAATTTCACTTTTTATCTGTTGATTTTGTTTTCAGGTCACGAAAAAAAAATTGTGTTCTGAAACAGAAGACACGTCTGACCGTGTCTGATCATTGCATTTCACATGTAGCTCATAAATCTGGCCGTTTTACATGTCTTGCGATGAACTATGTGAATAAAGTCTGACGTGCTGAGCCTCACCCATGGGAGGGAGGGAGGCCAGCGTCTCAGCTGCTGGCTGACTAAGAGCTCCGGTCAGGTCGGCTGGAAATGTCTCTGTTGTTGTCCAGAAAGTGGAACTGACAGAGTGAGGAAAGAATGGACGTGTTCATCCACCCACCACAGACGGACGTGCACAGATGGAACACTAACCCAGCGTCTGTGAAGTTAGAGACAATATCACAGGAGAAACCTTCATGGAGCACAAAACATACTGTACATTGCCATAGCAACAAACCCGTTAATGAAATACACGTAATTATTTAATGAGAAAACATCCTTTAAGTCTGGAAGCTGAGCAAAAATTGCACAGCTAGATGCAATCTGATGTAACGGTTTAAGACGCGGACAAGAAGAAACGGCCGGGAAAGGTGTTTCACGGTGTTCATCGGAGAAACCAGACGTGCAGATGTTTAAGGGCTGTTTCCTGTAGTGTTGCTAGATATTCGTAACAACAGTTTTTCAACTGATATCTTAAGAAAAGTAAAGAACTCTCAGAGACTGGAGGCGCTGTTAGCATGCTAGCTGAAGGGGGGGTCTCAACCTTTTTCCAACCAATCAAGCTGGAGAAATGATTGTGAAGGCTCTGCAGGCCGGATTAAAGAGTTCATCGAGCCACATGTGGCCCCTGGGCCTCGGGTTGCCCACCTATATAATATTGTTATAGCTTTCACTGGTTCGTCTTACTGCTCCCAGTTCCACACTGTCCAGGGGAAGATAACGGACAAAACCGAGAGTGGAGGTGAGGAGAAACGCCGTCCCGGCCTCCACCCTTCTCTAACATGGTTCCTTCAGGGAGCGGCGCTGGGGCCATGAATGCGTGCCTCTCCTCCATCGCCCAGCGGTTAATGGCGGCAAGGTGGGTGTGTTTATGGTAGTATTTAACCATCCTTGTCTGTCTTTCACCCGTCCAAGAATTTCACCTCTGCTTCCAGCAGCAACCCCTCTTCATCGTGACCCAGCTCTGAGTTCATCGGCTGGGACTCGCCCTCCAACTGGTCCCTCCTTCAAGGCTGCTGGTTGAATCACATCCTGTGTTTCATGTTGTCCAAATGAGACATTGGACCAGGGACTGTCCCCTGCATGGCTAGCGGCTCACCAAGGCAGTTGGAGGAAGAGGGTTTCATGCTAACGTTGGTGGTTGTAGCTCAGTGAAACGCTGACATAGATCATGTAACAAAGTTTTATTTCTGATGTGAGGACGTTGTCTTAGTGTGATCTGAGGACAGAGTCCATTTAACAAGGCCTTTCCTGTTTTATTAAAATGTAAATTAAAAAAATACATTCACATGGCTAAAACTGTCATTGTGTAAAGAAAAAAAACATTTTTACATCAAAATGTCAGGGATTTATTTAACGTAAACAAATGACAAACAGCAGCAGAAGATTAATCGAAATCATGATTTGAAAGTTTTCCTTTAAACTGACTCAACAACTTTGATATAACTAACTAAAACTTGATATAACAGACCATAAAAGCAACTTTAAAACACTGTAAAAACTTAAAAAAAATGAGGTCATGTCAGATAGAAATGTGTAAAACGACCAATGAAATAAATAGGTGTAAAAATATTAAACCATATAGATGCTACCACTGAAAGTTTTGCACCAAAGAATTGCAACACTTATTGACCTTTTTAGCTCCATTTACATGAGAACTGCAAATAAGAATTTGTTTTTGTTTGTTTAATTAGTGTGCATGATGAAACTGCTGTTTGCAGAGTGAAAAAGCACCAGTCAGCTGGTGGGAGCGAGGAGTCACATGGAAAACAAACACATTGTTTTCCTCTTGAAACGCTAGAAGTCAGACCGGTGAGCCTGGGAATAATAGTGTAATAACACAGTAATACTGCATAGGAGGGCGCAGGCGTACGCAGAGGCAGCAGGTGCTTCACAAGTCCACTCAGGATCCCTTTTCTTTATCTCCACACCTGAGGAAGAGAAGAAGAGCTTAGATGACCTGAGCGAGGCTTGCAGCACGTGCACAGGCCGGGTTCCTGCACGCATGTGGACGTCCATACCCACCGTACACGTTTGCATATGTAATATGTGCATGCACATCCCTATTGAACACACGTACACAAGAGGAAATGGCGCCAACTAGTGTTGACTTTCTGCCACTGCTGCCCGAAATCAAGAAGGAAACATTCTTTCATATTTTTATTGTGAAAATCTGGTTATTGTTGGCACCTGTGGATCCCATAAATATGGTAAAGTACATCATTTCCTGACTGAGACCTCTATTACAGCCTGCAGTCTTGTTATCCTTCAGATTCCAGCACCAGGTTTGGTTATTACACGTTAGTAAGGGCTGTTTAGCATAACCAGGCTGTTATTTGCCTCGTAAATAACAGCCTGCTTCAGACCCATCGACCTCATTTACCGTCAACAATCGACCGTTAGCGGCAGAAGCTCGGAGGCTTTTTGCAGCCGTTACCGTGGGAACCAGCCGTGTTGTCATACTGGATCAAAGCGTTGCGTTTTTTGGAAACGATGAGCAAGACTCCAAACGCACTGACATTTGTGGAAAAAACGTGTCCTAAATTCACCCGTTCACCTGATTGTGTCAGACAGACGGTCACACGCTGCCTATAACAAAAAAAAAAATCACTTTTTAAAGATAATCTCGATAAAATAAACCGAAGGTTCTCATTTATTGACCAGACAAACTGCAGAGGTTTTGAGTCCATAGCACTTTATATAAATCTTTCCCAAAATAAGTATGTACAGGCATGGATACAGGAAGCAAGCATGGACAAACAGGAGGATTGAGCCGGAAAAGCAAAGGAAAAGCGGGACCATGAGCAGGGAGCTCCAGCTGAGGGCGGAGCGCTCCCGCCTACATTCGCCGACCTGGGACGCTCCCAGACGCGGCAATTAAAAAAAAACACAAACATTTCAGCACTTTTGGTTGATATTATAAGGTAACAAAGACGCAAATAGAAAGGTTTTCAATCTTATCAAACCTGAAACTGCCTCAGTTATCCTTCCGGATTCTACCAACAGCAACATGAACATACAAGAGCCACTGAGGGGGCAGAGAGGCTGGACTCTGTTCATGTTTAAAAAGATTCGCTCTTAATGCCCAGACACTTTACAGCTGGAGACAACGTGCATGCTTTTGTTTTTTACAGCAATGACCATAATGACTAATACCGTTTTCAGTTAAAAAACAAAGACTGGTGTAAAATGTGCACTCTCCTCCCTCCCTGCAGCTGAGAGTCAACCTTTAGTGTGGTGAAAGGAACGTCTGCACGGATGCAGCGTGCACGTCAACACGTGCTCTTCTCTGCTTCCAGGATATTTATCCTCGTGACGGAGAAAGCTGGAAGCCGGAGCAGCAATAAGCGTTTTGTTCTTTCACAGCTTGTGCTGATGGTAATAACTCTGTAATAACACAGTTGTTAAGGTGTAATAACCATTGATTCTGGCCTAATCACAACATCTCATCCCAGCAGCTGCAGACTGGGCCCAACCTTTTGAGGCCTGTGTGGAGCCTGTGGGGCTGGGCCTTCAGGGGGCGCTCCAGAGGACCGCAGAGACACAGGCAGGACAGCTGGACAGAGCTCGTCCCGCCAGGACCCAACAACCTGCCTGCTTCCTGTTTGCAGCAGCTGTCCCAGCAGAGCCGTGGAAACGCCACAGACAGCCACCTCAGCCCCCACCTCAGCCCCCACCTCAGCCCCCACCNGACAGCTGGACAGAGCTCGTCCCGCCAGGACCCAACAACCTGCCTGCTTCCTGTTTGCAGCAGCTGTCCCAGCAGAGCCGTGGAAACGCCACAGACAGCCACCACACCCCCCACCTCAGCCCCCACCTCAGCCCCCACCACAGGCGAGAAGGCAGCAGACGCCAAACAGTCAGTCGGTGCAGAAAGTTGACCGCCTGCAAGAGTTTCAGCTGTGCAGCTAAGTGGGGGGGGGACAGTGGCACGGCGGCCATCTTGGATATTTCCCTCAAGTTGAATCCATCTTAAAAGACTGTGATGACTGATGACTGTGATGATTGTGATGACTGATGACTGATGACTGTGATGACTGTGATGACTGTGATGACTG